>CM072814.1:24097898-24602145 GCA_036937905.1 Salvia rosmarinus | reverse complement strand
AACCAATTACTTATGGTGCTTGAACCTTAATTATGTTTAAAGGTAACCAATGAAACAAATTAGAATCGATTCGAAGATCAAAAACTGAAGAAATAAAAATTAGTGACTAGTCGGCCGGATTAGGGTTACACGAATAACTTTGAACATAGAATGAAAGATCTAGAATGAATCTCGACAAAAGAAATAAATTTATAGAATAAGTCTCAGCGAAAACATATGAGAAGTCGAAGAATTAGAATTTTGAGGCAGACTTGCCAGTCGATCTCAAAGTAATAGTCAAAGCGGATCGACTTTCGAGTGCATGCTAATCATTGAAATTAAACAGAACAATCAAAATCTTGAAGGAATATATATCTATGAATGTAGAATTACATAAGAATCAATTTACGAGCAGAAATTCACGAAGAACTTAACCGAGCCTTAGGAATATATATCGGAAAACTCTTTGAACTGATCCGAATGAACCGAAACTCAAACCAAGGGTCTAAATCAATAAGAAATTATTTATAAGACTCAAATTTAATTAAGAAAGCTCAAGAATTAGATAGAATTTCGAGTGAGCATAATTTAATCGTCGAGATATTTGTTTTTAGTGATAAATTAGAATGACTTACGGATGCAACCGAACTTCATGAAATTATTATTAAATATGAAATAAGTCTTTTTAAGGCTAGTTAAGAAAAATAAAACCTTAAGGTTAGAAATCAATCGAAAGCGATAAAACTTAAAACCTAGAATGTATAATATACAAAGCGGGTAAATTGATTAGTCTTTCTCCCAATCACCACCAAGGCACTCCATATAGGCTTAAGATAGCCCATTTCTGCCACAATACAGAACATTTCATGCCTTTCTCTCAACTCTTTGGAGATAAAATTCTCTCTTATTTTCAAATTCTTCAGCGTCTCAAGCCTCAAATCCTCCATTCAACCCTCTAAATAATTTTCTTATACCATAAAGGTATCATTCATCATTCTCTCATTTTAATGGAGTAGAAGTTTAGATTTTTTGAATTCTTTCATAAGAACCTAATTTTGTTCTTCATTTTTCTTCATGACTTTTGAGCCACAAATGCTCTCAAACCATGAATGAAATATGCTTAGAAATGTGTTCTAAGTCTGTGTTTAAAGTTTGAGAATTTTGAAGAATGTTTTATATTTTTGAATTTTGTTATAATTTTTATAGAAGATAAAGCATGCTTTTGTGAAAATTATTTCATATTATTGCTTGTTGAAGTGTTAGGAGAATGTAGAATAAATATGAAATTTTAAAAAATTTATTGGATTTTGTTTTAAAGAAATTTGAAACATTTAATGTATTTTAATCCATTATTTTGATTTTATTTGTTGAAAAATAGTTGAGAAATAGTGTTTAATATATGATATGAACATCATATATTTATCTTGAAATTATTGAAACACTTCTTCTATTTGCAAAATACGAAATATATATATAATTTTTAAGGTTTATTTTATTTTATTTATTGGAAAATAGTTGAGGTATCTTTATTTAATATATGATATGAACATCATATATTAATCTTGAAATTATTGAGACACTACTCCTATTTTTTTTATAAAGGCGAAAACTATATGTATATATTTAAAATTATTTGATTTTTATTTGTTGAAAATAATATGATATATAATGTTTTGAAGTAATATGAATCTATTATGTTTTGTTGAAAATTTATTGAACACATATACAACATATATTATAACGACAAAAATTCTAAGCATATAGTTCATATTATAAATATTTAGTTGATGATTAAAGTAAATATTCCATGTTTATTGCATATTGTAAACATGTTGTGAAGTTAGTAAATTTATTGAGTATATATATGTGGATCGGTCATTCTGAAAATGTGTATATATTAATGAGCATGTGTTTTAATTTTAATGTATGATATGAGATGATATTTCATGTTTAGCATATGATATAAGCATGATATGATTTTTGTGGAATTTATTGAACACCAATGTTCAATAAACCCAAATTATAAAAACTTTAGTATGTTAAACTCATGGTTTAAAATTTTATTTGATGATATTAAGTTGGTAATTAAATTCTATAGTATGATATGAGCATAGCTTGATTTTATTAGAATTTATTGGATACTTATTCTAATTATTGCTAATTATCGAAAATATAGCAAAATGGTTAAGTATGAGTTGTTTTAATTGTGAATGATGCCATGTGCAGTTAATCTATAAGTTAGAATGAATGGTTGTGATTATGATGAATGAGTGGAACGGCTCATTTTTATCCCACAATAGTTGGGTATTAATGGTAGAAATTAGGGTTTTCTAATCTTTAGTATAGTTTATATTGTGTATGGTGTTGTATGGTGTTGAATGGTTATATTTATGTTGTCTTAGATAAACAAAACCCCTAGCGTAAACAACATAGTACTTTATATACGAAATCGAATAAATCGACCAATTTTGATAAATTAAGAAGGAATTAATGAGAATCGAAGTTAGATACAAATTTAGGGTTTCTATTAATAATATGATAATTGAAATGTGAGTTCCTAAGTTAAAAGAAACAAAGCCGACTTCTGGCGTTAATGCTAAACAAAGAAAAACCTAATACGATATTAGGTTGGCGTTAAGACAACTCGTCTGAATAGTAATTTTATAACTTACATAATCTCAAAGCAAGCTAAGAAGCACGATGTAGAAAAGTGTAGCTAAGATTCAAACATAAGATGTCGATCCTTATGTCTCGAAGGTCGAGTTAGTATTTGATAAGCATACTTTTACTAGTTTAAGAATGATATATTTGGATGAATTTAGATCGGTTTAAGTGCATTTATATAGTTGATGTTATGCTTTTAGCCTTTTTGAGAAGATCTTGCTCTTGGGGTTCCTTTTGGTGTTTTGTAGGCGTTTGGGTGATAATCGATGTGCACATGGCAAAAGTAACCACCTAGCTGACGCTAGCCAGTCGTGAGACTCTATAAATAGGCTGTTTAAAAACAATGTTAAATAGGATGAAATGGATATGATAATTATGGATTTAAAAGTTTACAATGTTAAAGAGTATCTCGATAGGAGTCCGTAGGTAACGGATCGCAAATGGGAGTTCGGACACGAGAGGCAAGCGAAACAACAAAGTCATTGCGGTAGCGACCACCCTAGCGGTCACTAGTCGTGGTGTGAGTTCATCTAGAAACCCATCTCACGACTAGCGACCAGGTAGCGACCGCTAACCCGACCGCTGGGTGTCGTGACGAGCAATGAATTAGGGTTTCGCACATCATTTATAAATATCCCACGATCCTTTAGCGCGGGATCTCGTTTCCACCTAGTTTTAGCTTATTTTTCATTCTTTTCTTCAATTCTAGTTCTAGCTTTAGACTTTGGCCTTCAGACTTTAGATTCCTACAAGTTTGATTTATTCTGGATTCGAGTTGTTACATTCTTGCGGTGGATTCCTACGGTTCTATCTTTCAATTCAGTTTATATTTCATTTATTTAATTATTGCTTTGGTATTTTAATTATCGTAGCTAAATTCCGTATTGATCTTAAGGTTTGTATATACATCTACGATTTACGTGATCTATCGTGGATTTACGTGATCTATATGTTGATCTTGCTTTATTCGAGTCATCGATTTGTGATTCATGGAGCTTGATCTTATGTGTTAATTTCGATCAACTTTAATGCATATCTAGTTGCCATTGAATACTAGCAGTTTTGATTGTCGATCGATCTTGAATACTGTCTGGTATGGCTTGAGTCGTGGCGAGATAGGAACATCCGTAGGAAGCATATTCTTCGTGAGCTTTTGGGTTGCTAATTTTCACCTTGAGGCGTAAGCGATGTGGGTAAATTAGTAATCTACAACCCGAATTATCATAATGGCGAAATTGATGGTTACATATGTGATCTTTCATCATGTATGGATTAAATTGGTTAAGAAATTAATAGGTTGATTGTGTGAATACGGTTGGGTTAAATACATCCTAGAATCGATCTTTCATATACGAGTTATTCTTATTTTATTTGTGCCAAGTTCTATAATTATCTCTTGATATACATCACTGGATAATAAGTAAAGATTGTATGTTAATTATTCGCGTGTTTTCGAATATCGATCTATGTGGATGCGATATAATACTTGTTGTAGTTACTATCATTATTTTGGTAGAAATTATAGTGATCGATATTCACAAGCACTCCATTAATTCCTAAGTATTTACTTACGTGATGGTATGAGATATCTCGAATCATAAGTCAAGATTCTCTTTCGTGCGTCGTATTGTCGACAGAGTCGTTAAACGCATAACCTACTGGGGCGTAACTATAATTGTTAAGTCTAGTTGGTGGCTTGATAATATCATAATATACCAATCATAACTTGATACTCACAATCTATAGCGTAATAGCGTTTAGAAGAACACTAAGGTTAGAGTCGAGGTTAGACTCGGGTATATGACTCATAAGTTGAGGTTAGTCTATGAAGAAGAAAGAATATAGTTTGGGAATTGAGAATGTAAGATAATAGAAATTATCTTGACACCATCCATGAAATCCCAAAGAAACCTAAATTGAGAACTTTAAGTCGTACTGATAGAAGGAATCTAAGAAAAGTTATTTTCTTATGAAGGTCTGTTCAAATGCGTAGTTGCGAGGAAGGACACTCACTTTATTAGAACTTATAACCCGGACTAGCGGTGGGCTCTCTTGAAACAAAATGATATCATACCTCAAGCATGATTTAAAAGCATTATGAAATATTATTGCATAAAGCTATATAGACTACCAAATGTTTATGTTTTGTTGTGATCTTATCACGATGTTGGTATATCCAGCGTGGTATGAGAATGTGTTGGTCTACCAGCGTTAAAAAGATAACGATCGGATCGGACTTAGTTAAGGAATAACTCGGATTGTGTACACGTGTGTTTGTGTTAAGGTTAGCTACCTCGGTGGTCACGGCGACAATGTGGGTGGCCGCCTCAGCATATGCGTGAATGAATGAATGAATGAATGAATGAATGATCGGATATATAACAACGTGGATGAAATAGTGCGGCCGAACACTTTTGGAAAATGATGAAATCTTGATAGGTATGAGTCTTTTGAACTAAAATCCTTATCTTATATGTGGGCGATTGATAACTACAAAGAAAATGTTTTGTGCAATGATTCATTGGTACTTTTGTACTTAGCATTTTTGTAGTAGCCGAAAATTTTATAGTAATTAATAAAGTTTAATTAAGTATTATTAAAGGCTTAAAAGCTATTTAAGCCTTAAGAATTCGTAAAATTTAATATAGTGAAATATTAATCGGTATGAATCCGATTAATTTAAGATTTAATTATATGGAATCGGAAAATGTAGAGAATTATTAGAAATGAGTTTATTTGTGATAAAATGTGAATTATGTGTTTATTTATAATTGTTTGCATGAAAAATGCTATTAATTGGAAATTATGTTATGAATTACATTAATTATTTTTGCATGTTATTTTTCTTATAAAATGAGATAAAATATTATTTAAGATATTAAAGTCTTGAATAAATTTGTTTTATTAATAACTAATGATTAAAGAAATTATTTATGTAATTTCGAAATTTAAAGTATTATAGTAATGAAATGAATTTTATTAAATAAAGTGATTTAAATTATGCAATATGGATCTAAATTAAATTATGAATATAAGTTGTATTAGATTTTATAAATTATTTGAAATATAACTCTCTTAATTAAATTATGCTAGAGTATGAAGTTAGCAAAATTAAAGGTGTAAATATAAGATTTTTGAAATTAGTGTATAATTTTCTTGAAATTAGGTATAAATGCAAATTAAATTCAAATTAAATTTCTAGAATTATAATACAAAGAATAAATCATCTTCAACCCATTTCATCCCACAATTTTTGACACACACACAGTGCACACACAAAATTTTAATTTTCAATTTTAATCCATAATTAAGGGTGGAATTAAGGGATAATCAATCTAAACAAGGTAATTCCTTCATTTATGCAAAGTTTTCATTAATTAAATTGATGAATTTCATGTTCTGAATGTTTAGTAATTTGAAAATTTGAAGGTTAGAGTAATGCTTGATTTGTTTCAAATTTTGTTATATTTATTGAATTAATTATGTTTATGGAGCATGAATAACATATTCTATGGATTTAAATTCATTAAATTCATAAAATTAGAAAATTAAGTTTGATCATGAAACCCTAAATTTTGGATATGATTCATATGTTATGATATGATTGAATTAAGCTTAGATATATGTTTAAGAATGCTTATAAACATCATATGATTAAAGAAATTAAAAGTTAAATTATGTTTGTTAAATTATTGAAAATTTCGAAAATCACATGTCATATGAACTTGATGATTTTAATTTTATTGATGAATTTGACATGATATTCATGCTTAGGGATATGAATAATGTATAAAATGAATTTATAGAATTTAATTCAACCATATACTAATATCCTAAATTTTCGAAAATGAATGGTATATGTTGAACTTTGATTTCTTGATTTTATTTGATATGTTTGAATTGATATTTGAGATCTATGATAAAAATAATGCCTAAGTAGAATTTATGAATTTTAGAACATAAATATCAAAGTTATAAAATTAAAGTTTAAACTAAAGTTATACTTATAGATGATATATTTGATCTATGATTGAATAGATCATGAATTTATGATTATTGATGTTAATTGAGTATAATTATATGATATTTGATGTTTAATGGGTTGTAGATATTCAAATATTGAAATATATATATATATCGAGTTAAATCGCCTTAGGCGATTAACGTTAATTGATGATATTACTCATGTATAAGGTTCTTAAGTGTATGTTTGATGATATGATGATGATATTGAGGAGTTTGGGATAAGATTGGTGTAGTTTGGTGTGTTTGGGCTATACATATTACGGATGTTCTGTTACTAGAAATTTCGGTAGAATTTGATATGCATAAGACGTTTTAAATATTACTTGATTACTAATGGTATAAATAAGTAAGAAAGATTACTAAAGTCAATAATAATCTTATGTTACAAGGATCAGCGAGAGAATCGGGAAGTAAAAGCGAAGAATCGAGCGTCTTGGAGTGAGCGTCGAGGTGGGTAATGCATTACTAACTTTATTATGAAGCAAACCCATGATATTTTATGAGCTTGATTTCTTGTGAAAGCATTTGATCACCACATGATAATTATGCTAAATGTTTTACCACATTGTGGGTATGACGGCAATTACCTATCTGCGGTAGGAAAATGTTATTACTGTGCACAGGTAGATGGCTGTGAGCTTGCCCAGGTAGGCCGGCCATGGTACTGGGGAGGAGGCCTACTTCCCTTTGCCGAATAGCGTAGATAGGGTATGACCGTGGTTGTGATCCTTGGGACCAACTCGGGTATGTGATGCGGTATGTTTAAAATGAATTGTGGTGATATGTTATGAAGATAAATGTTTCTTATGAACAAATAAAATGTGGATTCTAAAAATCATTTGAAAGAAAAGTTTATTTGAACAAGGTTATAAGTTTTGAATATTATGATAGCATTTACCCATTGAGTACTTCTAGTACTCACACTTTGATAAGTGTTTTATCTTTGCGGGTTGAGCATGGAAGAGGTGTGGCTTGGGCCGGCGAGAATAACTATTTTGTTTTTCGTCTTGTGAACTATTGTGGTTGAGTGTCATGTCTTCACACATGACATTCATTAGTCTTCATTGTTACCTTGAGCGTGAATCTATACTTTTGTTAAGCGCATAAATATTTAAAATCTCTATGTATGTATTTTGAAGTTGTGTTCTCGTTTGTGGATATGGTAGTTGTTGGAAATTTTACGAGTGCGGGTTGGCTTACTCTTTACAAACGTTATATTGTCCGTTTGTTTCCAAAACTTATTTTCTAAACCACTCTTTTATTGAAAGATTATCGTTAATTAAACCAGTCACGGCTTGATTATTTAGTTAAATAAGTAATTAAATAGTCGGGTCGTGACAGAGTGGTATCAGAGCATTTGTTCGCTTTGATCCTGTAAATTTTCTTTCTTTGAGCCAACCTCTTTTGTAAACCTTTGAGTCATTGGTAAAGGCTCAGTGTTCCAGTCCATCTCTTCAGCTCAACCAGGTAAAGTAAGCTGTAAGTGATGTGTATATTTGAATGAAAGGTGATTATGTTGAACATTATTAGATGGTATGTGTGAAAATAAATGATATGTGATTATGCTGTTTCTAATTAGTATATAAGTTATATTTGATTATAGGATGAGTGCGGAGGAAGGCTTTTCGAAGAATGTTGATAATAGGCCATTTGGATTAGGCGGCGTCGATAGTTTCTTTTCCTTTAGAATCGAGAGGGCGACATCGCCATTTGCTCTCAAACAGTTTATGATGCTGTGGAGATCAGTTTTAAAGAGTGCAGTGACTGAGTTAGATGGACTTCTCGCATTGGTTAATGCTTTACCTCCTTCTTGGCGGGGATGGGCATCCGAAATGGCTTTGAATTATGTACATATTGATATGGAGTGCAGAATTACTGGTAATCTCGATCGATTTGTAGATCTTATCAAAAAGCAGTATCGAAAAATAGGAGATCCCCAAAGTTACCATATCGTCCTTTTGATCAATTTATTCCAGCAGTTCATCAAAT
The DNA here is from genome assembly GCA_036937905.1 of Salvia rosmarinus. Taxonomy (NCBI): domain Eukaryota; kingdom Viridiplantae; phylum Streptophyta; class Magnoliopsida; order Lamiales; family Lamiaceae; genus Salvia; species Salvia rosmarinus. Next base: position 24,593,487 of record CM072814.1, on the reverse strand, counting down.
TCTAGATGATTTTCTTCATCCAAAAATGGGAGAAATTAAACCTATGTTTCGTGAGGTTGTCATTTCTAGTCCTACTTACGAATCTGATTACGATAGCGATAGTCTTTTCCTCTTGGACCTCGGTGGACCCTAGATGACTTAGATCTGTTTGAACGACCATTTGCCTTGAAAACTCCTTCACCACCTTTATCTCCTCTTCACGAAATATCCTTAATCATGTCTTCCTTGAGGTAGCCGAGAATTTGAACAACCACTATCTGTTGGCACTTCTTATTTGAGACCTATAGCTGTTGGTGAAATGCCCTCTTTATCCGATCCTTCCTTCTTTTGCCGGGAGGCCGCTCGCTCGATCCTTGATCATGCTCATATTCGTGAAGATCAAGTAGAAGAAGAAGATCTGAAGAAGACCACGAAGAAGATGTAGATGGTTAAGGAGAAATTAGGGTAACTAGCTAAGATAGTAGGCGACTACCGGCTGTACATATGAAACTAACTTGTGTGTAAAGTCCTCTATGAGGCAATTTTCTTGTAAATTATAAAGCATTTTATTTTCCTCAATGTGATTAAATAGTTATGTTTTATCATTGTTGATGATTATATCTTGTTGATGATGCCGATTAAAACCCCTTTCCTTTGTTAATATTTTATTCTTGTTGTGAAAATAATAAATTTCTTTTGAAGTGAAATGCCTCCTCGAAGGCGAAGCGAATATTGAAGAAAGAGCTAGTCGAACCACTCCCAAAACCTTCACGAACAAAACCTTGATGATCGTGAACCTTCTCCTCCAAATCGAAAAATAGTGAACTTTTCCTTCGTCAAACCCACCAAATTTTACGGGTTGGTAGTCTGCTTGAAGGCGAGGAATGGAGTGCGTGCCGTGGAAAGGATATTGATTTTTAGAATGCAACGACCGGGAATGTTTCTTGTGCATAAATTTTACGATGAAAGGACTGCGGTTTACGGTGGGAGGCGGGCGGAAAACTCTCACCGGAGCAATTGGCGAACTTTACATGGGAGCAGTTCGAGGAAGAGCGTATGCTAAGTTCATTCCTCGAAGCTATAGGAAGCGGAGGAAATTGAATTCATGAATCGAAACAAGGTAATAGGGTGTGGCGGATGCGATCGGGAATTACACATTATCGATATGCACCTTACAAGGTAAAGCAGGATGAAAGAATGGTGAAATGTTTAGATTACGGATTACGACACAAATCCGAATTATTTTAGCCGCTCAACCACCCATGTCTTCTGTGAAACTCTTAACAGTCGTTAGACATGGAAATGGAGATTCAGTGAAAAGAATCTTCTTGAGACCAATGTTGGTGTACCACGAGGAATTGTACCATCAAAATCCTCCCAAATAGAACAAAGATATAAAGGAAAAAGAAAGTGGGAGATCGAGGAAATTCAAGCAAAAGACCGTTTCAAAGCGAGCTCCAGGCGTCGAGATCATTCCGACCACCGACCAGCTGGACAACCACTCTTTTCTCCGAATCGAGATAAGACCACCCATGTGCCCTCGGTCTGACCGTACACATTTCGGTTTATGTCGGAGTGGGAGTAACACTTGCTATTCGTGTGGGCGATGCGGTCACTTTGCTTACACTTTGTCCATACAGACGAGAATGTGGCGGGAGAGGAGAAAGAGAAAATCTTCGCGACCCGTTCGATTGTGAAAGCAATGACGGGATATTCACAATCACCTCGCTATCAACTTCCTCCACCGCAAATGAATGCAATCCCGGAGGCTTGACTCGTGAGCGCCATCTCAATCTCTACAAGTTCAACCTCAACATCAGCGGTATGCTTTAAAGCGAAGCAACGAGAGAAGAGTATGGGAAATCGGCGGTATGGCCCGGTTAAAGGTGTACTGTTATAGTTTTGTTTGATACGGAGCATCGCATTCTTTCATTTCTACCGCATGTGTAGATAATCTTGAACTTCCGTAGAATCATCGAAGTAGGTTTCAAAGTGCTCACTCCGATAGGTGGGGCGACGATGGTTGATAAAGTATGTCTAACTTGGAATTGAGTTAGGATCACTTGATTAAAAGGCGAATCATTACGCCTCTTATGCATGTGGGACGTAGATATTATCTTGGGTATGGATTGGTTAGCGGAGAATTTTGCAGCGATTCGTTGTGAACAACGAAATCGCATTTCAACCACCGGAAAAGAACCCACGTGCTTCTATGGAATTGATGAGAGAAGAAGAATGGTACTGTAATATCGACTGCGGCGAGAAAAGGTTGATAAGATGTAGCGAAAATCGTGCCTATCTTGTATGTCTAAGTAAGGAAAACAAGAAGGATAGGAAGATTGATGATGTACTAGTTGTTCGAGAATATCGGATATATTTCGAGAAGTTACCGGTGTACCACGGATCGACAATGGATTTTGCGATCGATCTCGAGCAGGATCTGCGCGATTTCTAAAGCACCGTGTCGGATGGCTCAGAAGAAATTACAAAATTGAAAGTCAATTACAAGAACTTTTGGACTTAGGATTTATTCGACCAAGCGCATCACCCTTGGGAGCACCGGTGTTATTCGTCGAAAGAAGGATGGCACCTTAAGAATGTGCATTGACTACAGAAATTGAACAAGGTGGCGTTGAAGAACAAATACCCTCTTCCTAGAATTGATGATTTATTCGACCAATTGAAAGGAGCTAGGGTATTTTCGAAGATTGATTTGAGATCGGGTTATCATCAAGTGAAAATCAAACTTGAGGACATACCTAAAACCGCTTTTAGGACCCGATACGGACACTACGAATTTGTAGTGATGCCGTTTGGAATGACCAATGCTCCGGCTGTATTCATGGACCTCATGAACCGCGTATTCCATGAATATCTCGATAAATTCGTATTAGTATTTATCGATGATATTCTGATCTATTCGAAGAGCGAACAAGAACACGAAGCGCATTTGAGAACCGTATTGGAGAAATTAAGAATGCAACGATTATATGCTAAATTTAGCAAATGTGACTTACGGCTAAAAAGTCGATTTCACAGGGCATATAATTTCTGTGAAGGAATCAAAGTGGATCTGCCAAGGTCAAGCGATGCAGAGTGGAAGTCGCCTCGACTCGAATGAGATTAAGTAGTTTTCTAGGCTTAGCGGATATTATAGAAGATTCATCGAAGGATTTTCTAAAATTGCTAAGCCAATGGCGCAATTGTTGAAGAAAGGGTAAAATTTAAATGGACCGGAATGCGAAGACGGTTTCAAGAACTCGAAGAAAGATTGACCAGCGCTCTATCCTAACTATACGATCCGGAGAAAGATTATACCATATACGGATGCGTCGAGAAATGGAATAGGATGCGTTTTAATGCGAAGAATGAAAGGTCGTCGCATACGCTTCACGACAGTTGAAGATTCATGAACACAACTATCCCACTCACGATCACGGAACTCGCGGTGGTTCGTGCTTTAAAAATCTGGAGACATTATTTATCGGATCAAGATCACGAGATCTTCACGGATCACAAAAGTTTGAAGTATTTCTTTGAACAAAAGATCTAAATATCGACAACGAAGATGGCTCGAGTTGGTCGAGGATTATATTGTGAAATTAAGTATCATCCGGGAAAAGCTAGCGTCGTCATGGGCGCTACGAGTAGGAAAATTCGGGAAAGATTAGGAACTCTTTTAACGGACCAGGAGAATTATTAAAGAGTTCGAGAGAATGAAGTGGAAACCGTGTTACCTCCCGAAATATTCAAGGAATTGTGGCGTCGTTGATGGTACTTCGGTTTGAGAACTCGTATTATCGAGCGCAAAGAAAGATAAACAACTCGAAACTCTGCGAGCAAAGATTGAATGGGAAATTTTCGAATATCATGAAGGCGGAGATAATGCGATTATGTTTGGTAATCGCATATCGTACTAACGATATGAGCTGAAAAATGAAATTATGAATGAAGCTCATAAGGTTCCATCTGCTGCACATCCGGAAGTGCGAAGATGTACCGGGATCTTAAACAAAAGTTTGTGTGGGCGGGGATGAAACAAGACATTGCCTCCTCGTCGAGCGGTGTTTAGCGTGCCAACAAGTAAAAGCTTTACATCAAAGACCATACGGAAAGTTCTGACCTCTTGAAGTGCACGATTGGAAATGGGATCACATCGCTATGGATTTTGTAATTGGTTTACCCAAGTCAGGCAAGAAATATGACCATATGGGTAATCATTGATCGATTAACCAAGGCGCTCATTTCATTCTAATTCGATAACGTATGGAGCGAGATAAGTTGGCACGGTTTATGTTGGGAATTTGTTCGGCTACATGGAGTGCCGATCTCAATCACCTCGGATCGTGATGCCAAATTCACCTCTCGGTTACGGACTACTTTTCAAAAGAATTGGGTACTCGGTTGAATTTTAGTACCGCTTTCCATCCCAGACGGATGGCGGGCCGAGAGAACAATCCGGATCACGGAGGATATGCTTGAACATGGTACTTGATCGAGGAGATCAATGAGAACGAGTTCTACCTTTGATCGAATTTGCTTACAACAATAGTTATCAAGCTACGATCGGCATGGCTCCTCACGAAGCACTTTATGGCGAAAAATGCGGATCACCTCTGTATTGGGATGAAGTGGGAGAGCGAAAGATTCTTGGCCCAAGCGATTGAAGAAATGGTTCAAATCGTGCGACAAATAAAACAAAGAATGAAAGAAGCTCAAGGCAGACAAAAATCTATCTTGATAATCGTAAATGCAAATTGAAGTTTGAAACAGGGGATAAAGTTTTTCTCAAAGTTTCCCCAACCAAAGGAGTTCACCGTTTTGGAATAAAAGGGAAACTTAAACCCAGATTTCTTGGACCTTACGAGATATTGGAACGGATTGGGCCTGTAGCTTATAGGTTAGCGTTGCCTCCAAACTTCGCTAACGTACATGATGTCTTCCACATATCTCAACTTAGAAAGTATGTGTATGATCCACAACACATTCTTCATCATGATGAAATAGTTCCCGATGTTGACTTAAGTTATGAAGAAGAACCTGAAAGCATTCTGGACCGAAAGGAACAGAAGTTAAGGAATAAAATTATTCCTTTAGTGAAAGTTCAATGGAAACATCATGGTCCAGAAGAAGTCACATGGGAATTGGAAGATCAAATGAGAGAAAAGTACCCGACTTATTTAATAAGGTACGAAAATTTCGGGAAGAAATTTCTTTAAGGGAGGAATGTAGTAGCAGAAAATTTTATAGTAATTAATAAAGTTTAATTAAGTATTATTAAAGGCTTAAAAGCTATTTAAGCCTTAAAATTAAATAAAATTTAATATAGTGAAATATTAATCGGTATGAATCCGATTAATTTAAGATTAATTATATGGAATCGGAAAATGTAAATTATTAGAAATGAGTTTATTTGTGATAAAATGTGAATTTTGTGATTATTAATGAATGTTTGTATGAAAAATGCTATAAATTAGAAATCATGCTATGAATTGCATTAATTATTTTTGCATGTTATTTTTCTTATAAAATGAGATAAAATATTATTTAAGATATTAAAGTCTTGAATAAATTTGTTTTATTAATAACTAATGATTAAAGAAATTATTTATGTAATTTTCGAAATTTAAGAAGTATTATAGTAATGAAATGAATTTTATTAAATAAAGTGATTTAAATTATGCAATATGGATCTAAATTAAATTATGAATATAAGTTGTATTAGATTTTATAAATTATTTGAAATATAACTCTCTTAATTAAATTATGCTAGAGTATGAAGTTAGCAAAATTAAAGGTGTAAATATAAGATTTTTGAAATTAGTGTATAATTTTCTTGAAATTAGGTATTAATGCAAATTAAATTTAAATTAAAGCTCTAGAATTATATACATATAATATATCATCTTCAAACCCATTTCTTCTCATAATTTTGGTACACACACACAGACACACACAAAATTTTAATCTTCAACTTTAATCCATAATTAACCTTGGAATTAAGGGCAAATCATCCCAGTAAGGTAATTCTTTAATTTAGCTTAAGATTATGTAATTTAAATTTATGAAAATCATGTTCTATATTCCTATAAATTTCGAAAATTATGAAGTGTTGAGTAAGGATGATGTGTTTCAATTTTGTTATATTTATTGAATTAAGTATGTTTATTATGCATGATTAATATGTTCTATGGTTTTAAATTGTTTAATTTCATAAAAATTAGAAAGTTAAGAATGGTGCCTAAACCCTAAATTTTGGATATGATTCATATGTTATGATATGAATGAATTAAGCTTAGATATATGTTTAAGTATGCTTATAAACATCATATGATTAAAGAAATTAAAAGTTAAATTATGTTAATTAAATTCTTAAAATTTTCGAAAATCACAAGTCACATGAACTTGATGATTTTAATTTTATTTGATTAATTTGACATGATATTCATGCTTAAGGATATAAATAATGCATGAAATGAATTTATGGGAATTTAATTCAATTATATACATGATATGCTAATTTTCGAAAATGAAGGGGACTTCATGAACTTTGATTTCTTGATTTTATTTCATGGTTTGAATTGATATTTGTGATCTATGATAAAAATAATGCCTAAGTAGAATTTATGGGAATTTTAGAACATAAATATCAAAAGTTATAAAATTAAAGTTTAAACTAAAGTTATACTTATAGATGATATATTTGATCTATGATTGAATAGATCATGAATTTATGATTATTGATGTTAATTGAGTATAATTATATGATATTTGATGTTTAATGGGTTGTAGATATTCAAATATTGAAATATATATATATATCGAGTTAAATCGCCTTAGGCGATTAACGTTGAATTGGATGATATTACTCATGTATAAGGTTCTTAAGTGTATGTTTGATGATATGATGATGATATTGAGGAGTTTGGGATAAGATTGGTGTAGTTTGGTGTGTTTGGGCTATACATATTACGGATGTTCTGTTGCGAAATTTGGTGGAATTTGATATGCATAAGGCGTTTTAAATATTACTTGATTACTAATGGTATAAATAAGTAAGAAAGATTACTAAAGTCAATAATAATCTTATGTTACAAGGATCAGCGGAGGAATCGGGAAGTAAAGAGCGAAGAATCGAGCGTCTTTGGAGTGAGCGTCGAGGTGGGTAATGCATTACTAACTTTATTATGAAGCAAACCCGTGATATTTTATGAGCTTGATTTCTTGTGAAAGCATTTGATCACCACATGATAATTATGCTAAATGTTTTACCACATTGTGGGTATGGCGGCAATTACCTATCTGCGGTAGGAAGATGTTATTCTTGTGCGGGTAGATGGTGTGAGCTTGCCGGAGTAGGCGGCCATGGTGCTTTGGGAAGGAGGCCTACTTCCTTTACCGAATAGCGTAGATAGGGTATGACCGTGGTTGTGATCCTTGGGACCAACTCGGGTATGTGATGCGGTATGTTTAAAATGAATTGTGGTGATATGTTATGAAGATAAATGTTTCTTATGAACAAATAAACTGTGGATTTCTAAAAATCATTTGAAAGAAAAGTTTATTTGAACAAGGTTATAAGTTTGAATATTATGATAGCATTTACCCAGAGTACTTCTAGTACTCACACCGATAAGTGTTTTATCTTTGCGGGTTGAGCATGGAAGAGGTGTGGCTTGGGCCCGGCGAGAATAACTATTTTGTTTTTTTGTCTTGTGAACTATTGTGGTTGAGTGTCATGTCTTCACACATGACATTCATTAGTCTTCATTGTTACCTTGAGCGTGAATCTATACTTTTGTTAAGCGCATAAATATTTCAAAATCTCTATGTATGTATTTTGAAGTTGTGTTCTCGTTTGTGGATATGGTAGTTGTTGAAAATTTTACGAGTGCGGGTTGGCTTACTCTATTTACAAGCGTTATATTGTCCGTTTGTTTCCAAAACTTATTTTCTAAACCACTCTTTTATTGAAGATTATCGTTAATTAAACCATCACGGCTTGATTATTTAGTTAAATAAGTAATTAAATAGTCGGGTCGTGACAATTGTTTTGGTGTCTTTTGATTATAACTGCTATTCATTATCGTATTGAACTTGAGATCGTACCTCGTTCTTTGAATTGCACCCTGATTGAGTTATATTTAGATATTGAACCTTTTGACAAGTCCTTCTGTGACTTGGGTTTGTATTGAAACAACTTATTCCTTTCATTCCATGCGTTTATGAGTAGTTTAATGGTTAATTGTATTGGTAAGTTATGTATATATCCGCTACATTATTATACCAGTGACGATCTATTTGATCCATACTTCCTTGAGAAGTCGGGTCGTCACAGGTACTCGTTTGCCCAAGAGTGTCATAGTGTACTGTGATAACTTAGGTGTAGTGGAAAACTCGAAGGAACCATGGACCCACAAGGCGACAAAACACATAGAGAGAAAGTACCATGTCATACGAGAAATCGTTAGACGAGGAGATGTGCTGGTTGTGAAGATTGGTACTGCGGATAACCTAGCTGACCCATTCACGAAGAGCCTGCAGCAAAAAGTCTACGATGAGCATGTTCGAGGACTTGGATTGCGCAAGATGGCCTCCACTTAGAAAGGAAACTTTTGTAGAGGTGGGAGAAGCAAAGTGATGGTGTTGTTTGTATAGTTAGTAGAGAGACACATTGTATACAAAAGTTTGCTTTAGTATAAGTGGGAGATTGTTGGTTTGTATCTTTGAAGCAGTTGGTTGAGCTTGTATACAATGTTTCATGTTACCACTATTACAATCTCCTATCTGAATTGTTTACTTGATCGCACATGTATGTCCCATTATCTCATATATAAGTTAGATCATACAGTGTGTAGAAGATCACAAAAGTCTGTATGGTTGGTTAAGCTTAATGAGATATTCATAGCTGAGACAACATAAGGACGAGTTGTCGGTATAGGCTACGGTATAGATATGAAGTGACTTGACTTGGTTTCTTGTCTATACTGGTATGTCTCTGACGTATTGATGGATATAGTGAGATGAGTTCTTCTATCTGACCATCGTGAAGAACCTAGATCTCGGTGAATTTACGTTGATCTAAACCTCGATAAGGTTTTAGATGAGTATGAGTTGCTGACCATCACTTTGACTTGTTATGGGTGGGGGTTACATTAGATAACCTAAAATTCTCTGTATCTTGGGTGATGACAGTGCTTGTATGTCATGCTAGTTACCTGTATCGAGTCACCATATCCATTTAGGATGATGACGTTCCCTTAAGGAGCTCAAAAGGTTTATTGTACTAAACCCTGCAGGTTGAGTTATCTCAAGTACAATAATAAAGTTGAGTGATACTACTTAAGGAATTAAAGAGATTAATTATTTTGAGCAATCAGAACGCTATAAATAATTAATGAACGTGCGATATCTTAAATACGGGATTCGTGAAGTCTAAGTGCAAGCCTGACTCAACTTCGGTACTAAAGGTATAAGTCAGCATTTATTCTCTAGTGGCATGAATGAATGTTTATGAATTAATTTATGTTCTGGGCTAAATATAAGATAATTAATTCATTTGAGACCCATCTTTATTCCTTGCATTTGATCCCTGCACTGGCCCATCAAGGCTTGGACTGCTGGATAAAATCGGCCCTCACCTAGTAGAATCCCACTGGGACTCTGTTTTGATTCTCCTATATCTAGATAGATTATATCTGATATCATTAGATATCAAATGATATTATTCTTGATATGGTGTATCTTTAAAGATAAGCTTGTATTTATTAGATATGCAGAGATCCTATCCTATTAGGATTCTAAGGTTGTATTATAAATACCAGGTGGGAGAAAATCAGAGGTAATCCTAAGCTAAGAGATTTTTGAAAATTACTATTCTTATGATTATGATTTTCGAGATTTTCAAGGGTGAGGAAGAAGGCGTTTTTTTGCAGTACTCTTCATAGATTGCTCTCACTCAGCATTGGAGTTTTGACAAACTAGATATAGTTCAGAAGATCAAAGCACGAGTCTTAATCCTACTTCTATCCGACAAATTTACAAATAAACACGATAAAAACACCAACGTGTTGCAATTAATTATATAGGTTCATCTGGGTATATAATCAATGTATGGTGAATTAAACATCGAAGATAGATCCTCGAGATGGTTAAAATTAGATTTTCCATGAGAGAACCGGTAGAAGAATGAGTACAATCGTGGATGATCAAGCAAAACCAAACATGGTCACTCTTGAGGCTCGATGGAATGCTTGGACCTCGTTTCATAGCTCTCCTCCTCCTCCACCGCCGTCTGACCAATAGTGATTTATCACTATTGGAGAGTATGTACATATTTCTTTTTGTGTGCGTCGTGTTGCTTTCGTTGTTTTGTAGGTTTTTGTAGGTTTTGCGTTTTTGTGTTTGCCCCGCCGTTTTCGGTTCTATGCTTTCAGGGAAGTTGCCTCTACTATTAACTCATTTATTTATATCTGCAATGAGGATCTTGCTTGTATTAAGTGGGGGAGTGGGGAGTTGTTTTTGATTTTATTTGGTTTTGTTGTCTAGTGTTTTTGTTCTTAGCTTTTTGTTTGGATAAAAGTGAATTTTATGTTCTTGAAATAAGTGGGGATTGAAGAACTATGCTTTAAGTTGGATTAATTATGTTATGATCTGAATTTCGATTCGTCTTGATATATATAGTTTTTAGTATGGTGAAACTTAGTTGCCAATTTGAACTGTGGGACATGATTAGGAAGTTGTTGATTAGGAAATGTTTATGATCAGTTGTCGTATACTTCGTACATGGGACTATTTTTGTGTGATTTATCCTTAAAATACAAAAACATGAAAATAGAATTATATAGATGTGAAGTATGAATAAGTGGACTTGAAGTGGAATAAGGGGCTCTACCCCTCTTACTTGTGTTGTTTCTCGAATGGAGACGCTAAGTTATGGGTATAAGAAACTACGTTAGGATGCTCGAGTTTACAACTTGAAGATTTTACCTAACGACTATTGTCCTATAATCTGCCTTAAGTTCCACATGTTTTATATTATTGTTTTTGTGATGTATTACATAAAAGGAAACCATGTAAGTTGTATGTTTATTATTGAAAGCATATGTAAGTCGAAGCATAGCTATCCTATAGTAAGTCACATGTTTGGATTAGTAAATGAGAATCATTATATTGAGAATTATACTATTAAGATGTATTGAGATGATGGGAATATGTGATTGATTCGACTTGATACATTTGTTCGATTTTTACCATTCTTTTCAAGAAACTAAAAATTTGCTTGAGGACAAGCAAAGAGTTAAGTGTGTGGGAATTGTTTTGCATGCTTTTTTTGTGTTTTTCTTTAGGTTTTTTTGATAACTTGCTTCTTAATCGCTTATTTTTGGACATTTTTTTTGTTGGAATCATGTTAGTTTTCGGTTTGTGCATGGTTTGAGCGTGTTTGAAGATTTTGGTGATATAAAGTGCAACCCAATGCCGGTCTCGGCGTAGTCGGCGCTGGGTGCGCCTTTGCCGCATCAGATGGAAGACAAAGACCACACCCCAGCGTCAGACTCGGTGAAGTCGGCACTGGGGTTCAACTTTGGTTGGAGCAGGAAGCCCACTCCAGCGTCCAGCGCTGGATGTGATTTGCGGAATGGTCCAGAGAGCACGCCCATCCGACGCTGGGTGTGATTTGCAGAATTATCTAGAGAGCGCGCTCGTCCGGTGCTGGATGCAACATAAAGATTGATCCATAGAGCCGCCCGTCCGACGGCGCTTGCGCCATATAAGGGCGACGTAAAGTCGACCTCGAGCGCGCCATCCAACGCTGGACGTGCTAATTTTTGCCCAGTTTCGAAGCGCACCCGTCCGGCGCTAGGCGTGAGTCCGGCGCAGTGTGGGAAATTTCGGAAGCTATATATACAACTTAAACACGCATGAACCGTGGTTCTTATCAGTTTTTATCATTATTTTCCTCCCTTCAAGATTTTTCTCTCTTTCAAAGACTATTTCTCTATTTTCTTTTGCACTTTGATGATTTAAGAACACTTGATTGAAGATATTCTTCAACAACGTTGATATTGTAAGAATTATTATATATTTTCCATTGGATTTTTGAGTTGATGATTTCTATGAATTTTCTTTGTTTGATCCGTGAGATGAACATGAATTAAATTATTTATCTAGGGTTTGGTGATTCAAATTGATTGATTGATTGATTATTTGCAATGATTAATTATTCCAATTGAATTATGGGGTTTTCTTTTGAGTGATTGGCCATCATTTAATTATTTATGCTTCAGGTGAGATTGAGAGATAAACACGTTGCATCCGTACAAATCAATTGGGTTAGACTTTACTGGAAACAAGTAGTCTACTAGTTTAATTTGTCCGTGGGATTCTATAACTTAGGATTAATCTGTGGAGACGAAAGTCTAGTGTTTAAATTGAAGGTTAGAGAGTTGCATGAGTAGGTAAATTTCCTAAGCAAAGCATTAATTAATTACTCAAGGCGAAGAACCCAATGCCCTAGTTATCCTCACATTCTTGATTAATCTTTTGCAACTGATATTGCTTATAGCTCTTTAGATTGAGATATTTATATTACTTTCAATTCTGATCTATTTTATTGAAGTACGACCTTCCACCAAGTTTAGGATTTAGATTTATTGTTTTAGTCGTAACACGTCATAAGCCCTAAGTCTTCCTTGAGAGATCGACTTGAGTTAACCTTCTTGTTTGGTTTCACTTTGTGCTTATTCATACTATTGTATTATATGTTGTTTTCGATGGTTTGTCTATTTATGCCGTTGGTTTGATTAGTATTTATCGATTCGGACTTACTTGGTTTGTTTGATATTTTGTAGAAAAACAACATCAAATAGGATGAAATGGATCTACTAAGAGCTATAATATATTGAAGAGCATTTCTATAGGAGTCCGTCGATGCAAGCGGATCATAATTCGGTTCGAGCGAGGAGAGCGGATCATTTCTTCAATGTTGTGCGTGCACTCCATGCATGCTTATTCTTGGAAAGATGGCATCAAATAGGATGAAATATATTTTACAAAGGTATCCTATATTGAAGATCATCTAGATAGGAGTACATAGGCGCAAGCGGATCACAATTTGGAGTTGAGCGAGAGAGCGGTGAAACACCAGTCGCGCCTTGCGAAGCGAGCGCATCCGGCGCTGGGCTCGCCCCAACGCGCGTTCGCAAGCAAACCGGCGCTCACACGGCACTGAGCTCGCCCCAGCGCCCTCCTCAAGCCCAGCGCCCGCTCCATGGCCATCCCTCTTGCGTATTCTTCAGCCCGCACGCCCAACCGGCGCTGGCATGCCATCCGGCGTTGAGCATTCGTCCACCGCCCATCTCCGCGCGCTTTGCAGCTCCTTCGTCTAGTAAGCTGGCGCTGGCCATCAAATGTTCCTCCTCTCGCGTGCGTTCTCCCACCCAGCACCCGTCTCCAGTGCCCACCCGATGCTCACCCCTCATCCGGTGCTCGGCCTTGTCCAACCGACGCTCGATGCCCAGCGTGCGCTCAGCCTCGCCAACTCGCCCGTGCATTCGATGCTCCGTGCGAGTTCCCGTTCCAGCGCCCAGCTTATCCGGTGCTTGTGCCCCAGCGACTGTAGCCCGTGCTCGCTGACACTTGGTATCACCCAGCGCCCAGCCCCATCCGCGACCGCTCTCGCATCAACCAGCGCTCACCCTTGAGCCAACGTTCACTGTCAATACAGAACGTTTCAACAACCGACGCTCCCTCCAAACCGGCGCTCACCTTTATGTCATAAAACCCCGTTCAACCTGTGCTCTGCGTGAACCGGCGCTCACTCACTTAATATATATATATACACACAATCACGAGTTAGGGCAGGCAGTTCTGATTTTATTTTTCTCTCTGCGCCGCTGTCCGCTCTTCTTTTCAGAATTAATTCCTTTAGATCATTTATGTGCTTTGATTATTTCAGCTTATTATATAATTTATGTTGAATTTCATTCGATCGATTTAAATGTTTTGCTTGGAGATTATTGTTGGATTCTATTTTATAGTTGATATTGGATGTTCTATAATTTTTGTTGAGAATGTTGTTGGATTGAAGTTCATAATTGATTTCGGAATTTAGTTATAAATTGAATCTTTTTCCTATGAATTTTATTGTTTTCTTTTTTATGATCTAGATTAGTTTGTTTTATGCTTAGCTTCCTGCTTTCGTGCTTTCTTAGGTTCTCCACTAGGGATTGATAACCCCTAGCTAGATTGCTTTCATTTATCTATTTTACTTTTTCTTATTAAAATTCTCGTATGATCTAAACCCCCCGTTGGTATTAGAGTGTTTAGGATTTATCGCTTTATGTGTACGACACGAACAATAAGCCCTGTTAAGTTTTCCTTGAGAGACGACTAGGGTTAACTTTCCCTATTACAACACCTCATTCGATTATGAGTCAATTAAGAGAACACTTTTAGTTGAAACAAATTTTGACGCCATTGCTGGGGAAAACTTTAGGCATATTGTTTGTATTGTTTATTTTATGTGTTTCTTTTTTGTTCTTTTTGTTATTTTCTCCCCCCCGGTGCATGTGATCCTGTTTTTGTAGTTGGTGTCTGTTAATGTAGGGTTACCAGCAATACGAATATGGTCAAACAGGCTAGGGGGAGGAAAGCTCGACGTATTGGGCAAATTCTTCTTACGAAGAAGGAGCCCAGTTCGACTATTTTGAGGGATGTCCGTCAAGCTATGAGCATCAAACCTATGATCCCTACTATGAGCATCAAGCCTATGACCCCTACTGGAGCATCTTCCAACTTCTTCAAGTGATGAGGACCTCTTTTTCCAGCAACCTCCTATTCAACAGTCATTCTTCTAACAACAGCAGTATCAGCAAGCACATCCACCACCACTTAGAGACCAGCTTTGGAGGATATGTTCGCCCAAAGAATGGATGCTAAAGACTCCACACTTCAGCGTTTAGAGACGCAAATGGGATAGATTAATAACATGTTTGATGAGCTGTTGCAGCAATGTGCAGCGATGGAACTTCCAAACCAATCCGATTAGGCTCAGATGGTCACTATTCTGGAAAGTGACCCAATTGTTGAGAATGGGGTAGGAGAGACATCAGACGAGCCACTAGAGTCACAGGAGGTGGAAAATGAGAAAGAGACTGAAGTCATACCTTTCCCACACCAGCTGAAGAATGAGAAGTAGGAGCACAGCCTCGAGGAAGTTGTTACGAGATCGGTTGACGAGGAAGAGTGGGCACGTGAAGTTGCTAGCATGCCAAAGCCCACTCTGGAAGTGAAAGAATGGCCTCAACACTTGAAGTACGTCTTCTTGGAGGAGGATGAAGAGAGGACAAAAGTCGAGGTAGCTTCTATAATATGTCAACATCCTAATTCACCAAAGTATTGTGCTGTAGGAGTTGAAGTTATCTATTTTACTTTAGAGAATAGGATATTTGATTTGAGCTTAAATGATTTATTATTGGCTTCCTTTACTGTCCTTTGTGCTTATATGGTTACTACTGATGCTCTGGCTGAGATGGTATTCTTGCAGGTAAAGGACTATGGATGTCCGTTGTTGACTGGATTACGTCGTGCTCACGATGTTAAACTGAGTACTACGTGGGAGTTTACCCACGAATTTTTATTTTCTTTTTCTTTCTTTCTCTTTTGTTTGTTTCGTTTTCTCTTTGATCTATATGTTGTCTCTGCGTTAGTTTTGTTCAAATGTGGCATATTGTTTTGCGTATTGGCGTCGAGGAGGTGCTGACCTTGATATTCGACTATCGGCTGCTTTCACCTCCACCTGTTTCCACCATCTTTCATCAGGGAAGTCTCCTCTCCTTTTGTTATTAATGTTTTGAGCTCTATGGACAGTGCTCGAATTTAGTGTGGGGGGAAGATTATGTGGTTTTGTGTGCGTGTCTTATATTTTGCATGCTTGGTGGACTTAAGTTTTGTCTATGAAAGTAAGTTAGGATTTTGATTTGTGCAACTGAACTCTGTGGTATTGATCGGACCTTGATGTAATTCCATTTCTCTTGTTGATATGTGAATAAAGTGCAATGTGAATTGATGACATTGTGTGGATTGATCTTAAATTGGGGGTTATTGATGTGATTTGTCCGGCAAATGCTAGGGGAGTTTAACATTGTGGTTACCTATATACTTGTTTCATTTTATATAAAAAAAAGGTAGAAAATGAGGAGAATGAAAACTCCAGTAATTGTTGAGATTGTTGAAATGGAGGATGTGATTCTGCTCCTCTTTCTCGTAAATTGAGAAATGGGCATGGGAAACCATGATAGGAGACTCGAGTTCATCGAGAGTTCACCTTTCGAACATTGTTCCAAAATCTGTTAAATACTTTCATTGTGTTCTCAAAGGAAACTTGTTGCTAAAGGTGACCATTTTAGTTAATTCGCCCCTAGCGGAGAGTTAGGTCTGAGCAAAAATAACTTACTTGTTTATTTGATATTTTCACAATCTTAGATTTGTTTCACATTAACTTTGATTATGTATTCATCATGATTGGGGGAATTGCCAAAAGTGGTTTGATTGATTGGATTAAGAGTTATGTTGCATGAGTTATTTTTCTACTCTTATTAGTATAGACTTTGCTTGAGGATAAGCAAATGGATAAGTGTGGGGGAGTTGTTTGGTTTCATTTTGT
This sequence comes from Salvia rosmarinus, assembly GCA_036937905.1. Taxonomy (NCBI): domain Eukaryota; kingdom Viridiplantae; phylum Streptophyta; class Magnoliopsida; order Lamiales; family Lamiaceae; genus Salvia; species Salvia rosmarinus. The sequence continues at coordinate 24,576,842 of CM072814.1, read as the reverse complement.
GCTTATTCTTAGTATTATTTTGTATGTTGTTTTCAGTGGTTTTTCCTATTTATGCCGTTGGTTTGATTAGTATTAATCGATTCAGACTTACTTGGTTTGTTTCGATATTTTATAGAAAAATGGCATCAAATAGGATGAAATGGATCTACTAAGAGCTATCATATATTGAAGAGCATTTCTATAGGAGTTCGTAGATGCAAACGGATCGCAATTGAGTCGGGACGAGGAGAGCGGATCATTTCTTGATATGTCGTGCACGTGCACTCTGCGCGTGCGTATTCTTAGAAAGATGGCATCAAATAGGATGAACTATATTTTTCAAGAGCTATCCTATATTGAAGAGTATCTCGATAGGAGTCCATAGGCCCAAACGGATCACAATTCGGAGTTTGAACGAGAGAGAGAACGAAGCAAAACACAGTTGCGCCGCAAGCGCTTGCGGCAGCGTCCGGTGTTGCCGCCGTCCGATCTTTGGGCTGGCCCGGTGCGTTCTCAAGCAAACGGTGCTCACACGGTGCTGAGCTCGCCCCAGCGCCCTCCTCAAGCCCAGCGCCCGTTCCATGGCCATCACACTTGCGTATTCTTCAGCCCGCATGCCCAACCGGCGTTGAGCATTCGTCCAGCGCCCATCTCCGCGCGCGTTGTAGCTCCTTCGTCCAGCAAGCCGGGGCTGGCCATCCGACGTTCCTCCTCTCACGTGCGTTCTCCCGCCCAGTGCCTTCCTCCAGTGCTCCACCCAGCACTCATCGCTCATCCGATGCTCGGCCTTGTCCAACCGGCGCTCGATGCCCAGCGCGCGCTCAGCCTCGCCAAGTCGCCCGTGCATTTGACGCTCTGTGCGAGCACCCGTTCCAGCGCCCAGCTTATCCGATGCTCGTGCCCCAGCGCCCGTAGCCCGCGCTCGTTGACACTCGGCATCGCCCAATGCCCAGCTCCGTCTGCGCCCGCTCTCGCATCAATCGGCGCTCACCCTTGAGCCAGCGTTCACTCTCAATACAGAATGTTTCAACAACCGGCGTTCCCTCCAAACCAACGCTCATCTTTATGTCATTACACCCCGTTCAACATGCGCTCTACGTGGATCGGCGCTCACTCACTTAATATATATATACGCGCAATCGCGAGTTAGGGCATCGATTCGATTTTATTTTTCTCTCGCGCGCCAGCTCTTCTTTTGATTTCTTCGAGAGTTCTTGAGAGACAACATATAGACAAGCAGTAGTAATTTCAATTATTGCACTTAATTTCATAATTCTTGTTGAATTCCTTTGGATCATTTACTTACGTGCTTTGATTATTGCAGCTTATTATATAATTCCTGTTAAATTTCATTCGATCGATTTAAATGTTTTGCTTGGAGATTATTGTTGGATTCTATTTTATAGTTGATATTGGATGTTCTATAATTTTTGTTGAGAATGTTGTTGGATTGAAGTTCATAATTGATTTCGGAATTTAGTTATAAATTGAATCTTTTTCCTATGAATTTTATTGTTTTCTGTTTGATGATCTAGATTAGTTTGTTCTATGCTTAGCTTCCTGCTTTCGTGCTTTCTTAAGTTCTCCACTAGGGATTGACAACCCCTAGCTAGATTGCTTTCTTATATATATTTTACTTTTTCGCATTTAAATTCTCGTATGATCTAAACCCCCCGTTGGTATTAGAGTGTTTAGGATTTATCGCTTTATGTGTACGACACGAACAATAAGCCCTGTGAAGTTTTCCTTGAGAAACGACTGGGGTTAACTTTCTCTATTACAACACCTCATTCGATTATGAGTCAATTAAGAGAACAATTTTAGTTGAAACACTTACTACACTACATAGGCCTCGTACTATTGCGAGAACCTAGAGGTGCAATTTAGGTTGAACAGCGCTCGTGAGGGCCCGACACCTATAGATTGAGCTTCTGCTAGCTGCACATTCAGATACCTCATAACACAATCCTCGACTGATGAGGAACAAGGGTTGTGGCATCGTAGGCAAATGGAGCGCCTCGAAGCTCACTAAGATCAATTATCTTAGCAGGGTAGAATTGTTGCCCTCTAACATGGTGTCCATCCTTGTTGATGAGCCCGAAGTAACATGCTAATCCAGTGACAATCTTGCATAAGGTTAGCCGACATTTTACCCGAGGCTGAATCAGCTGCAAGTGACCCCAAATTAAGAATATCGGCCAAACCTTTGTCTTTTGGACCGCACCGTGAGAAAAAAATACTTCAACAGTATTCACTTTATTGGCCTGCTCATTCCCAAACACATTGAATGCAATGAATTTGTGCACCACGGCCAATGCAACATCATTGATAAACCCACTCGGCATTCCTACCGATGACCAATTGTTGAAACCCGACAACTCTTACCATGCGGCCTTGACATCAAATGAGGGTGGCACCATAAGAGTACCTGATGTAGGAAATCTGAATTCCTCCTTCATGATTCGAGGCATCACAATTTACCCTTGCCCAAATAGGCGACATGTCAGGGTGTTTGCTTCATTGTCAACAGTCATAGTAAAGTAAAATTCAATCATCAATGGGGAATGCCCTGGTAAATCCATCATTGCATAATGTAAGAGTCCTAAATTCTTCAAATACTTCTTTAATCTTCAAGACCTAAACTTCTCATGATATACAGATTAAACTCACGTGGGGGAGTATTTCTAAATGTGTAGGTTGAGCAGTGATGGGTGAAGGTAGAGTGCCGAGAGGGCTTTTGTACTTAGCCCTACATGTATTTCTAAATGTGTAGGTTGAGCAATGATGGCTGAAGGTGGAGTGCTTTCGTACCTAGCCCTGCATATATTTCTAAATGTGTAGGTTGAGTAGTGATGGGTAAAGGTGGAGTGCTGAGCGGGCTTTTGTCAGACATATTAGATAAACTTTTGGGGAAGATGCATGTCCTCATACATGTATCTTAATTTATATTCCGCTGCCTACACTCATTTTTGTAGTCAGTCTAATGCTCGATCCTTCGTAGTCGAGCTAATGTTATGTTCTTATTATGGTCGGATCCTCTTGACTAACCTGCTTTTGTCTATGATTCATTTTGAGTAATTTTCGTTCAATTCGGTTCATTCTAGCAAGATCAATCACCTTTCTACCCTATCTTCTAACTTTCCCTCCCTAGTCGCGGTTTTCCCGGCTTGGCTATCCTTAGCAAAGTTAGATCGTGACAGATCTTATCTTAGAATCAAGGTTCTTCATCTTATCTTGTAATTACCTCTCATGTCTTAACCTGGTGTGTTACCTTCCTCGTATCTAATATATGCATATACATAATATATATATACATATATATATATATATATATATATAGGAGGTTTAACGTGAGAATCACTTTTATCGTGAGAACCAAAAAATGATGAATTCATTGTGAAAATCGATGAATCCGTTGAGAAAGTTACTGAATCCAAAAAACTAAAATTTTTTCCCCTCATGGGATTCGAACCCGGGTTAAAAATTCCGAATTTTTAATCCATTGACTTTCTAACGGATTCATCAATTTTCATAACAAATTCATGGTTATTAGTTTTAGGATAAAAGTGGTTCTCATTTGAACCTAACTATATATATATACATATCCACAATCTCCTACTTATACTAAAGCAAACTTTTAGTATACAATGTGTCTCTACTAGCTATTACAAACAAAACCATCACTTTGCTTCTCCCACTTATATAAAGTTTCCTTTCTAAGTGGGTGTCATCAAGCGCAATCGAAGTCCTCGAGCGTGCGCCGTAGACTTTTGCGGCGAGCTCTTTGTGAATGGATCCGCTAGGTTATCCGTCGTATCAATCTTTTCAATCGGCCGTCCCTCGTCTCACGATTTCTCGTATGACATGGTACTTTCTCTCTATGTGTTTGGTCGCCTTGTGGGTCCGTGGTTCCTTGAGTTTGCCACTACACGAGTTATCACGATGGCTATGATACTCTTGGGCAAACCGGTACCACACCTAGATCCATGAGGTAGTTCTTGATCCATCTGATCTCATTAGCAGACCTCAGGCGCCTCGTGTTCGCTTCCATGGTAGAGTCCGCAATGCATCGCCGCTTTGCACTCCGCCAGATCGGCTCCACCTCCCAAGGTAAATACATAGCTGAGGTAGACTTTTTCTCATCACGGTCGGCTTGGAAATCCAGTCAGATAACCCAAAGGCATTAGACTATCTGCATGGTAAACTAGCCTATAATCTCGAGTCCTTTTCGGTGCTTGAGTATATGCTTCTTCGCGATCAATGAGCTTGTCGAGTTTAGGCGATATCTAGCTACTATGCCTACCGCATAGCGGATATCGGGCCTCGTACATAGCATTGCGTACATGAGACTACCTATGGCGGGCGTAAGGAACTTGTCTCATTTCCTCTATCTCTTTGCGGTCATGGGTGGCTGCTCCTTAGATAAAGGAACGCCATGTCCGAAGGTAGCAATCCTTTCTTGGCGGTCCGCATACTAAAGCAGTAATCACATTATCAATGTAAGGCGTCGAGATAAGCTCAACATTTTCCTCTTGCAATCTCGGTAAACCTTGATCCCAGAATATGCTGCTGCATCTCCTAAGTCTTTCATTTGAAACGATCGGATAACCAACTCTTTCGTCGATAACAACTTCACATTGTTACCAACTAGAAGAATGTCGTCTACATAAAGTGCAAGAAATACCACATCACCGTTGACATCTTAACGATACACACAACTCTCGCTAGGCAACTGGGTAAATCCATAGGACTTTACCACCTCGTCAAAGCCTAAGTTCCGGGATCGTGAGGCTTGCTTAATCCCATAAATGGACTTCTTAAGCTTCCATACTAGATGCTCTTCACCTTCACCACATAACCTTGGGTTCTTTGCATATAGATGTCTCTACCTTCCTCAAGGTAACCGTTTAGAAAAGCGGTTTTCACGTCCATTGCCAAACCTCAATGTTAGAGTGGGCTGCTATGGCGGAAGAATTACGATGGACTTGAGCATTGCTACAGAGCGAAATGGTCTCATCGAAATCGATGCCCTCAATCTGAGTGTACCCTTTCTCCACAAGCACGGCTTTAAAGCGAAACCTCTCCATCTGAATCTCTCTTCCTCTTGTATACCCACTTACTACCTATGGCTTCCTTGCCATCGGTAGATGTGTCTTTCGTATACATCCATAGTCGTTATGGACTCGATTTCTAAGTCCATAGCGGTGTGCCATGATCTTGCATCAATGTCTTGTATCGCCTCATTGTATGTCCATGGATTGCTTTCGTTTCACGGGACTAAATCCGAAGATTCACCCACGAACATAAATCGCTCGGGTTGACGAACAACCCTCCCACTACGACGGGCGCTCTTGCACAATGGCAACAATGGGTGCAGTAACTTGTGGTTCTCTATCTTGAACAACTTGCTGGATAGGAGCCACTTGTATGGTCGGTATATCCAGTGGAACTCGACCCACTTCAATTTCTAGAAGTATCTGGTATCGATCCCTCCCAATAGACACGACATCTCGTAACTTTGGCTTAATCGGTGGTGGAATACGATCATCTTCTAATTCACGAAGAATGATTTCAACTTTGGATTTATGGTTTATCATATAATCCTCTTCTAAGAATCGGGCATTAGTCTAATAATGACCTTCCGATCCTTAGGACTATAGAATAAACCACCTTCGTCCCTCTAGGATAGCCAATAAACAGCCTTGCGTCGGATCTAGCCTCCAACTTGTCGCCTTCTTGTTCAAAGACATGTCTTTGGACTACCCCATATCCTTATGTGGCTTAAACTGAGCTTGCGCCCAAACCACAACTCGAAGGGTCTTTTCGGTGACTTGGATGGTACTAGATTTAGCAAGTATGCCGCCGTTTCTAAGGTATACCCCGAGCGAAATAGGCAATGTTGCATAACTCATCATTGATCTAACAATTTCTAAAAGAGTCGTATTTCTCGCTCGACACCATTTCTTTGTGGTGTGCCGGTGTAGTAATGGTGGGAGGTAATCCCACCCTTCACCAAATAGTCCATAAACTCGTTCTTGAGGTATTCGCCACCGCGATCGGACCACGGTGACTTGATACTCTTACCAAGCTTAGTCTCATACGCCTTAAACTCTTTGAATTTCTCAAAGCATTCAAACTTGCGGTGAAGCAGGTATACGTATCCGTACCTTGAGTAATCGTCAATGAAAGTGATAAAATACTCGTACCCTCCACGAGCTTGTGTGGACATAGGTCCACACAGGTCAGAATGGACTAGCTTCAACACTTCTTTGGCTCTATAACCCTTCACTTTGAAGGGTGCAGTCGACATCTTTCCTTCTATCAGAGATTCGCAGGTGAGATTGGAGTAGCGTGAGATCACCCAACGCCCATTCTTAGCGGTCTTTGGATCCTATTTAGATTGATGTGACCTAATCTAAGATGCCGAGAGAAATGTGGTGATATCTTGCGAAGAAAACTTTCTCTTTTTAAGGTTTGAAGAAGATGCAACATAGTTATAGGTATTATATTTTGCAGAAATAGTATAAAGCGAATTATATAAAGTGCCACCATAGATAACTTCTTCATTTCTTATGATAGAAACACCACTAACAAAAATAACTGAATATCCATGAATAAAAAGTTTCGAAACAGAAATAAGGTTTCGCTGAAACTCCAGCACATATAAAACGTTTAAAACTAAAACTGTTCTATCAAAACATAAAGAAACTTCTCCGACTGCAACGGCCTCGACTTTCGCCGCATTGCCCATGGAGATCGTTATCTCGCCATCATGCAGCTCCCTTGTCCACAGGAACCCCTGCAAGGTGTAACAAATATGATCAGTCGCACCCGTATCTACTACCCATGAATGAGTAGAACAAGTCGCTAAACATGTTTCCGTTACTAAAGCAAATGGCGTACCTTGAGCCTGAGCATAGGGCACTTGGCCTTTCAATGCCCGATCTTGCCGCGCTCAAGCACTTGCCCTCTCATTTGGCTTCTTTAAGCCTCCGGTGGCAGGCATGTTCTTTCCCCCATTACTCCCACTATTTCCCTTGCCTCTACCACCTTTGGTGCCCCTTATTCTTTTTCCATTTTGCAACGGAAAATTTGGGCCCTTAGATGTGCTAGCAAGAGCATGTGCTCCTTTGCCCATAACTCCTTCCGCAGACCACGAGATCATTAAACAACCGACTAAGTGTATACTCGGTCTTGCTCATGGTCGCATTCATGAAAATTCTCAAAAGACTTGGGCGGTGTGTTGAGGATGATATCGACCTTGGCCGCCGTCAATACCTCCTCCCAACCGATCAAGACTATCCATGAGATGAGTCGTGTGGGAGACATGTTCATGAGCAGAACTTCCTTCTTCCATCTTACACGCCAATTTCTCTCATTGTGTGGAAGCGGTTTGTCGATCCGATTGCCCAAACTTACTCGAGACTTGACCATATTTCAATCGCGTCTACCATCGGTGATCTTTGCATGCAAGCCTTTGGACATAGTAGTCATCATATAGCATTTGGCCATATTGTTTGACTTATGCCAAAGTCCGCTGACTCTCATTGCTCATTAGTCGATCGTCGATAAGGGCGTCGGGTTTAGGAGTAGTGAGAACAAACATGTGTTCTTCAACGATAAGAACATATTCCATGTTTCGTTTCCACTCGATAAAATTCGGACCGCATAAGGGATTTTATGCGAGCATATTGATAATCGGTGTAAGAGACATATCGAAAGGATAATGTAAAACACATAAGCATACGATCGCACATAATTACGTAACAATAATATTGTAACCTTTTGATAAAACAATATTAATTGAAACCTCCAATCGCCCAAGGAATCCCACATGCGAAGCCACGCGTGTGGGCGTTTACATGAACCCTCGACCGACTAAAATATACCTTCTAGTCGTTTAATTTCAATTTATGTCAACTTATCCTTATGATAAATGAAATTAATGATTGGACCTTACTAGACCACATCACCATCGCAAGAAGGGACTTGAGGAAGTTGTACTCGGTGATGTCTAAGCAATGACCACAATTTTAACGATGAAAATGAATTCTTAGAATTGGCATACTCACTAGGACCATACCGCTTCCAATCTAAATTCCTTTGTTATCTCATTTTAAATCTATCTCTAGAGAACTTATGAAAAATCACATATGCAAGCCATGCGTGTGGACGTTTACACATGAAACTCCCACTTCTCAATAGATTAAAATGTTTTATTTAGAAATCTCATCTAACAAACTTATGACAAACAGTGCAAGCAAGCCACGCGTGTGGACGTTTACTCACAGTGCGTATCACTTTGTTTAGAGATCAAAAAGTGGAGGTCTTGACATTTTAATTTAAAAAATTAATATGTCGGGTTACTTGCTTAGTATTTTTGTTCAAAAGGTATGTCCATGCAGATCACGTAATCCTAGAATGCTTTTCTATAGAACTCAACATGTAAAACATGCTCGTAGAATTCTAAAATATGCTTGAAAACGCGAAAAACCTAGCATGCTTACTATGCGCATCCAATCACGAAAACATATAATATGTTTGTCTACGTAATTTAAACATACATAGCATGCTTCTGTGTAATTTAAACATCCACGACATGCTATGAGCGATTAAAAATAAAATAAAGCGTTCATCGCGGCCCTCGTGGATCCCGCACTTTCTGCCTAATCTATTACATAGAATTGCAAGTGCGAGATCTTCATAAACTCGAAAAGCAGGCCTCGCGTGCGTGCGCGGACGGATTCATCAAAATTTGATTCGGGCCAAAAATCGGGTTTGGGCGGGAAAATCGGTCTGGGCGAGGTTTGGGCGGGTCGGCCCAAGATGGGGCTGGGCAGCGCGCTAGGGCACAGCCCGTGCGCGCGCCAAGACCGCCGCCCATCCTCGCGCGCCTAGCTCGCCGAAAATCGCGCGGGCTTGAGGTTTCTGCGCGAATCTGCGGCCGAGGCCGCCGAGGCTCGCGAGATTCACGTGCCCTCGCGTCACCTGCGCTTTGCGCCTCGCCGGCTGCCTCGCGATCGCAAAGCGCTCGCGGCGCTGCCGCCGAGCGCGCCCGCAATCGCCTCACGCCCGCGCGCACACTACGCGTTGCCTCGCGGGCTACCACGCGACGCGAAGGTGCTCGCGAGGCGTCGGGGATCTCGCGGGACAAATCGCGCCCGCATGCCCGCAGCGCGAAATGCGCGCGCCACCTCGTGGACGCGAGTGTGGCTGCGACTGCGATGGCGCCGCCGAGCGCACCCTCGGCGCCCGGGGTGCCAAGGCCTCCAGCAGCGCGCGAGCCCCTGCACCCGGCTGCCGAACCGTGCCGCCCGCGTCGCCTCGCCCGACCTCTGTTCGCCCTCTGCCGAGCTACGAAAGCGCATGCCATGGCGAGGGGCGTCTTTGGCGCCGAGCACGCCACGCGTGTCGTCGCCCGCGCGCCTCGCGCCGTCGTCCGGTTTCTCCAGCGTACTCCCGTCGTTTCGTTCTTCGTGCTTTCGCCTTCGTTCTTCTTTTACAGATAAGATTTACAAGGAAAAATCTAATCTAACCATGGATTTTCTCGTGGTGAAAAACAAAATCCGACAAAAATAAAAAGCGAGCCACGATGAGCGATGATTCACATTTAAATAATTACGCGTAATAATCAAACGTGAATTAATCCAGCAGAGCGAATACGATCCCGTGCTCGATACCAATTGTAGGAAATCGATTTTAACCTCTCTCGGGATCTATCTTGGATGTTTAATTCACCATACATTGATTATATTCTAGCATGCGCCTATATAATTAATTGCAACACGTAGGGTTTTCTTTTGTTTACCTTTGAATGCATCGAGGTGGATCGGATCGAGACTCGTGCTTTGACCTTCGGGTGTATCCGGTTGCCCGATCTCGAATATCGGTGAGGATAATCTATGGAGAATGCTACTGAAAAATCACCTAATCCTCTCTAATATTTTGAAAATTATCTCCTAAGAGCTATAGGAATTCTCGAAAATTGTGTGATAGGTAATTGAGGATTAGCTTTGATCTTATCTCTTACCTTATATTTATAATGCATTACCATAATCCCATAAGGAAATGATCCATGCATATCCCATAAATATAATAATATCCTTATAGGATAAAGAGAATAAAATCACATCCATAGAGAGGATAGGGGGCGCCGATTTTCTCCAAGTTACGGGCCTGGATGGGCCAGCCCAGGGATCAAATGCAAGGAATAAAGATGGGCCTCAAATAAATTAATTATCTTATGTTCACCCGAACATAATTAATTTATAAACATTCATTCATGCCACTAGAGAATAAATCTTGACTTACCCCTTTATTACGAAGTTGAGTCGGGCTTGCACTTAGACATTCTGAATCCCGTATTTAAGATATCGCGTCCATTAATTATTTAGAGCATTACATTGCTTAAAATAATTAATATCTTTAATTCATTAAGTAGTACCACTCAACCTTATTATTGTATTTGAGCTAACTCGACTGTAGGGTTTAGTACAATAAACTTTTGAGCTCCTTAAGGGGGCGTCATCATCTGAGCGAATATGGTGACTCGTCTGAGATAACTAGCATGACATATAAGCCTTGCCACCACCCAGATGCGGAGAATATTAGGTTAGAACATATAACCTCACCCATAACAAGTCAAAGTGATGGTCGAGAACTCATACTCACCTAATACCTTATCGAGGTTTAGATCACGTAAGTAACCAAGATCTAGGTTCTTCACGATGGTCGGATAGAAGAACTCATCTAAGCGTGATCCATCAATACGTCGAGACATACCAAAGATAGACAAGCAACCAAGTCAGTCACTTCTTATCTATACCGCGGCTATCCGACAACTTGTCCTCAAGTTGTCTCGGTATGATTCTTTTATATCTCATTAAGCTTGACCAATCATACGGACTTACGTGATCTTCTACACCTTGTATGATCTAACTTATATATGAGATAAGGGGACACGATATATGCAATCAAGTAATCATTTCGGATAGGAGATTGTAATAGTGGTAACGAAACATTGTATACAAGCTCAACCAACACTGCTTTCAGTATACAAATCCAACAATAGATCATATAGATATATATATATATATATATATATATAGGAGGGATCATATAGTACCCGAGCATGAGGTAGTATGTAGTACTCAATCTCATCCAATCATCTCATAGATCCTATGGTGGAGATTTTTTTTGATTTTTTAAGCTTATATTCACTGATTTTGCTACAATAAGGGTAGATTACTAATTTGAGTTGTTATGTGATACAGAAAATCAAACCATGCATGTAATTAAACATAAAAATACATACACTTGAACATAAAAATACATATAATTATATATAAAACTACATACGATTGAACATAAAACTACACAATTTGATTTGTTATGTGATACAGAAAAACGAGCCTTGCATGTTTTAAAACAAAAAACTGTATATGCTTGAATAAAAAACTACATCTTGTTGAAGAAGAAAATGCATGTGAGATTGATTTATCTATAATTTCTTCTCTAGTTTAGATAATTTACTTCTAGTTTCATAATTCAAAAGAAAACAAATGATCAATAAGAACAAAACAAATGACAACAGGAAAAGTGTTTGTACACATTGGAGAAGAGAGAAAGAAATATCGAGAATGATATTTTTTTTTTAAAGCATGCAGGATTGTGTTTCGTTCTATGCATGTTTATGTTTAGTCGTATGCATGTTTATGTTTTTCAATATGCATGTCTATATATTATTATACATATGCATGTTTATGTGTATTGTGATGCAGGTTTATGTGTATTAATATGTATATTCTTCGTAGATGACATTATCTCGTCGTCCCCTTGTCTGATTCACCTCTTTCTCGGATTTCTGGAAACTCCACCGTAAACCACCTTCTCTTACTCTGATGTTCGACGAACTTTGCCATAAATACCACCATAGCCACCATCTCTCTCGATACATCAATCGTCTATCAAAATTCTCTTTATTTTTCTTCAATTTCAGATAACTAATCAATGATTTTCCTATAATTTCAGGCATAGATTAGCCACAGAGACCGCCACCACCGCGACAGCCTCCGCTATGCTATCGCTGCTATCGGTTTCCTATTCTTCTCTGGTGAACAGTAGTAGTTGCAGAGAAGAAGAAGAAGAAGAAAAGAAGAAGAAAAAGAAAATTACAGTGTTGCCCCCATCGAAAATAAAAATAAAAAATAAAAAAATACTATGCCACTTATCGCTTGTCTATACTATCCATATGACCACAATGTGTGATCTAGATTGAGTACTACATACTACCTGAGAAACGGGTACTACATATATTGAAGGGTTAACGTGAGAACTATTTTTATCGTAGAAACATTAGAACCAAAAAATGATGAATTTGAAGTGAAAGTTGATGAATCCGTTGAAAAAGTTACTAAATCTAAAAAAAATAGAATTTTCGCCTGTTATGAGTCGAACCTTGGGTGAAAATTCTGATGTTTTGGATTCAGTAATTTTTCTAGCGGATACATTCTATCATAACGAATTCATCTTATTTACATTGAATTTTTTTGAGTTTTAATTCTCACATTAAAAATCATTATTATTTGAATTTCACTCAATATATATATATATATATGACAGCCATAAAAATCATTAAATTTGTTCACAACAAACTTGTCGCGACTCTCTAATCGAAGGGCAGATTAGAAGGCTGGAGCTTGGAGCGATGATTACAAAACAATTAATAAGAATAATCGAAGATTTCGGAGATAACATTTATCGAACTTGATAAGCAAACCTTATTTACAAGGCAAAAGCAATTCAAACCTTATTTACAAGGCAAAAGTCAATTTCGGATGTAAAGGCTACAAGTTCCTTTAACAATGGGTTCGATAATTGAGACGATATCAACGCACGACAACAACATCTGATAACATTCGAATATATAGCGGAAAGCATGTGAATGCATATATGACGATATGCACCCAAGGGTATTTTCTTTCAAAATATATAAATACCAAAGATTACGACTACTCAACATCTACGCTCCATCAACATCACCACTCAATCGCACATTTAAAAACAAAAATGCGGTGAGTACAAATAATGCACTCGATGGCTCATGCGAAATAATTTATCAAGTTTGAATTACTCGTCCCGTCACGGTAACACACGAGGTTTTAATTTGAAATACTCGTGTTTACTAAATATTTTTTTCATTTTCCATAAATATCGCTTGCGACATTTTTCCACGTATGTATGATCCATATCCACCACAACAATTCATCCAACAATAATTCCTTATTTGGAGAGGCCTCCTCTCACATATACCATAACCGACGAGCACCCTTCGGCACAAATCACAAATAATCGGTGTACAAAATCCGGGCCATCTCGAGACGTGATCACTGAATTCTCCATCATCCTGGGGGTACTTCCAAGAATCTGAATTCAAGCATGTCATAAAGTGGGAGCTACCCAACGTTATGCATCAATAATCATGGATTGGATACATACATAAATCATAAATATTTTGGGCAGTTAATTAAATAAATCAGTTCATAAATATTTGCTTGCAATAAAGCATTATAAGTAAATCATTTGGTAAATTCTACCAGTTTGAGTATAGTAAAGCCCACCTTGACTTTTAAACGTCGATTCTCGGTATACGTGTTCTTCTTTGGTTGCGTGTGAGCCTTCACGTCCCGCCTTTACGCAAAAATTTACGTTTAGCACGTTGGCACGTTTTTTGAGATTTTCAAAGTTCATTCAACTTTGATAAATAAAATAATAATTCAACGTTTTAATAAACTTTATACGTAGAAACGACGTATTTCAATAAAAATAATTCTCGTATATCGAGAGAGACGTAATATGATCTACAGTCTCACTTTAACCTTTTAGGTTAAATAATTAACGTATAATAACTTTATTCAATTAAATGATTTCAATTATGAAATCTCTTCTCACAATTGAGATATTCAGATAAAAGTAAACGTTTTTCACGTATTAGTGTATTTAACGATCGTATTTCGTACGTTGATTTTGAAAGTCAACCACTTTGACTTTTCATTATAAAACTTCAATAAAACATATTTTAATGAATAAATCAATATAAATCGATTTTCAATCGATTTCTTTGCATAAAACTTTAATCCTCGATTTTTTTTTTCACGCATATCGATAAACTTGATTAATATTTTCTTTCAATATTAACCTTTTAATACATTAAGCATTATTTATGCTTTTAACGTTATTTAATATAACGTTTAAATAAATAAACATAATGTACTATGTTTAATAATTCTCAAAATTCAATTATGTCTAATATAATTTTTAGACATATAATATATTATTATTCTTGATTAAAAAGGAATTAAAATTCCTTATTTTCATCACATAGCTCACGGCTATTGTGTAACATTTTCCAAACTTGTTCCAAAATTCCTCTAAATTCATATAGTGTATTATTCTACACTATGATCATTAATAAGTATTAATATCACTATAGGGAAATTTGGAACTCACCTATAATTACTATATAGGCTCACGTTATTTATAAAATAATACCAATAATTTTCCAAAATTCTAATAATTATACACAAGCCTCCAATATTAATATATAGCATAATTATAACCTATAGTTTAATATAATCAAACTATACATCATAGAACCCTCATATGTATCCTGCGGCCCTATAGGCTATAATATACCAAATACTTTTTATAAAAACCTATAAAATCACACTTTGCTTAAATACTACCATATAGCACTAATACATCATAATATCATGCAATAACACAATATAAATCATAATTTCCTACACTCTAAGTCTCGGCCATTTTGAAATAAATTAGCTATATAGGTTCAACAATTCTAATAAATTCCTACATCACTTAATTTATACCCTAGATCAACAATATGCTATAATATCAAGCATATAAAAATTATACACCATAGTTCAATGCCATAACATTTTCGGCAATTTTGGTATTTTTACACAAATGGTTTCAAAAATTTTCTAAATTAATATCATGCACTCCTACAACACTATATATCAACAATCCACCTTAAATCAACCCTAGCAATTTTCGAACATCATCAATTAATTTAAATAAATTGCTTAGCTTAGTAAATAAATAATCTATGCACATATTGATATATGTAACATAATTCTAAGCATAATAACATGCTAGCATGATTCTTTCACAAATAATACATGCTAGAAAATAATAATTTAAACCGATGGATTATTGAAAATTTTGGTTTTATCGAAGCTTGTTCGATATCTAACCTCGTTATCGGTCGATCGGTTGTAGGATAGACTAAACTCAAGCAAATGGAGATAAAGAGAAGAAATGTGTTTGGTTTTCTCTTTGGAGGTGCTGCGAGAGGGTGAGAGAAGAAAGAAATGAGTTGTGTGAGTTGTGTTGGAGTGATAAGTGTTTGAAGACACATAATATATACTTAGCCAAAATTAATAAATGAAACAATCACACACACTTGATCTCTCGGCTCTCTCTCTCGAACAAAACAAATGAAATACAATTAGTCAAAGTGTGAGGTCATGAACTCTAAAATATCTCTTACAAATATTAACTCATTTGTAGCTTTAATAAAGCATTTTTTGGGAAGCACAAATTAATTGTTTCATGCATGGCACATTGGCGTCGACTAATGTGGAGGTGGGAGAAGAAATAATTTTCAGATTTTGTTTGATGTAATACTCAAGTGTATTTAATACACTTTATCCCAAAATAGCAATCAAGTGTATATAAAAATCAAGATCAAAATTGTGAATCATTTAGTAAAAATAGGCGACTCCCATGTAAACAAATACTAGTGTATTTTCATCTACACAATTTAATTTGTAAGTGTGTATTAATACTACACTTAAGAAATATCACAAATTGGATGATCAAAATAAAATAATAATCTATGTTAATTCCATGGGTGCTCACGGCATTTTCACGTCTTAATGCCCAAAATATTGATTTTCATGCTATAAGTACATATATAGCATAATATATATCCTAGATGATAATTTATATCATAGGAAAAATTATTGGAATCAATCCATGGGTAGAAAACCTAATTCTCGATTTAGGGTTTTCGAGAATCTTAAATAATCAAAAATATTATTCTAAAATTTTCTAGCATTAATTCAATGCTAAATAATATTATAATAACATATAATAATCATAGGAATTTAAATATCATAATTCCTTGATCATTGACTTGATTCTCAAGTCATCTCTAAACGTTAACATTTGAAGCGTTTGAAATGTTAACTATCGACTCGTCTCAAAATGGTCGAAATAAAGCGATTATGGCTTTATTAAATTATTTCAATAATAATGGAATTAAATTCTAAGTTTAAAAACTTAGAAAATATCACGAGCATTTAATCATCGATACGTAATCGGCGTAGAAATATCTTGTTGAAATCGTTACATATTCGTATTTCTCGATTCACATTCATCGTGAATAAAACATAGAAATTTATTATTCCAAAGATAATCGAAATCATTATTCGATATTTTAATAATCAAATTATCATAATAATACACTAATTTATGAAATTAATATAAGTAATTAGGCGTTTAAATAATCGGGTATTACATTCCACCCCTTAAAGAAATTTTGTCCCGAAATTTACATACCTCGAAAAAGATCGGGTATTTTTCTTTCATTGGGTCCTCAGCTCCCGTGGCTTCCTCTGTCCATGATGCTTCCACACACTTTGACTAGTGGAATCGATTTATTCGCAATTCTTTGAACCTTGTGGTCTACAATAGCCGTAGGTTCTTCATTATAGCTCATATCTGGATTGAGGATCACGTCGTCTTGATGGATCACATGCTTGAATCGTACGCGTGCTTTACGAGTTGTGATACGTGAAAAACATTGTGTCGTTTCCCGGACTTGGTGGAAGAGCCACCTATAGGCGATTGGGCCTATTCTTTTAGGATTTCATAAGGTCCATAAAGCGGGTCTTAACTTTCCCTTTACTCCAAACCTTATAATCCCTTTAGATGGAGAGACCTTCAAAAGACTTTATCTCCATTTTGAAATGTAGCTCGGACATTCGGCGTATCGGTAAGATTTACATCTATCTTGAGCTTCTTTTATTCTTTGCCTAATTTGGCGAACGATCTCAATCATTTCACTTATAGCGTCGAGCCCTAAGATTCTTCTTTCACCCACTTCATCCCAAAGCGGCGGTGATCGGCATTTTCTTCCATATAAGGCTTAATACGGGGCCATATCGATCGTCGCTGATAACTATTATTGTAGCAAATTCGATGAGAGGTAAAGCCTCTTCCCATTTGCACCTCGATCCAACACTACGAGTTCTCAACATGTCTTGAGTGTTTGGATCGTCCTTTCCGATGTCCATCGGTTTGAGGGTGAAAAGTCTTTGAAATTTAATTTCGTGCCCAATTCTTTTTGCAAGCTAGTCCGTAATCTTGAAGTAAACTTTGAATCTCTATCGGATGTGATAGTTTTGGGTACTCCATGAAGCGTACAATTTCTTTTACATACACCGGGCTAGCTTATCGATCCGTGTAATCTGAATTAGCGAGAAAATGTGCACATTTGGTGAGTCATCACTACTACCCATATAGCGGTGTTCCTCTCTTAGACTTTGGTAAACCCGTAACAAAATCCATAGCTATCTCTTCCCATTTCCACTCGGGTATTTCCAAAGGTGTAGCTTTCGTAAGGGCGTTGGTGTAATGCTTTTACTTGTTGACAAGCAAGGCAGGGGCTCTAAAGGAGTCTATGTCTCTTTTCATACCTTCCCACCGAACTTTTCTTCAAATCTTGGTACATTTTTGTCTTGCTGGATGGGTTTGTATAAGGTGTGTCATGAGCTTCACTCATGATTTCATTCCAAGATTGTTGTTGTGCGGGATACACAACCTTCCTTCAAACAATGAAGCATTATCTCGGTGCTTCTTGAAAATTTTCAATCCTTCCGTCCTTACCTTGGCTCTTGCTTTTCTAACTTTTCCTCCATCCTTTGTCCTTCAAGGAATCTTTTCCTTAAGTCGACGTCAAAGTGAGTGTAGCAATACAACGCGTGATCGTCTCGGTTGTTCAATCAATTCAATCTTCATCCTTTCAAACTCTTGATGAGTTTTCTTCATTTGTGAAGAGACATCCCAATTTGTTTTGACTCTTACGACTCAAGGCATCGGCTACAACATTTGCCTTGCTCGGTGATAGTTTATACCACAGTCGTAGTTTTTTACCAATTCGAGCCATCTCCTTTGTCTCATGTTCAGATCTCTCTGCTCGAAAAAGTATTTTAAACTTTTATGATCGGTAAAGATTTCACATCTTACTGTAGAGATGATGTCTCCATATCTTTAGGGCATGTACTCTCGCTGCTAGTTCGGATCATGTGTTGGGTAATTCAATTCATGCGGTCTCGGTTGTCGAGATGCATAGGCTATCACTTTTCCATTTTGCATTAACACACACTAATCCATTTTGGAAGCATCTATAGACCACGTTTTCTTTATCATACAGGGAACGCTAATCTGAGGCGATGGTTAACTTTTCTTTGAGCATCCGAAATTCGCCTCACACTCATCAATCCATGTGAATTTAATTCCTTTTACGGCGGTTGGGTTATTGGTCTTGCTATCTTGAGAATCCTTCATGAATCTCCGATAGTAACTTGCCAATCCCAAGAAACTTCTAATTTCATTTTGTGTCCTCGGCGATTTCCATTCTTGGATTGCTTCTACTTTGGCGGATCAACTTTAATCCCTTGGTGACACAATGTGTCGAAGAAACATTACTTCCTTCAGCCAAAATTCACATTTGCTAAATTTAGCAAAAAACTGCTCATCTCTCAAAGATTGCAGTACTGTTCTGAGGTGTTCCTTGTGTTCTTCTTCATTCTTCGAATAGATAAGAATGTCGTCTATGAAGACTAAGACAAATTTATCTAAAATTGGGTGGAACACCCTATTCATGAGATCCATGAATACTGTCGGCGCATTGGTCAATCCGAATGGCACAACTATAAATTCATAGTGGCCGTATCTCGTTCGGAAAGCAGTCTTTGATACATCTTCAGGCCGCACTTTAAGTTGGTGATAGCCTGACTTGAGGTCGATTTTCGAGAACACGCTAGCTCCTCTTAGCTGATCAAACAAGTCATCTATCCTTGGAAGTGGATACTTGTTTTTTAGCGTCATTTTGTTCAGTTCTCGGTAATCTATACACATCCTCAAAGAACCATCCTTTTCTTTACAAATAACACGGTGCTCCCAGTGCGAAACACTAGGTGCGATAAAACCTAGGTCTAACAGCTCTTGGATTTGGATTTTTAACTCTTCCAATTCTTTCGGAGCCATTCTGTACGGTGCCTTTGACACTGGAGCCGATCCGGGTTCCAAGTCAATGGTAAACTCCAGTTGTCTATCAGGAGGTAATCCTGGTAGATTTTCAGGAAAAACATCTGAAAATTCTCGTACAATCTCTACATCTTCAACTTTTATCGTTGTTCGATCTTCTCCGTTCAAATAAACAAGAAATGCATGGCATCCTTTCTTGTTTATCATACTTCTGGCCTTCAATGCTGATATTATTGGGATCTTCCTTCCCATGTTGATTCCATGGAAATGCGTTACTTTCTGACCAGGAAACTGGAATGAGATTTTCCTTTCTCTACACAGGATCGTAGCATGATTTTCAGCCAACCAGTCCATTCCTAAAATTATATCTACATCACCCATGGGTATTATGTTTAAGTTATTCGTCAGAACCTTAAGTGATCCTACGTTCAACTCTAGGTTCGAGCAAATGTGAGTAACAGTCTTAATCCCTCCTATGGGTGAAGAGATTCTCATATCCTAATTCGCTCTTTCTGGTCTAAGTTCCAATAGATCAATGCATGTTCTTGCTATGAAAGAATGTGATGCTCCCGTGTCGAACAAAAGTATAACAGTGCGTTGAAAGTGTTCCCATACCGCGGGTTTCCACTGGTTTTATTCATTTGCCCGGTGCGAGCATATGCTCGCTTGAGCCGGCTGAGGCTGACGGGGTGCCTGTCTTGGTTGATTCTGCTGCGGCTGCTGCTGTTGGCGTTCTTCTTGATTACGCCGTTGTGGTGGTTGTCGTTGTTGTTCTTTGTTGAAATTCTGCCCCTTTGTTGTTCTTGATTCTTTGTTCTTTGCGGTTGGTGGCGGATAGCTCGAGGGTTGGGCATTGCCGGGCTGATTCGGCCTTCCCACTTGTCCCCCGCGTATCCCCGGGCAGCTATTTGCGTAATGACCCTTCATTCCGCACTTAAAGCAATTACCAAATGACAAACTCCTTTGTGAAATTTCTTGCACTTTGGGCAAGGAGTTGTCCTCGCTTGCTCTTGTGGTCCTCCCGTCTGAGGGAAAAAGACTGGTTTCTTCCATCCCTGTCATTGTGGTACCGTGTTTCCTTGCCACGGCCGCTTGTTATTGGTGTTTTCAAAACTTCCCCGGTTGTTATTCCCAAAATTTCCTTCCCATTTTCTCTTTCCTTTGTCCCCTGTATTCGATGTCTGTGTTTGAACTGACTTCTCTTCTGGCATAGCTGCCTCGATGTCCAAAGCTCGTCCGAGAGCTTCGGTGTAAGTCAGATCTCCATGGCTGGCTAGAGACATTCTTATCTCTGATCTCAACCCAGACCTGAATTTTTCTGCCATCTTCATATCCGTATTCACCTGATCAGGGGCATATCTGGACATATCGCAGAAAATGCGATCGTAATCTGTCACGGACATCTTCTCCTGTTTCAGATTATAAAATTCTTGTTCCTTCTTTTTCCGATAACTTTTGAACGTATTTCTCATACGGTTCCTCTTTAAATTCTTCCCAGTGAACTCATTCATCGATCCTGCGGTAAGATCTTCCGTCAGACTTCCCACCAAAAGTCGGCGAGTCACGTCGGTTGAAAGGTAATGAGACACCATTCCTAGGTCTTGTGCATCGAAGAAAATCAAATATCCTTTCCATAGCCCTTATCCATTGCTCGGCATCATCCGGCTTTCTTTCCCATCAAAAGAAGGTGGGTTTGCCTGAAATAATTCCTCGATCCTACGATCGGGTGGAGGTGGTGGTGGTTGGGGTATATTTGCGAGGTTGAATGCACAGAATTCTTCCTCCGCCTCTACCTCTTCCCGTTCCCTACCTCTTTGTGCGGGATCCCTTCTTGGCGGCGTTCATTGTTTAAACATCGATAAATATTGAAAATCATTTTCACAATTGACATATATAATATCATCATACAATCATTTTGTAAAGCGACTTTAAACCAAGCCATTCATCTTTATCATAATAATCATTTTGCCATAAAGCCCGCTTGGGTTATCATATATATCGAAAATTGTGCCTCAAAGAGGACTATTTTGTACAAGCGATTAATACAAAAGGGATAATGTACATAAGATGGCATTTCAAAAGCTTAACCCGATAACAACATACGGGATTACATAATAATACAAAATCTGATGTTCACTTCCTTTTCAAAATACAAAAGCAACCCACACACATACAAAACTATATACATACGGACTAAGACCTAGCTAGTCTGGTCATCAGGTATCTCACTCATCGTCATATTGATCCTCCTCAGGATCTTCCTCATCGTCTGAATCATCATCGGAGTCGTCATCCGAGTCGTCATCATCCGAGTCGTCCTCACGGCGGTGCACTCTGGATGGTCCCGTGCCATCATCCCCAACCATAGGAATGTCGCGGATTGGACTGAGGTCATCACGGGCATCTGATACTCTCATCCTGGCCGTCTGTTGGTACGGCTCAATTTGTGGCGATCTTGTCATGGGTGGCAAGATCGGGAGCGGTGGGTGTATGGGATGTCCAATCGATAAAGGGCGAAACACTGGCATCCCCAAAGCTCTGGGCCGAGACGCCCTCTCTATCTCTGCAAGCCTACCCTCGTCCTCCAGGAATCTGGGTACTACCGGGTCCACTCGACGAGGTACCTCCAAGTAAAGCCACTCGAGTGACTCGTCACACCACGTATACTCCCTCAGAGGGAGGTACGGTCCTCTCGGTGCTGCACCATAGATACTAAAGACGTACGTCAAATGGCTTACAAATCTCGGTAGATCATTATCGGATCATAGTCACCACCAAAGACGGTAGATATAATCTCGACACTTCCGTCGTAATCCTCCCGATCTAGCAGTAGCAGTGTCGGAAGGCACTTGACGCCATCAAAATCAGTCACTCCATGCTCGTGCGCCTTCCTCCAATGACGAAGGTAGTGCATGAGTGACTCTCCGAGATCATCTTCCGAGCACATTTGGTAATCACGGTACTCATGAATAATCTCCGCTGGGGTGTCCCTCGGTCCTAGCCTCCGTCTGGTGGTGTGTCGAGTCACGGCCATCCGCCCGCATACAAGCGAGCAAAAGATAACTAAATAAG
This sequence comes from Salvia rosmarinus, assembly GCA_036937905.1. Classification (NCBI taxonomy): domain Eukaryota; kingdom Viridiplantae; phylum Streptophyta; class Magnoliopsida; order Lamiales; family Lamiaceae; genus Salvia; species Salvia rosmarinus. Next base: position 24,554,435 of record CM072814.1, on the reverse strand, counting down.
ATATCCGTTACACAGATAAAACTAAACTTAACGCATCTATAAAGCAAAAGGATAAACTGGACAGGTCTATAAAGCAGATAAACAATCCAAACACCTCTGATAAACAGATAAATGTTATACGGAAGTTGTTCTCATATACAACGCACGTTGTAGCTTCCCTACCATACTAGGAAACTTGCTATCTAGCAGCATAAACAAAAATCTTATTATATAACTAAATTCTAGTTCTATAAAACTATGAGCTAGATTCTACTGGCTCTTGTGATTTCTGGTGAAGGAAACAGGGGATCTTTCCTTCATAAGAAATATAGTACATTCCGTTAGGAGTACGTAGGCGAAAACCGTGCGCAAATCGGAGTCCGAACGGAAGAGAACGGATCCAAATAAAACTACTGCACAAAGCAGGAAAATTTTCGCGCGTTCGCGCCGAGATTGTAGGCAATGCCTACACCAAGGTCGTGCATGCCGTTCTTGGCGGACTAACAAGGCCGGTGGCGAGGTGACAAGGTAGTCAGCTGGTCAATCGAAATGAATGCCGAACTTGAGATAAAGGCCGAGCTCGTATTAGTCGTGTCGAGGTCGACTTTTGAAGTGGATTTGCCGAGGCGAAAAACGGCGTCATGAATTTCCGAGATGAACTTTCCAAACTCAAGGTGGATGTCGAGGTTGACACCAAAGTAAATGTCCAGGTCGACGCCAGGGTGGATCAATTGAGGTCGCGCAATGCCGATGCGATCAACTGGTCAGCCGAGTCGAGGTAATCTCTGGGTTGACTTCAAACGAGGTGGAAAGCCTTAGCTTCTATTCTGAGCTCGTTTCTTTAGTTCTCGAAAGAAAAGGAGATGTTCGTACATTTGTTCGTCTATGTTCTTTTCAAAGAGGGATAATGCATCTTATTACGTCTATGTTCCATTCGGGATGACATAGGCATTAATCAAAATCAATATTGAGAAACGAGAATAAAATTTCAAATATGACGAACATAGTTCGTTTTAAACATACGCATTTCTTACGAAAAATTTTCAATCAATAATCAATAAATAATCATGGTTATTTATTCTCATTTCATTTGTTGATAATGTTCTATCGACAACAAATCAAATTCATAATTCATTTGTCGATAATGTTCTATCGATACAATCATTTGTCGATAATGTTCTATCGACACAAAATCAAATTCATAAATCTCAAACTTTTCTTTTCAAAGATGAGGAAATAATTTACCTTTTTCCTGGTTGAGATGGATGTGATGGAGTGTTGGCGTGGTCGGATGATTTCTAGAAGTCTAGTGACTCGATCGAGACTTCTTGTTGAAAGAAAACTTAGGGTTCAAAGAGCAAACGGCTCGATACCACTCTGTCACGACCCTCTAATCGAAGGGATGATTAGAAGGCGGAGCTTGGAGCAGTGATTACAAAACAATTAATAAGAATAATCGAAGATTTCGGAGATAACATTTATCGAACTTCAATAAGCAAACCTTATTTACAAGGCAAAAGCAATTCAAACCTTATTTACAAGGCAAAAGTCAATTTCAGATGTAAAGGCTACAAGTTCCTTTAACAATAGGTTCGATAATTCAGACAGATACAACTGTCAACAACAACATCTGATAACATTCGAGAATATGCGTGAAAGCATGTGAATGCATATATGACGATATGCACCCAAGGGTATTTTCTTTCAAAACATATAAATACCAAAAGATTCTGACTACTCAACATCTCTACTTCATCACCATCACCAGCTCAATCTGCACATTTAAAAACAAAAATGCAGGGCTGAGTACAAATAATGCACTCAGTGGCTCATGCCAAAATAATTTATCAAGTTTGAATTACTACGCCCCATCACGAGTAATTTGACACGAGGTTTTAATTTGAAATACTCGTGTTTACTAAATATTTTCTTGTTGGAGAGGAGTCATTTTTGCATAAATATCGTTTGTGACATTTTCCACATATGTATGATCCGTATCCACCACAACAATTCATCCAACAATAATTCCTTGTTGGAGAGGCCTCACTCATAGACGCCATGACGGCCGAGCACCCTTTCGGCTGACACAAATCGCAAATAATCGGTGCACAAAATCCGGGCCATCTCGACGGGATACGAATTCTCCATCATCCTTGGGGGTACTTCCAAGAATACGAATTCAAGCATGTCATAAAGTGGGAGCTACCCAACGTTATGCATCAATAATCATGGATTGGATACATACATAAATCATAAACATTTTGGGCAGGTAATTAAATAAATCAGTTCATAAATATTTGCTTGCAATAAAGCATCATAAGTAAATCATTTGGTAAATTCTACCAGTTTGAGTATAGTAAAGCCCACCTTGACTTTTAAACGTCGATTCTCGGTATGCGTGTTCTTCTCTGGTTGCGTGTGAGCCTTCACGTCCCACCTTTACGCAAAAATTTACGTTTAGCACGTTGGCACGTTTTTCGAGATTTTCAAAGTTCATTCAACTTTGATAAATAAAATAATAATTCGACGTTTTAATAAACTTTATACGTCGAAGCGATATTCAATAAAAATAATTCTCGTATATCGAGAGGCGTAATATGATCTACGGTCTCATTTTAACCTTTTAGGTTAAATAATTAACGATATAATAACGTTATTGATAAAATGATTTCAATTATGAAATCTCTTCTCACAATTGAGATATTCGGATAAAAGTAATACATTTTTCACGTATTAGTGTATTTAACGAGCGTATTTAAATGCGTTGATTTGAAAGTCGACCATTTTGACTTTTCGTTATAAAACTTTAATAAAACATATTTTAATGAATAAATCAATATAAATCGATTTTCAATCGATTTCTTTTCATAAAGCTTTAATCCTCGATTTTTTTCACGTAAATCGATAAACTTGATTAATATTTTCTTTCAATATTAACCTTTTAATACATTAAGCATTATTTATGCTTTTAACGTTATTTAATATAACGTTTAAATAAATAAACATAATGTACTATGTTTAATAATTCTCAAAAATTCAATTATGTCTAATATAATTTTTAGACATATAATATATTATTATTCTTGATTAAAAGGAATTAAAATTCCTTATTTTCATCACATAGCTCACGACTATTGTGTAACATTTTCAAACTTGTTCCAAAATTCCTCTAAATTCATATAGTGTATTATTCTACACTATGATCATTAATAAGTATTAATATCACTATAGGAAATTTGGAACTCACCTATAATTACTATATAGGCTCACGGTATTTATAAAATAATACCAATAATTTTCCAAAATTCTAATAATTATACACAAGCCTCAAATATTAATATATAGCATAATTATAACCTATAGTTTAATATAATCAAACTATACACATAGAACCCTCATATGTATCACACGGCCCTATAGGCTATAATATACCAAACAATTTTTATAAAAACCTATAAAATCACACTATGCTTATATACTACCATATAGCACTAATACATCATAAAATCATGTAATAACACAATATAAACCATAATTTCCTACACTCTAAGTCTCGGCCATTTTGAAATAAATTAGCTATATAGGTTCAAAAATTCTAATAAATTCCTACATCACTTAATTTATACCCTAGATCAACAATATGCTATAATATCAAGCATATAAAAATTATACACCATAGTTCAATGCCATAACATTTTCGGCAATTTTGGTATTTTTACACAAATGGTTTCAAAATTTTCTAAATTAATATCATGCACTCCTATAACACTATAGATCAACAATCCAACCTTAAATCAACCCTAGCAATTTTCGAACATCATCAATTAATTTAAATAAATTGCTTAGCTTAGTAAATAAATAATCTATGCACATATTGATATATGTAACATAATTCCTAAGCATAATAACATGCTAGCATGATTCTTTCACAAATAATACATGCTAGAAAATAATAATTTAAACCGATGGATTATTGAAAAATTTTGGTTTTATCGAAGCTTGTTCGATATCTAACCTCGTTATCGGAGTCGATCGGTTGTAGGATAGACTAAACTCAAGCAAATGGAGATAAAAAGAGAAGAAATGTGTTTGGTTTTCTCTCTGGAGGTGCCTGACGGAGAGGTGAGAGAAGAAAGAAATGAGTTGTGTGAGTTGTGTTGGAGTGATAAGTGTTTCAAGACACATAATATATACTTAGCCAAAATTAATAAATGAAACAATCACACACACTTGATCTCTCGGCTCTCTCTCACAGAACAAAACAAATGAAATACAATTAGTCAAAGTGTGAGGTCATGAACTCTAAAATATCTCTTACAAATATTAACTCATTTGTAGCTTTAATAAAGCATTTTTTGGGAAGCACAAATTAATTGTTTCATGCATGGCACATTGGCCGTCGACTACTGTGGAGGTGGGAGAAGAAATAATTTTCAGATTTTTTTTGATGTAATACTCAAGTGTATTTAATACACTTTATCCCAAAAATAGCAATCAAGTGTATATAAAATCAAGATCAAAAATTGTGTATCATTTAGTCAAAATAGGCGACTCCATGTAAACAAATACTAGTGTATTTTCATCGACACAATTTAATTTGTAAGTGTGTATTAATACTACACTTATGAAATATCACAAATTGGATGATCAAAATAAAATAATAATCCTATGTTTATTCCCATAGGTGCTCACGGCATTTTCACATCTTAATGCCCAAAATATTGATTTTCATGCTATAAGTAGATATATAGCATAATATATATCCTAGATGATAATTTATATCATAGAAAAAATTATTGGAATCAATCCATAGGTAGAAAACCCTAATTCTCGATTTAGGGTTTTAGAATCTTAAATAATCAAAATATTATTCTAAAATTTTCTAGCATTAATTCAATGCTAAATAATATTCTAATAACATATAATAATCATATGAATTTAAATATCATAATTCCTTGATCATTAGACTTGATTCTCAAGTCATCTCTTAACGTTAACGTTTGAAACGTTTCAAAATGTTAAATATCGATTAATCTCAAAATGGTCGAAATAAAGCTGATTACGGCTTTATTAAATTATTTCAATAATAATGGAATTAAATTCTAAGTTTAAAAACTTAGAAAATATCACGAGCATTTAATCATCGATACGTAATCGACGTAGAAATAATCTTGTTGAAATCGTTACATATTCGTATTTCTCGATTCACATTCATCTCGTGAATAAAACATAGAATTTATTATTCCAAAGATAATCGAAATCATTATTCGGTATTTTAATAATCAAATTATCATAATAATACACTAATTCTGAAATTAATATAAGTAATTAGGCGTTTAAATAATCGGGGTATTACAAAACTATCCATATACATATATAGAGTATGTAATACGCACAAACGTCAATATGTTGACATATTAATAAGAACTGTTGAGATGAAAGGGATAGTCCAAATGTAGACGATACATGTCTGGAAGATTTGTCTTCCACAAATCAATTTTATATAATTTGTCCAAACCATAGTGGTTATTGGGTTAGACTATTACAAATATGGTCAATTCACGGGACTAGTACGTAACGAATCTTGCACATATCAAATACTATCCATTTCATCGACCTCATTTCACCAATTAGTATAAATGAATTTCTCATAAAATACAAAAACAAAGTATTTAAAGACCTTAAACGAATCTTATTTCAAAAAGGAATCAAAATCCCCACAAACAAATAAAATAAAAATAAACTAGAAATTGGAATGATTGAAAATGGCACAAAAAGATAGAATTTGGTCTCAGAAGCCCATACTTCACAAAGTTGTGATTCTTGCTCGTCTCGTCGTCCTGTTGTTAGATTTGTATACTGGAAGCAGTTTTGGTTGAGCTTATATACAATGTTTCCTGTTACCACTATTACAATCTCTATCTGAATTGTTTACTTGATTGCATATGTATGTCCCTTTATCTCGTATATAAGTTAGATCATACAAGATATTGTAGATCATGAAGTCGTATGATTGGTCGAGCTTAATGAGATATAAAAGTATCACACCGAGACAACTTGAGGACGAGTTGTTAGTATAGGCTGTGGTATAGATAAGTGACTTGACTTGGTTGCTTGTCTATCTTTGGTACATCTCGGCGTATTGATGGATCACGGTGAGATGACTTCTTCTATCGACGTTGTGAAGAACCTAGATCTCGGTGACTTTACGTTGATCTAAACATCGATAAGGTACTAGGTGAGTATGAGTTCTTGACCATCACTTTGACTTGTTATGGGTGAGGTTACATGAGATAACCAAGATTCTCTGCATCTTGGGTGGTGGCGATCTTGTATGTCATGCTAGTTACGTGGTCGAGTCATAGTATCCGTTTAGGATGATGGCGTCCCTTAAGGAGCTCAAAGGTTTATTGTACTAAACCATGCGGGTTGAGTTATCTCAAGTACAATAATAAGGTTGAGTGGTACTACTTAAGGAATTAAAGTAATTAATTATTTTAAGCAGTCAAAACGCTGTAAATAATTAATGGACGTACGATATCTTAAATACGGGGATTCGTGAAGTCTAAGTGCAAGCCCGACTCAACTTCAAAATAAAGGGGTAAGTCTGCATTTATTCTCTAGTGGCATGAATAAATATTTATGAATTAATTTATGTTCTGGGCTGAACTTAAGATAATTAATTTATTTAAGGTCTATCTTTATTCCTTGCATTTGATCTTTGGGCTGGCCCATCCAGGCCTGGAGGTATGAAGAGTTTCGTCCCCCTCCATATAGAGTCCCACTGGGACTCTGTTTTGATCCTCTCTATCTGAAGTGATATTATTATATTTATTGGATATGCAGAAATTCTATCTTGATAGGATTTATGGTTGCATTATAAATATAAGGTGAGAGAAAATCAAACCCTAATCCAAGAGTGAAATTTTCGAGAATTACTATTCCAAATAGAGAGATTTTCGAAAACTTCAAAAGGAGGAAGAAGGCGAATTTCTATAGCACTCTCCATAGATTGTCCTCACTCGGCATTGGAGTTTAGGCAATCGGGATACAGTCCAGAAGATCAAAGCACGAGTCTTGATCCAATCCTTGCCTGGCAAATTCGCAGGTAAACACGAGAAAACACCAACGTGTTGTAATTAATTGTATAGGTGCATGCTAAGTATATATAATCAATGTATGGTGAATTAAACATCCAAGATAGATCCTCGGGAGAGGGTTAAAATCAGATTTTCCTACAATTGGTATCAGAGCTTGGGATCAGAATCTTGGCTTTGTTGGATTAATTCACGTTTCATTATAACGTGCACAATTAATTAATTGTGGATCTGTCGTTCATCGTGGCTCGTTTTATTTTTTGTCAGATTTTGTTTTTCACCACGAGAAAATCTGTGGTTAGATTAAAATTTTTCTTGTAAATCTAATCTGTAAAAGAAGAACGAAGACGAAAAGCACGAAGAACAAGGTGACGGGAGGTTGGCGAAAATCAGCCATACGGCGCGAGGGCGTGCGAACGGCGGCATCGGCGGCGTGCTCGGCGCTCGCGAGCACACGCTTCGGAGCGGTGCATATTTTCGGCGGCAACCAGCGAGCAGGCGGGTGGGTCTCGGCGGCAGGCGTCTCGGCGAGTTGCGCTCGGCGGCGCTGGGCTGCGTGGCGACCCAGGCGGGAGCCCTCGGCGGCCGAAGGCATGTCGCGGGATCGCTCGGCGAGCGGAGATGGCGCGCGAACTACGCGGGTGCCCGTCACGCGGCGCGCGGGCGAGCCCAGGCGTCGAGTCGCGCGCGCCTCGGCGAGCAGCCTCGATGGGGTCTTCATCAACCCTCGGCAGAGCACGCGAGTCACACGGGCAGCACGTGGGTGAGGAGACGCGGGGCGCGCGTTTATCATGCGGGAGCCTCGGTGCGCCTCGTCAGGTCGCGTGCTCAGCAACGCCTGGGCGATCTCGGCAGCACTCGACGATGCATCTCGGCAGCCCTCGGGCGGCATCGGGTGACGCGGCTCGGCACGCCTCGGCGAGTCATGCCCGGCAGCGCTCGATAGCCCAAAGCGGCATCTGGCGCTAGCGTCGTAGTCGCGTAGGGTTTTCTCGGCAGATGCCGGCACCTGTGTGCAGATGTCTCGACAGCAGCTCCCGGCGTGGCGAGGCGTGCCTGGGCGCGAATACTCGGCAGACCTGGGCGAGCCTTCTCGACGGCGTCTGGGTGTGTGGCGCGACGAGGTAGGGCGACGGTTGGGCGGCGGATGTGCGGCTGTGTTCGCATGGGCTGTACCCTAGCGCACACGGCCCATTTCACATTGGGCCAACCCGGCCCAATTTCGGCCCAGGCCCGATTTTTTTACCCGGTTCAAGATTTTTGGCCTGACCCGGCCCAATCAACTGTTTCGGCCCGTTTTCTATTTTTCGGCCCAAATCCAGTTTTGACGAATCCGGTCCGTGCCCGTGTACGCGAGGCCCGTGTTTAGTCCGAATCTGGTCGTATTTTCCTATGCTTTTGGATTTAAATCGTCGATCTTTAGTTTTACTTTTAGCATAATTTATTATGTTATTATGTTATAAATATTGAATTATAATTCTTGGTTTGATGTAGGAAATAGCTCATTATTTGGGCATTATTCGGACAAGAAATTCTACGGCGTGGAACTTGGTGCAGAGAGCCAACACTTTCAATGATTCTCATGAATAATGGGGAAGGAATCAAGGATTTTTTCCTGCATAAGAATTTAAGATTATCTCAATAGGAGTCCATAGGCGCAAACAGATTGCAATTCGGAGTTCGGACGAGAGAGACATAGCGAACACGAAGTCGCGCCTTGACAGCGAACGCGCGAAGGCGTCGGCTGGGCTCGCCCAGTAGCGTTTGCAGACCAAACCGCGCTGCCCCAGCGCCCTCCTCATGCCAGCGCCCTCCCAACACCCAGCACCTCCCCAAGCACCCAGCGCCCCCCAAGCGCTCAGCGCCCGGCATGCCCCCCGCTCCACCCCATGTGACGATTTTCTCCCAGTGCGCATTTTCCGTCCGCTGCGCTCATTCTTTCCACCGTCGTCCGGCGTTTGGCTCCGTCCGCGCTGGGTGTCCATTCTGTTCATTCCAGAGCTCCTCGCGTCCGTGCTGCGTTGCGTCCGGCGCTACGTCTTGTAAATTTTCTCATATATATATATTATTTAAACGCTGAAAACCCTACATCCTTTTTTATTATTTCAATTTCTCTTTCGCTTTCGGACGCCTCCTCACAGAATTCTCTCTAGTTCTTAAAGTAATTCATATATTTTTCTTTATTTCTTAATCATTGGGGATTGAAGATTATTATACGGATTATTGCTATTGAATTCCTATTCCGAAACTTTAATTCATCGTTTGTTCTTTTCCGTGAGTTTTCTTTATCGCTTTCTTTCGTCTTCTCGTATTTTCTTTGATATTGATTTATATGCTTTGGTGTTGATTCATATTGGTATTGTTTAATTATTCTTGTCTTCCTTTTAATCTATTCGATTTATGCCTAGGGTTCATCATGTCGATTCTTTGTTCTTCAATTTAGGGTTTAATTCTTGTATAGGAAATTTATCTGCTTTATCAATTTCCGCCTAGTTAATTCATCTTTCTTTCTTTAATATTTCTTCACCTAGGTAATCAATCAACCCCTGTGTGATTAGATTGTTTAGGAATTTAATTGCTTTCGTGTGATAACTTAGTAACGCCCTGTTAAGTTTTCCTTGAGAGACGACTAGGGTTAACTTTCCCTACTATAACACCTCATTCGATTATGAGTCAATTAAGAGTATACTTTTGATTGAAACAAATTTTTTGAGATTTTTATGAAGATCTGTACTTTGCATATTTATGTAATAAATTAGGCAGGAAAGTAATGGATCCACGAGTGGGCCGCGATGAACGATTTCATTTTATTTTTATCGTTCAAAGCATGTTGTGGATGTTTAAATTATGCAGAAGCATGCTATGTATGTTTAATTACGTAGATAAACATATTATATGTTTTCGTGATTGGATGTGCATAGTAAGCATGCTAGGTTTATCGCGTTTTTCAAGCATATTTTAGAATTCTGCGAGCATGTTTTACATGTTGAGTTCTATAGAAAAGCATGCTAGGATTACGTGATCTGCATGGACAAACCTTTTGAAATAAAAGACTAAGCAAGTAACCCGACATATTAATTTTTAAATTAAAATGTCAAGACCTCCCTTTTAATCTCTAAACAAATTGATACGCCTTGTGAGTAGCGTCCACAGCGCGCTTGCTTGCCTTGTTTATCATAAGTTTGTTAGATGAGATTTCTAAATAAAACCTTTTAATCTATTGAGAAGTGAGAGTTTCATGTGTAAACGTCCACACGCGTGGCTTTGCGATTTTCATAAGTTCTCTAGAGATAGATTTAAAATGAGATAACAAAGGAATTTGGATTGGGCGGTATGGTCTAGTGGTATGCCAATTCTAAGAATTCATTTTCTATTGTTAAAATTGCGGTCATTGTAGACATCACCTCAAGTACAACTTCATGAAGTCCCTTCTTGTGATAGTGATGTGGTCTAGTAAGGTCCAATCATTAATTTCATTTGTCATAAGGATAAGTTGACATGGATTGAAATTAAGCGACTAAAAGGTAATTTTAGTGCAGTCGAGGGGTTCATGGGTAGCGTCCACACGCGTGGCTTGCATGTGGAATTCCTTGGGCGATTGGAGGTTTCAATTAATATTGTTTTATCAAAATGTTACAATATTATTGTTACGAATTACGATCGTATGCTTATGTGTTTACATTATCTTTTTAGATATATCTCTTACACCGATTATCAATATGCTCGCACAAAATTCTCTATCCGGTCCAAATTTTATCGAGTGGAAACGAAACATGGAATATGTGCTTATCGCTGAAGAACACATGTTTGTTCTCACTACTCCCAAACCTGATGCCCTTATTGACGCGTCGACTAATGAGCGGCGAGTCGGCGAGACTTTGGCATAAGTCAAACAATATGACCAAATGCTATATGATGACTACTATGTCCAAAGGCTTGCAGCTGCAGCATCAGTCGATGATAGACGTGACTAAAATATGATCAAGTCTCGAGAGTAAGTTTGGGCAGTCGGATCGGATAGTCCGCTTCCACACAATGAGAGAAATCTTGGCGTGTAGGATGAAAGAAGGAAGTTCGGTCCATGAACATGTCTCCCACATGACTCATCTCATGGATAGTCTTGATCAGTTGGGAGGAGGTATTGACAGCGAAGCCAAGATCGATATCATCCTCAACACACTTCCCAAGTCTTTTGAGAACTTTCACGTGAATGCGATCATGAGCAAGACCGAGTATACACTTAGTTAGTTGTTTAATGATCTCGTGGCCGCGGAAGGAGTCATGGGCAAAGGAGCACATGCCCTTGCTAGCACATCTAAGGGCCAAATTTTCCGTTGAAAAATGGAAGAAGAAAAAAGGGCACCAAAGGTGGTAGAGGAAAAGGAATCAGTAGGAGCAGGAACATGGCTGCCACCGGAGGCTTGAAAAAGCCAAATGTAGTAACCCGAAAATCTTATGGTCCTAATTAGAGTTTAATTAAGTTCTAATTAGGGGCTTAAAGGTATTGCATCTTTAGAATTGATAAAGAAGTGTTTGATAATTAGAAAGCAATAGAAATTCGATTAATTTATAATCGAAGGAGTTGAATTTGGAAGGAATGGATATTATTCAGAAATGAATATTATTATGACTAAATGTGAAATATATGATTATTATTATGTGTATTTGGATGAAATTTCATTAAATAGAAAATGTTCTAAAGAAATTGCATTAATTATTATTTATGTGGGATTTATTCATAAAATGAAATGAAATAGTGTTTAAGTTATTAAATGGCTTAAATAATTTTATTTTATTTATATCAAGTGAGAAGGAAATTATTTTATGATTTTCAAAATTTATGGATTAATTGAATAATTATTTGATTATTTGTATATGAAAGGATTAAAAGTATATTTATATGATTTGCAATCCAATAATGGATTTAATTGTTTTGGATTGTTATATTAATAAGAAAATTTAGTTTTTGCTATCAAAGAATCTTAATGTTCAACATTAGCAATTTTAGAAAAATAGTTATGTAATTTTCGAAATTATGGAAAATGAAAAGGAAATGTATTAAAAATTTAATAAAGCCATATGTATGAAACTTCTAGAATTTTGGTTCATTTTAAAAACCATCCCCTACCTTCTTTCTTTCCCAAACTCACGGCACTTCACACACATGCACATACAAATTTTTATTTTCAATTTTAATTTATGATTTAAGGGTAGAATTAATGGGAAAACACTCCAAGGAAGGTAAATACATTGTTTAATTCAAGTTTTTGTGTTTTAAATTGATAAACATGATGTTCTTATGTATTGGAGTTTTCGAAAATTTCATGTGTGAATTTAAGGTTGATTTGTTTAATTCTTGTTATGTTTATTGATTTAATTATGTTATGATGCTTAAATAACATAGTTTATGGTTTAAATTCTTTAAATTCATGAAAGTTGAGAATTAAAGTAGCATCTTGAACCCTAATTTTTGTATGTGAATTATGTGTCATGATTTGATTAAATTGAGCTTAGATATGTGTAATTAAGTGTGAATAAACATGATTTGATAAAAGAAATGGGAGGAAATTGAAAGTCACATGATTTTATAATTTTTGAAAATTATGAGATTTGGGGATCTTTGAGTTGTTGATTTTATTTGATATAATTGATATAATTTTTGAGATCTAGAGTATAAATAATGCTTAAGTTGAATTTATAAGATTTTATGGATTTGAAATAATAAATGTATACAAAATCCTAAAGTTTCGAAAATTAAGGGTTTGAAGGATCTTTGATTTCTTGATTTTATTTGATGTATTTGATATGATTTTGAAATCTATGATATAAATAATGCCTAAGATGAATTTATGAGATTTTATGAATATGAAATGTGAAAATTAGAAAATTAAAGTTTATAATAAAGTTGTGAGATTTATATGATAAGGTTGATTAAAATCTAAGTTGATTATTGATGATGGATAAGTGTACATATGAGTTATTTGGAATTAAATGTATTTTGGTTTGTAAAGTTCATGTACTTACCTATGTATATGGTTGAAGGGCATAATATGATTATGGTGTAAATGGATTAATTTAAACTTGTTTTAAGTTGTTAAGTATATGTTTAGACATATGGTGATGATTGGTGAAGTTTGGGATAAGTTTGATTGATTTGGTATTGAAACGCGGCTATTCAATTTATAAACGTTACTCGTAGAAATTTTGTTAGAAATAGTATATTAATAAGATATTTTGATGATAGTTGAGCATACATAGAAACTCGTTGATGTTAGAAGGCGTCTTCGCGATTTTGGTTGTCGGACATAAGCTACGTCTTAAGGGGTTGTTGGGTTTTGGTTAAGATTAGATAGTTTAAGCTTGTTGTCGAGTTTTCATGTTCACTTAGTCATATAAGACTTACGTTAAGTCTCGTTCGATGTTTAAGACTAGAGGATGAAATGACCAAGTGTTGATAGACCATAGTGTCTTAATATCGAGAAAATATAGTCGTGTCGACGACTAAGATAATTATGTTCTTGTTTGGTCTTGATAGGCATTTATGCCGTTCTATGAGATAAGATATGGATAAAGAAAGAAATGGAATTGAAATTGGTTCCTTATCTCTAAGGAACATCCGGTGGGTATAAGTATTTTCTTTAAAAGTATGCTTATGCTTTTAAATGTTTTCAAATGATATGATATGCTTATGCATAAAAATAATATGAGATTTCATGATATGCATTTATTTGAAAAGTTGATTGACTTGCCAAAGTTGAGCATGATTATGAGCATAAGCTTGATGCACTACCTATCCACGGGAAAGAATGAAAGAAAGAAAGAATTTACCGACGTCGGGTATGACCGTAGTTGAGAACTTTCGGGTCCAACTCGGGTATGTGATATAAAGGTGTTTGAGAAGGAGGCCTACTTCTCAACACGTAGAAAGAATCCGTGGATATGGGAAGGAGAGAAGAAAGTTGCATGCAAACATGATACATGCGTATGCATATGATATTATGATGATATGAAAGCAAGTAAGTATTTATTTATGAAAGCATATGTGATGGCAAGTCGAGTTTTTAGCCCTAAGGGCAAATTTCATCTTTATGTTTTGGCGTATACCCATTGAGTGCATTTTGTACTCCATACATATATTTCTAAATATGCGGGTTGAGCTCGAGAGGATCTTTGGAATCGAATCTTTGAAAGAGCTTCTCTAATTGATTTGATTCATGAATAAGTTGTTTATATGCTAATGTTATTCATTGATGTTTGTTATGTTTTATTGCGAGAGTTATGTCTTCACATAATTCTCACCCATACTTTTTGCCGAACTTTGACCGTTTCTTATTTTTGTGTTCGGTTAGAACAAAATGACCATATTGATGCTACTCGCATGATTTAAGATGTTGATAAATTCCCAAAGTTTTGAAGCATGCTCAATTATGTACCTCCTTGATATTGGCTATTCCGTTTCTCTTGACATATGTTTGAGCCCGTTGTCGTTAAATTCTCTTAACCCGAGTCATGGCCTAATTACACGATTAGGTAGTCGGGTCGTGACGAATAGTATCGAGGCGGTTTTGGATTACGAACACATGAACCTTTATAAATTTGTGTAATCAGTACGCTTTTTAAATTGGAACACAGTAAATTCTTGTGAATTTTGTACAGTTTGTGCACAGTTTTGAATCCAGAACTTGTGAATCCTTGTGAACTTTTTCCACAGTTGAGTACAGTCTTGAAATCTGAGCATGTAAATCCTTGCAAATCCTTGTGCAGCTGTGTGTTGTCTTGAATTCTAAATTCAAGAATCCTTGTGAGTTTTGTGCAGTTGTGCACCTTGAGTATGCAAATTCCTTTGAGTTGTCTTTGTTGAGAAATTGAGTTATGGAGTCAGTTGTTATTAAGAGAAGCTCAACATTTCGATTCCATCATCTCTAGCTCACCAGGTAAAAGCTTATGATTATGATTTAAGAGCTTTTGATTATGATTATGCTTATGAGAATGATCATTATGATTATCATAGAAGATGATTGAGTATATGCTTTAATAAAATGCTATCACGAGAAGGCGTGCTTGAAAAAGTTATTGTTTTATGAGTTAAAGTTGAAAAGTTCTAAAAAAAAAAAAGATGGCAGAACAACATGAATATGTTTTCTGCAAGAGTTCGAGTATGGTTTTATCTACGATAACGAGGATCGTCTAGACAGTTCGGAAGAGTACGACTCATTTATCGTCGTCTTGTTGTTATTATCTCGTTGTCGTCATTACGATAGTCATCGTTTCGTTCATCTTCATCAGCAAAGACCAGATGAGCAATTTACCTAGAACGAAATTCTCGTTCGATTTCATCGCTTGCGGAGAAAGGCATCTAAGCAAGGTATAACAGGACCAAACGAAATTCTCCAGTTTATTTTATTGCTTAAGGAGTAACGAGATTGGCTTTCAAGTGATGATCGATGCACAAGCAAATGGTAATCAAAGATAAAAGGAATAAGAGACTAGCAATTACCTCACGATCGTTAGCACCTGCTCGCAAGTTCATTCCAGAAGTCTTTGCACCAAAACTGGCGATTTTCTTAACAGTCGCTAGCCGGGCCGTTGAAATTTTCCCAAAAGTTTCTACCTTGAAACTAGCAATCGACCTCATAATCGTTATTTCGGCCGCTAGGCATCACGATTTGATAAGAATTTAAATCTCGACTATTAACCATAAATACCTTGGACCATCCTTTGGCACGTAACTCTCGTTTCTTTTGTTAATTTTTTTCAAACTCCTAACTATCATCAGTTCTCATTGTTATGTACATTGAATTCCTTTAGTTCATTTTCCCTATGATTGATTTCGTCTCGCTTATTCATCGCCTTCATTGATTGATTATTTTATTTTAACTTTGAGATGTTTCCTATTAACTTAGATTAGTATGGTCAGCCTTGTTCTATATCTTGAGATTCCTATACCAATTCAGTTGTCTAAATTTTTTATGTTTATGAAACATCTCAATTGAGATTTGAGAAGAGATTCAAGCTAATTTATTGATACTCGGATGTCTTAAAATATTTTGTGATTGATCCCAAACCCTTTATTCTAAGAGTAGTTCTCTTGTACTCATTTTTCTGATCATGCTATTGATTCGTTATCTTTTGAGATGGAAGAAGAGTTGAAGGAAAGGTATATACCTCGAATTTTTGCAAAGCAGAAAGAGATTTCATTTACGAACCTGAAGCAAGAAAATGCAAACTGTCACAAAGTATGAACGTGAATTATATGAATCAGTCCGTTATGTTCTTTACAAAGTTGAAAAGATGAGAAGATATACGTGTTAGCTACCCAAATCTAAGCGTGGATGGTAATGAATCGACTCACAAGTATGCTCATTTCATCCGGATTTCTATCACGTATGGAGTTGATAATTAGCTTGAAGATATATCGAGAGATAGTACATTTACGTAGAGTGTTTATCTCAATCACCTCAAATAGAGACTCCAGGTTTACGTCTCGTTTCAGATGAGTTTTCGACAAGAAATGAAGATCACCGCTATTCAAAGATGCGGTTGGAGAAAGAAAAGTTCTTAGACCAGAAGCGATTGAATAAATGATTTTAATCGTTTGACAAGTCAAGAAAAGAATCCAAGAAGCTCAAGATAATCAGAGTTCGACTTTAAAGACAAAGTTTTGTGAAGGTATATTATTCGAAAGAATACATCGCTTTCGAATCAAAGAATAGCTTCAACTAAGATTTATCGGTCGTATGAGATTTAAGAGAAGATTAGGCTAATCGCCTATAGATTTATATCCCTCCAAGTTCCGGCAATATTCACAATGTGTTCCATGTATTGTAATTACGAAGATATATGTGTTTAATTCAAAACACATCATACATCAAGAGAAATAGTCCTAAGATTGATTTGAGTTATGAAGAGAAATTAGAATTCTATTCTAGACCGGAAAGAATGACAATTAAGGAATAAGATTATTCTTTTAGTTAAAGTTGAGTGAAGACGTCATGGTCTAGAAGAAGTGACTTGGGAACTAGAAGATCAGTTGATAAAGAAGTACCCTGAGCTTTTGCTGAGGTACTAAATTTCGAGGACGAAATTTTTTTAAGGGGGAGGGAATGTAGTAACCCGAAAATCTTATGGTCCTAATTAGAGTTTAATTAAGTTCTAATTAGGGGCTTAAAGGTATTGCATCTTTAGAATTGATAAAGAAGTGTTTGATAATTAGAAAGCAATAGAAATTGATTAATTTATAATCGAATGAGTAGAATTGGAAGGAATGGATATTATTCGAAATGAATATTATTATGACTAAATGTGAAATATATGATTATTATTATGTGTATTTGGATGAAATTTCATTAAATAGAAAATGTTCTAAAGAAATTGCATTAATTATTATTTATGTGGGATTTATTCATAAAATGAAATGAAATTGTGTTTAAGCTATTAAATGGCTTAAATAATTTTATTTTATTTATATCAAGTGAGAAGGAAATTATTTTATGATTTTCAAAATTTATGGATTAATTGAATAATTATTTGATTATTTGTATATGAAAGGATTAAAAGTATATTTATATGATTTGCAATCCAATAATGGATTTAATTGTTTTGGATTGTTATATTAATAAGAAAATTTAGTTTTGCTATCAAAGAATCTTAATGTTCAACATTAGCAATTTTAGAAAAATAGTTATGTAATTTTCAAATTATGGAAAATGAAAAGAAATGTATTAAAAATTTAATAAAGCCATATGTATGAAACTTCTAGAATTTTGGTTCATTATAAAAACCATCCCCTACCTTCTTTCTTTCCCAAACTCACGGCACTTCACACACATGCACATACAAATTTTTATTTTCAATTTTAATTTATGATTTAAGGGTAGAATTAATGGGAAAACACTCCAAGGAAGGTAAATACATTGTTTAATTCAAGTTTTTGTGTTTTAAATTGATAAACATGATGTTCTTATGTATTGGAGTTTTCGAAAATTTCATGTGTGAATTTAAGGTTGATTTGTTTAATTCTTGTTATGTTTATTGATTTAATTATGTTATGATGCTTAAATAACATAGTTTATGGTTTAAATTCTTTAAATTCATGAAAGTTGAGAATTAAAGTAGCATCTTGAACCCTAATTTTTGTATGTGAATTATGTGTTATGATTTGATTAAATTGAGCTTAGATATGTGTAATTAAGTGTGAATAAACATGATTTGATAAAAGAAATGGGAGGAAATTGAAAGTCTACATGATTTTATAATTTTCGAAAATTTTGAGATTTGGGGATCTTTGAGTTGTTGATTTTATTTGATATAATTGATATAATTTTTGAGATCTAGAGTATAAATAATGCTTAAGTTGAATTTATAAGATTTTATGGATTTGAAATTATAAATGTATACAAAATCCCTAAAGTTTCGAAAATTAAGGGGTTTGAAGGATCTTTGATTTCTTGATTTTATTTGATGTATTTGATATGATTTTTGAAATCTATGATATAAATAATGCCTAAGATGAATTTATGAGATTTTATGAATATGAAATGTGAAAATTAGAAAATTAAAGTTTATAATAAAGTTGTGAGATTTATATGATAAGGTTGATTAAAATCTAAGTTGATTATTGATGATGGATAAGTGAACATATGAGTTATTTGGAATTAAATGTATTTTGGTTTGTAAAGTTCATGTACTTACCTATGTATATGGTTGAAGGGCATAACATGATTATGGTGTAAATGGATTAATTTAAACTTGTTTTAAGTTGTTAAGTATATGTTTAGACATATGGTGATGATTGGTGGAGTTTGGGATAAGTTTGATTGATTTGGTATTGAAACGGCTATTCAATTTATAAACGTTATCTGCCGAAATTTTGTTAGAAATAGTATATTAATAAGATATTTTGATGATAGTTGAGCATACATAGAAACTCGTTGATGTTAGAAGACGTCTTGCGCGATTTTGGTTGTCGGACATAAGCTACGTCTTAAGGGGTTGTTGGGTTTTTGGTTAAGATTGGATAGTTTAAGCTTGTTGTCGAGTTTTCATGTTCACTTAGTCATATAAGACTTCGTTAAGTCTCGTTCAATGTTTAAGACTAGAGGATGAAATGACCAAGTGTTGATAGACCATAGTGTCTTAATATCGAGAAAATATAGTCGTATCGACGACTAAGATAATTATGTTCTTGTTTGGTCTTGATAGGCATTTATGCCGTTCTATGAGGATAAGATATGGATAAAGAAAGAAATGGAATTGGAAATTGGTTCCTTATCTCTAAGGAACATCCAGGTGGGTATAAGTATTTTCTTTAAAAGTATGCTTATGCTTTTAAATGTTTTCAAATGATATGATATGCTTATGCATAAAAATAATATGAGATTTCATGATATGCATTTATTTGAAAAGTTGATTGACTTGCCAAAGTTGAGCATGATTATGAGCATAAGCATGATGCACTACCTATCCACGGGAAAGAATGAAAGAAAGAAAGAATTTACCGGCGTCGGGTATGACCGTAGTTGAGAACCTTGGGTCCAACTCGGGTATGTGTGTCACGCCCAATTCAGGAAGGCACGGATGCCGGGTGTGATTAGGGGTGGGGGTTAAGGCGGGGAAGAAGGGGATACATATAACATACATGATAAGAAGATGTGACCATGAAATCGTGCAAGATCTCCTCTATAACTAGGACATATCACGAAGGGAGGGTGCACAAACAATCCACCAACAGAATAATATCGATATCATAACTTCGAAAACATGATCTCGGTTTATTATAAGTAATGCAAGAAGGCAAAATAGCATTACATCCTCGTCAACTAGACCGTCAACCACATAGCATGCTCAGACGAGACTCACGTGAATAACATAACAAATCTTGTTCCCAATCGAAAGCAAATAAGGGACAAGAATACATAGTTATCGTAGTACGTATATAACACAACATCGCGGAAGCATAGCATGAAGAACCAGCAGCTCCACCCTCTCGCCTCGTCCAGTCCGGCTCCTTCATCCGTGAAAAGATTTGAAAAGAGTTTGGGGTGAGTACTAGCGTACTCACCGGGGTTTTATCATAAATCAAAAGAATCATGATGCGTGTTGAGCACTTACCTTAGAAGGTTTTAAACGTAAATCCACTTCTAAGTAAGCAAAATAGATTTTTCATTTTCGATACGATCCGTTATTCTGTTACTCCCATCATAGAACCATGAACCACGGCTCGGGCGTATCCCGCCACCCATCACATGACATTCATTCGCCCGAACATATCCGATGCCCACGCCGGAACGTATCCACCAGCCTAACTCGGTGTGGACTTGATTCAAATCCCCATCGAACCATAACCACCTCATTACCATTTCGTGTGGACTTCCGGGTCTATCCCTTCGTAACCATAACCACGTGTTCGGTCTATCCCCTTATGATCAATACTTAAGATGGTGATCAACCCACGAATAGAGATCCGTGCACAACCATGATAGAACCATATCTTGGATCGAGAACGAGAATAATTTCACAAAAACATTTTACGGCGTATATGTTTTATTTTGAAATATCGAGTAAATAACTCAAAATAAGCATATATAACCCAACCCAATGCATTTAAAACGCCAACCGAGAGATATCTACGGATCCGATGACTTCACCGATCGCACTGGTAGGTACCTGGTAACAAGACGGAACAACTTTTGGGGTCACTTCCCACAAAGCAAAGCAACATCGTGATCCAAACGAAGATCGTAGCAAAACTAGGGTTTCGACTTTACGAACCCACATTTGGCACTCTCGGGTTTTCAAATCAACTCGATGCGTAAGGAAATATATTCGGGGCATCAAGATCAATAATAGGGTACTTTCAAAATATGCATGCATGCAAGTTGACTCAAATCTTAGCAGCGAAGAAGCTTCAAAAATCGATGCCTATCCTCAGATCTAGGATAAACCATCCAAAATCGATGCATGAAAATGGAAACATAAGCAATATGCATAACGACGAACATGGAATGACAAACGACGTTGAAAATGGATAACCCGGGCATGTACTTCCTTTAGAAAACTCGAAGCAACGGAAAACATCCCGACATGCAGAAACGCGAAAAACAGAAAAACGGAATCGGTACTTTAGTAGAATGCATAGCCCGGAACTCAAAACCTAAAGGACCCGTAGCCAAAAGGTGGGCCGTCAGCCACCAAATCGGCGGCCAACAGCCACCAAATCGGCGGCAATGGGCGGCGGCGGCAATGGCCAAATCGGCCGGCCTCCGGCCGTTTTCCCGCCTCGTCCCTTTAGAATCCCGAGTTCTATGCTATACGATCTACTAAAAGGCGGAATCAAAACAAGAAAAGGACAAAAACAGAAAAACGGGCTGCCCGGG
This sequence comes from Salvia rosmarinus, assembly GCA_036937905.1. NCBI lineage: Eukaryota > Viridiplantae > Streptophyta > Magnoliopsida > Lamiales > Lamiaceae > Salvia > Salvia rosmarinus. The sequence goes on along the minus strand of CM072814.1, from coordinate 24,532,984 downwards.
GGGTGGTTGATCGGCGGTGGTGGCTCGGCAAGCAGTAAGAATGGCGCCGCCACGAGCCTCCCTACTCGATCCCCACTCCTCCAGCTGACTTCAGCAGCACTGGAGCTGCTCGGCTCTTCCGTAAACACGAGAGACGAAGGAAATGAACGTTGAAAATGAAGGCCTTAGCCTCCTATTTATAGGAAAAAGGGGTCATTGCTTGCTATGCAAGCGACCCTTTTCAAAACGTAAAAGCGACGCAACTTTTGCAAACGGACTCCAAATTTAGCAAACTTGGTACCCATGGACACGAAATAAAATACCGACACAATGACTATAAAAGATATGCTTTTAAAGATCCATGAAAAGTCCAGTTTTCGATAACTTCCCTGAGTACCAAACCTTCATGGGTGGTCGAAACCTCGCATACTTAGTGTCTATGAATTAGTCATAAGACACTCTTCACAACTCCCGAGGTTTCGTGACGTCGCGTCACCGAAAAAAGTCAACCTTTTGACCTTTTCTCAAAAACGTGCCATGCAAAGCGAAAGCTTAAAAGACGGGTATTACATCCTCCTCCTTAGAAAAATTTCATCCCGAATTTTCAAACACGTGGAGGAAACAACTCGGTCTTGAGCCCCGAACTTGTCTTCCAACTCCCACGTAGCTTCCTCCTCTCCGTGGTGATTCCACAACACCTTTACCAATGGAATCTGCTTGTTCCTCAATTCCTTGACTTCTCGTTCCAATATAGCCACTGGCCTTTCCTCGTAACTCAGATCCTGAGCAAGAACCACTTGGTCATGCTTGAACACGTGTTTTGGGTCGAACACGTACTTTCTCAGCTGAGAAACGTGAAACACGTCATGAACATCTCCGATGCTAGGTGGCAAAGCTAACCTATAGGCAACGGGGCCTATCCTCTCAAGAACCTCGAAAGGTCCAACGAACCTTGGTCGTAACTTACCTCGTTTCCCAAAACGAACGACTCCTCTCGTCGGGGAAACCTTAAGGAAAACGCGATCTCCGATCATGAACTGAAGATCCGTACGACGCTTGTCCGCATAGGACTTCGCGCTCGCCCCGCTTCCTGATCCTTCGCTGATCCGATCGATAACCTCGACCGTCTGCTGAACCATCTCGGTCCTAACATCTTTCTCGCCCACTTCGTCCCAATAAAGTGGCGATCGACACTTCCTTCCGCATAACGCCTTCATAGGGAGCCATTCCTATGGTGGCCTCGATAATCTGTTGTTATAGGCAAACTCTACCAAAGGTAGTATCTCTTCCCAATTTCCTCCTCTATCGCCACGATCGCCGCAACATATCTTCCAAGACCTGAATCGCTCTCTCCGATCGACCGTCCGCTTGAGGATGGAATGCCGATTAAGATTCGACTTGGTCCCGTGGCTTCTGCGCACTCCTCCAAAACCTCGACGTGAACCTCGGTCATGATCGGCGACGAATCGATACCGGTACACCATGTAACCGTCGATTTCTCCGACGTAAAGTCGAGCAAGCTTATCTAACCCGACGTCATCCGGATCGGTAAGAAATGAGTCGACTTCGTCGGTCATCGACGACAACCCATATAGCGGTGTTTCCTCTCACGACCTTGGAAAACTCACCACAAAATCCATACCGATATGATCCCATTTCCATTACGGGATTGGTAGCGGTTGCAATAAACTTGACGGACGTTGGTGTACACTTTCACTTGTCGACAAGCCAAACAACGCTCCACAAACGCTGCTACATCCTTTTTCATCCCTTCCCACCAAAAGTTCCTCTTAAGGTCTCTGTACATTTTGGTGCTTCCTGATGAGTCAGATATTGCCTCATGAGCTTCACTCATGATTTTATCTCTCAATTCCCTATTGAGTGGCACACATAACCTTCCTCGGAATAGTAGCGCGTTGTCTCTCGCCCGGTGAAACCCTTGCTATCTTCTAGCCTTGCTTTCAAACGCATCTTTTCAAGAACTCATCTCCTCTGCGCACTCACGATGGCTTCTCTCGTGTCCGGTTCAATGTCAAAGTCGCGACGAATCCTTGCACCGATTCCGTGGGTGAATCACTTCCAGTGAGCTTCTCGAAATCTCGAATAAGCTCTTTTCTCTCAGAAGAAGATATCCCAACTTCGCTCTCGACTTGCGACTAAGGGCATCTGCTACAACATTGGCTTTTCCCGTGATAACCGATGGAGCAATCATAATCCTTCACCAACTCTAGCCATCTTCTTTGCCTCATGTTCATTTCTTTTGTTCAAAGAAGTACTTGAGGCTCTTGTGATCCGTGAGGATTTCACACTTAACTCCGTGAGATAGTGCCTCCGGATCTTCAACGCATGAACGATCACCGCTAACCCAGATCGTGAGTTGGGTAGCTCAACTCGCAAGCGGTTTCAACTCGACGAGACGCTGTAAGCTATAACCTTCCGTTCGCATGAGAACGCAACCCAAACCAAGTTTGATGCATCGGTGTAGACCACAAACCCATCGCTCCTTCCGCACGACTCAACACCGGAGCGGTTGTTAGCTTCTTCTTAACTCTTGAAACTTGCTTCACAAGCTTCGGACCATTTAAACTTGATTCCTTCTACGAGTACATTGCGTCATCGGCCTTGCCAACTTTGAAAACCCTTTGATGAAACGCTCTATAATATCCGCCAAGCCTAGAAAGCTTGAACCTCATTGGCATTAGTCGAACCTTCCATTATTTCATCGCTTCAACCTTCACTGGTCGACTTTGATTCCTTCGCATACACGATATGTCCAAGGAACATCACTTTTTGAGCCAAACTCCCACTTGCTATACTTGGCATACAACCTCTCCGCTCAGTAACGCTTCCAAAACGGTGCGGAGGTGTTCTCTATGCAACTCGCATTCTTGGAATAGACGAGAATATCATCGATAAAACCAAGATGAAACTATCCAGACATCGATGGAAAACTCGATTCATCGATCCATGAAGATCACGGCGCATTGGTCAAACCAAACGGCATCACGATGAACTCAGAGTGCCCATACCTTGTCTTGAACGCGGTCTTCGCAACGTCCTCCTTCCCGATCTTCACCGATGGTAGCGACCTCAAATCGATCTTAGAGAAGACACTCGCTTCTCGAGTGGTCAAAAGATCGCCGATCCTTAGAAGAGGATATCGTTTTGATCGTCGACTTATTCATTCTACGTAGTCAATGCACATCCGCATTGACCCATCCTTCTTCTTGACGAATCAGTAATCAAGCTCCCCACGGCGATACGCTAGGTCGGATAAAACCTAGATCCAACAGCCTCCTGCATCTGCGCTTCGCTTCTTGCAATTCTTTAGGTGCCATTCTATATGGTGCCTTTGATCTCGATGCTGCCCCGGTTCCAAATCAATAGTGAATTCCACTTGTCTATCAAAGGTAAACCCGGCAAGTCCTCGAAACACGCCCAGATATTCACACACCATCGCTCCTCTTGCAATTGTTTGCGCTCTTCGCCGTGCCTCACAAACTTACCAAGAAAGTTTGACATTTTCCTTCGATCATCCTCACCGCCGGTCTTTGAGATCATCGCACGCAAACACCCATCCTTATGCCGTGAAACAAACTTCCACTCTTCGCTGTTCAAAAGCAACTTCTCTCGAGACAACGATAGTTGCCATGTGCTTTTCCAACCAATCCATGCCAAAGATGACATCGAAATCTTCCATTCGATGACATGCAAATTGACAAAGACCTTCGCTCACGATTTCTACTTCCGGTTACGCAAATCTCTTTTGCCTTTAGCACTTTCCCGACGGGATGCTAATTTCCGGTACTCTGTGATTCCTTGGGTACCAAACCCAACCTCTCACGCGATTTTGAAACGAAAGAATGTGAGGCCTCAGATCAAACAAAGCGGGGTATATCACTCATATGGATTATACCGCAAGATTTACGGGAGCTTGAGCTGCTCTGTCGATTCGTATGCACACCCTTCTTTGCGGTGGCCTTTGGTTTGTTGGCCTAGGGTGACCTCCTGCTCCGTTGTTTGTCCTCGGCGAGCATGATTACGCTCATGAGCTGGATGCTACCATCGGCGGCCGACCGCTGCCCTCCTAACGGACAATCTCGGCGTAATGTCCGGATTTCTTACAACGATAGCACTCGGTGCTACCTTGCACTCGCTTGAAATGATTCCTTTGGCATTTCGGCACCAAGGTTTTTCCACACCTGCCGCATAGGTTGGAAATTCTTTCCCAAGGTTGCCTTTCTCTCTCAAATGCCTTGATTCCTTGAATCATCGACCGCCTGGTTCCTCGAACACCGATTGCCTTTCCTCGATCTTCCCATTTCCTCTTACCTCTTCCTCCGCCGATGGCTGTCCGGTGGCATCGTTTTTCCAGGGGCAACATTGACTCAATGTTTAATGCCCGTTCAAGGATCGCGATCGCCGGATCTCACGATCGACGAGCGAAATTACGATCTCGGTGGAGTCCTCTCTCGAACACATGCGCCTGGCAGCCTCGGTGCCGACTGTGCGTAGCATAACGTGATGCACGATTGAACGAGCGATCGTGCTTTGTGACCGTCCCTTCTCCTTGATGAAGATTCCAACTCGCTTTTGCCTTCTCTCACCTGTAAACGCCGTGCACGTACATTTCCATGAGTTCTTCCTCGAAATCTTCCCACGATACCTTGCCCACCGTCCCGGTGTTGGGTCCTTCTCACGGATTCCCACCGAAATCGCCTCATCGGTTAGGCGAAAGATCGCGCATTCAGCTTTTACCGCTTCTTGCGGCCGATGTATTCAAGATCCTTCGTGGATCGTATCCGGCTTCTCGGCGTCGATCGGTTCACCGAGACCGTCGAACGTAGGGGATTCGCCTCACGAAAACTCTCGATCACATGCCGAACCAAAGGTGGTTCCCCGGCTTCTTCCACGTTATTGTTCCTCCGATTCCTTGTTCTCGCATTCGTACCGACGTTTGAAACATTAGAAACGCTTTCGCATAGATAACCGGGTATCATCGCATAACATATATCATCACCCATAGCACATATCATCACATATACCACATATCACTCACGATCACATATAATCATGCAATCATGTCAAGATATCATCGTTATGCATTTCACATAACATTATCATCACACATCACATAGATCATATATCATCACGGCATAGCTCATATCACATATAAGCATCAAAACATAAACATCCCGTCCGAGAGCGGCGTTAGTATCAAGAATATTCGGTGTCCATGAAGGATCACAAAATACAAGATCAAGGTATGTCACCGAAAAGGTCGATATGAGCAAAAGAATCGACTCAGGTCCATCATCAAAAGATGCCGCTCATCCGTGCTTCTAGCGATCATGATCGCCACTATACACACCGACTACCTAGATCCCTCGTCCTCCATATCCATCCACTATTCCCTTTCGTCCAGCCGGTTCCATTTTGTCTCTCCTCATCTTCCCTTCCTTCCAATCGGGGCTCAATTGGCCGCCGCCGTAAAAGCGATCCCGCATGGAAGCAAGCCTCTCTTGGGTATGATCCCATCCAAGCCGTACTCGATCGCTGAGTATCGTGTCAAAGCCGTGCTCGAGTCCTCGTCTCGGCGCTTGCCCTTCCTCAATGTGCCCGACCTCGTGAGTCATCGGCTATCTGGATCACCGGGTCCTCCGAATCCTCACTATCCTCCTCGCTCATCCGGGTCCTCCTCTCTTCCTCGTAGACGCCTTCCTCGGATGCCACCGATACGCTTTGGTGGCATGAAGATTCGATTCAGGCTTCTTTGCGCCACCGCTTGACGGACAATATCTCTCGCCCGGAAGTTCCCGCCAAAGTCGCTTCGGAACCTCCGGAAGGTAAGGATCGCCGATGGAGGTGTAGTGACGGTGTATCTGTTGCGGCGATCGCTCGATTGATGGTTGTTCTCCCAATGGCTCTTTGGGAACATCATCCCTATCATCGATCCGATCGGTCCTCGAGGTGTCTCGCAACCACATCCTCCTCGATGGTATACTCGTGGTCTGCCCACTGCCTCCATACTCGAGCAATAACTCAAGAAAGTCCAAGGTAAGGTGCCTCGTGATAGATCCCGCCCGAACAACACATGTCCTTGCTTTCTAGCCACGGTTGCCAACTTTGTTGGTAGCCTCTCCACATCCGATAGTAGGCCTCGATTCGACACTTTCCCACCGCCTCTCGAACCTTTCTCCATAACCCAACAAATCTTCCCGTAAATACTCCCAATGGCTCATGAATATTCCGGTACATTCCCGAATTTACTTGATATGCTCATCCATTCGTGAGATCTCAACCAACGTTGTCTCGGGCCATCAATATCCATAAACCTACATGTTAGTTCACCATAAAACAACAACAAATATTCACGTTTCCTTTACCATCCCAAATATCCGGTAATCATGTCTCATACACATGTTCATTTCAACACATATCCATATCAATATCGATATTTATCACGTAAGCAAATCAGATTCACTTACAAGCACTCGCTTATCAAAATAAACAAGATTTTCAATCAACAATACATTGCTATGCAAACACATAGACTTACATCAACCATACGTGATCACATTAATCACATCATATCATATAAACGATTTTCACATCACAGCCACACAGGCCCTTTTTGTTCCATCAACAATCACTTCCACATCCACATCACCATCCAACCATATCTCATTCACATCACGTTTACATCACGTAAACTCTTACCAGGCCAAAACACATGAAACCAAGATCACATCAAGCTTCACGTAACCACATAAAGCATCAAGAATAAACACATACCTCATCCCTTTTAAAGGAGGTGGATCGACGGTGGTGAGGGTAGTCAGACTGATAAATGCTTTTTGAAGAACAAGTTCTAAACACTCAATTTCAAGAACGCACATGATATAAAGCAAACGAATCGCTTTGATATCAAATAACATGACATATACCCAAAGCCGAAAACCGCTCGACATTACCAGTTGTCACGCCCAATTCCCGAGGGAAGGCACGGATGCCGGGGTGTGATTAGGGGAGGTTAAGCGGGGAAGAAGGGGATACATATAACATACATGATAAGAAGATGTGACCATGAAATCGGGCAAGATCTCCTCTATAACTAGGACATATCCTCGAAGGGGAGGGTGCACAAACAATCCACCAACATAATAATATCGATATCATAACTTCAGAAAACATGATCTCGGTTTATTATAAGTAATGCAAGAAGGCAAAATAGCATTACATCCATCGACTAGACCGGTCAACCACATAGCATGCTCAGATCGAGACTCACGTGAGAATAACATAACAAATCTTGTTCCCAATCGAAAAGCAAATAAGGGACAAGAATACATAGTTATCGAGTACGATATAACACAACATCGCGGAAGATAGCATGAAGAACCCGCACCCACCCTCAAAGAAAAGATTTGAAAAGAGTTTGGGGTGAGTACTAGCGCACTCACCGGGTTTTATCATAAATCAAAAGAATCATGAGGCCGTGTTTAGAGCACTTACCTTAGAAGGTTTTAAACGAAATCCACTTCTAAGTAAGCAAAATAGATTTTTCATTTTCGATACCGATCCGTTATTACATCATACTCCCATCATAGAACCATGAACCACGGCTCGAACGTATCCCGCCACCCCATCACATGATATTCATTTGGCCCGAACATATCCGATCGCCCACGCCCGAACGTATCCACCGGCTAACTCGGTGTGGACTTGAGGTCAAATCCCGTCGTAACCATAACCACCTCATTACCATTTCCGTGTGGACTTCCGGGGTCTATCCTTCGTAACCATAACCACGTGTTCTGGGTCTATCCCTTACAATCAATACTCAAGATGGTGATCAACCCAATCGAATAGAGATCCGTGCACAACCATGATAGAACCATATCTTGGATCGAGAATGAACAGAATAATTTCACAAAACATTTTACTGGCATATGTTTTATTTTGAAATATCGAGTAAATAACTCAAAATAAGCATATATAACCCAACCCGAATGATTTAAAACGTCAACCGAGAGATATCTACGGATCCGATGACTTCACCGATCGCACTGGTAGGTATCTGGTAACAAGACGGAACAACTTTTGGGGTCACTTCCCACAAAGCAAAGCAACATCGTGATCCAAACGAAGATCGTAGCAAAACTAGGGTTTCGACTTTCTGAACCCACATTTGGCACTCTCCGGGTTTTCAAATCAACTCGATGCAGAAGGGAAATATATTCAGGGCATCAAGATCAATAATAGGGTACTTTCAAAATATGCATGCATGCAAGTTGACTCAAATCTTAGCAGCGAAGAAGCTTCAAAAATCGATGCCTATCCTCAGATCTAGGATAAACCATCCAAAATCGATGCATGAAAATGGAAACATAAGCAATATGCATAACGACGAACATGGAATGACAAACGACGTTGAAAATGGATAACCCGGCATGTACTTCCTTTAGAAAACTCAAAGCAACGGAAAACATCCCACATGCGTAAACGCGAAAAAGTAAAACGGAATCGGTACTTTAGTAGAATGATAGCCCTAACTCAAAACCTAAAGGACCCGTGCAAGCTGGGCCGGGCTGTCACCACCAAATCGGCGACCAATGACCACCAAATCACGTAGCAATGGCGGCGGCAATGGCGTCGGTCGGCCTCGGCCGCTTTTCCCGCCTCGTCCTTTAGAATCCCGAGTTCTATGCTATACGATCTACTAAAAGGCGGAATCAAAACAAGAAAAGGACAAAACAAAAAACGGGCTGCCCGGGTGGTTGATCGGCGGTGGTGGCTCGGCGGCGAACGAATGGCGCCCGCCATTGAGCCTCCCGCTCGATCCCCACTCCTCCAGTGACCCGCAGCGTGCACTGAGCTGCTCGGTTCTTCCGTAAACACAGAGAGGCGAAGGAAATGAACGTTGAAAATGAAGGCCCTAGCCTCCTATTTATAGGAAAGGTTGGGTCACAAGAAGTTGCAAGCATGCCCTTTTCAAAACGTAAAAGCGACGCAACTTTTGCAAACGGACTCCAAATTTAGCAAACTTGGTACCCATGGACACGAAATAAAATACGGACACAATGACTATAAACAAGATATGCTTTTAAAGATCCATGAAAAGTCCGGTTTTCGATAACTTCCTGAGTGCCAAACCTTCATGGGTGGTCGAAACACGCATACTTAGTGTCTATGAATTAGTCATAAGACACTCTTCACAACGCCGAGGTTTCGTGGCGGTCGATCACCAAACAAAAGTCAACCTTTGACCTTTCTAAAAACGCACCATACAAAATGCGAAGCTTAAAAGATGGGGTATTACAATGTGATATAAAGGTGTTTGAGAAGGAGGCCTACTTCTCAACACGTAGAAAGAATCCGTGGATATGGGAAGGAGAGAAGAAAGTTGCATGCGAACATGATACATGCGTATCGTATGATATTATGATGATATGAAAGCAGTAAGTATTTATTTATGAAAGCATATGTGATGGCAAGTCAAGTTTTTAGCCCTAAGGGCAAAGTTCATCTTTATGTTTTTGCGTATACCCATTGAGTGCATTTTTAGACTCACGCCGCATATATATCTAAATATGCAGTTGAGCTCGAGAGGATCTTTGGAATCGAATCTTTAAAGAGCTTCTCTAATTGATTTGATTCATGAATAAGTTGTTTATATGCTAATGTTATTCATTGATGTCATGTTATGTTTTATTGCCAGAGGTTATGTCTTCACATAATTCTCAACCACACTTTCCGTTGCGAACTTTGACCGTTTCTTATTTTTGTGTTCGGTTAGAACAAAATGACCATATTCAATGCTCATGTCATGATTTAAGATGTTGATAAATTCCAAAGTTTTGAAGCATGCTCAATTATGTACCTCCTGATATTGGCTATTCCGTTTCTCTTGACATATGTTTGAGCCCGTTGTCATTAAATTCTCTTCTTAACCCGAGTCATGGCCTAATTACACGATTAGATAGTCGGTCGTGATGTAATGGTATCGAGGCGGTTTTCAATTCAAACACGTGAACCTTTATAAATTTGTGTAATCAGGCACGCTTTTAAATTGGAACTCAGAATTCTTGTGAATTTTATACGCTTTGTGCGCTTTTGAATCCGAACTTGTGAATCCTTGTGAACTTTTTCCACAGCTTGAGTCTGTCTTGAAATCGAGCATGTAAATCCTTGCAAATCCTTGTGCAACAGTGTGTTGTCTTGAATTCTAAATTCAAGAATCCTTGTGAGTTTTGTGCAGTTAGCACCTTGAGTATGCAAATTCCTTTGAGTTGTCTTTGTTGAGAAATTGAGTTATGGAGTCATTGTTATTAAGAGAAGCTCAACATTCCGATTCCATCATCTCTAGCTCACCAGGTAAAAGCTTATGATTATGATTTAAGAGCTTTTGATTATGATTATGCTTATGAGAATGATCATTATGATTATCATAGAAGATGATTGAGTATATGCTTTAATAAAATGCTATACGAGAAGGCATGCTTGAAAGAAGTTATTGTTTTATGAGTTAAAGTTGAAAAGAAGTTCTAAAAAAAAAAAAAAAGATGGCAGAACAACATGAATATGTTTTCTGCAAGAGTTCGAGTATGGTTTTATCTACGATAACGAGGATCGTCTAGACAGTTCGGAAGAGTACGACTCATTTATCGTCGTCTTGTTGTTATTATCTCGTTGTCGCCATTACGATAGTCATCGCTTCGTTCATCTTCATCAAGAAAGACCGGATGAGCAATTTACAGAACGAAATTCTCGCTCGATTTCATCGCTATGGAGAAAGGCATCTAAGCAAGGTATAACAGACCAAACGAAATTCTCCAGTTTATTTTATTGCTTAAGGAGTAACGAGATTGACTTTCCAAGTGATGATCGATGCACAAGCAAATGAGTAATCAAAGATAAAAAGGAATAAGAGACTAGCAATTACCTCACGATCGTTAGCCTGCTCGCAAGTTCATTCCAGAAGTCTTTGCACCAAAACTGGCGATTTTCTTAACAGTCGCTAGCCGGGCCGTTGAAATTTTCCCAAAAGTTTCTACCTTGAAACTAGCAATCGACCTCATAATCGTTATTTCGGCCGCTAGGCATCACGATTTGATAAGAATTTAAATCTCGACTATTAACCATAAATACCTTGGACCATCCTTTGGCACGTAACTCTCGTTTCTTTTGTTAATTTTTTTCAAACTCCTAACTATCATCAGTTCTCATTGTTATGTACATTGAATTCCCTTTTAGTTCATTTTTCCCTATGATTGATTTCGTCTCAGTTATTCATCAGCTTCAGTTGATTGATTATTTTTATTTTAACTTTGAGATGTTTCCTATTAACTTAGATTAGTATGGTCAGCCTTATTCTATATCTTGAGATTCCTATACCAATTCAGTTGTCTTATTTTTTTATGTTTATGAAACATCTCAATTGAGATTTGAGAAGAGATTCAAGCTAATTTATTGATATTCCAGATGTCTTAAAATATTTTGTGATTGATCCTGAAACCCTTTATTCTAAGAGTAGTTCTCTTGTACTCATTTTTCTGATCATGCTATTGATTCGTTATCTTTTGAGATGGAAGAAGAGTTGAAGGAAAGGTATATACCTCGAATTTTTGCAAAGCAGAAAGAGATTTCATTTACGAACCTGAAGCAAGAAAATGCAAACTGTCACAAAGTATGAACGTGAATTATATGAATCAGTCCGTTATGTTCTTTACAAAGTTGAAAAGATGAGAAGATATACGTGTTAGCTACCCAAATCGAAGCGTGGATGGTAATGAATCGACTCACAAGTATGCTCATTTCATCCTGATTTCTATCACGTATGGAGTTGATAATTAGCTTGAAGATATATCGAGAGATAGTACATTTACGTAGAGTGTTTATCTCAATCACCTCAAATAGAGACTCTAGGTTTACGTCTCGTTTCAGATGAGTTTTCGACAAGAAATGAAGATCACCGCTATTCAAAGATGCGGTTGGAGAAAGAAAAGTTCTTAGACCAGAAGCGATTGAATAAATGATTTTAATCGTTTGACAAGTCAAGAAAAGAATCCAAGAAGCTCAAGATAATCAGAGTTCGAGTTTAAAGACAAAGTTTTTGTGAAGGTATATTATTCCAAAAGAATACATCGCTTTCGAATCAAAGAATAGCTTCAACCAAGATTTATCGGTCGTATGAGATTTAAGAGAAGATTAGGCTAATCGCCTACAGATTTATATCCCTCCAAGTTCCGGCAATATTCACAATGTGTTCCATGTATTGTAATTACGAAGATATATGTGTTTAATTCAAAACACATCATACATCAAGAGAAATAGTCCTAAGATTGATTTGAGTTATGAAGAGAAATTAGAATTCTATTCTAGACCGGAAAGAATGACAATTAAGGAATAAGATTATTCATTTAGTTAAAGTTGAGTGAAGACGTCATGGTCTAGAAGAAATGACTTGGGAACTAGAAGATCACTTGATAAAGAAGTACTCGAGCTTTTCTTTGAGGTACTAAATTTCGAGGACTAAATTTTTTAAGGGGAGGAATGTAGTAACCCGAAAATCTTATGGTCCTAATTAGAGTTTAATTAAGTTCTAATTAGGGGCTTAATGGTATTGCATCTTTAGAATTGATAAAGAAGTGTTTGATAATTAGAAAGCGATAGAAATTGATTAATTTATAATCGAAGGAGTAGAATTGGAAGGAATGGATATTATTCAAAATGAATATTATTATGACTAAATGTGAAATATATGATTATTATTATGTGTATTTGGATGAAATTTCATTAAATAGAAAATGTTCTAAAGAAATTGCATTAATTATTATTTATGTGGGATTTATTCATAAAATGAAATGAAATAGTGTTTAAGCTATTAAATGGCTTAAATAATTTTATTTTATTTATATCAAGTGAGAAGGAAATTATTTTTATGATTTTCAAAATTTATGGATTAATTGAATAATTATTTGATTATTTGTATATGAAAGGATTAAAAGTATATTTATATGATTTGCAATCCAATAATGGATTTAATTGTTTTGGATTGTTATATTAATAAGAAAATTTAGTTTTTGCTATCAAAGAATCTTAATGTTCAACATTAGCAATTTTAGAAAAATAGTTATGTAATTTTCGAAATTATGGAAAATGAAAAGGAAATGTATTAAAAATTTAATAAAGCCATATGTATGAAACTTCTAGAATTTTGGTTCATTTTAAAAACCATCCCCTACCTTCTTTCTTTCCCAAACTCACGGCACTTCACACACATGCACATACAAATTTTTATTTTCAATTTTAATTTATGATTTAAGGGTAGAATTAATGGGAAAACACTCCAAGGAAGGTAAATACATTGTTTAATTCAAGTTTTTGTGTTTTAAATTGATAAACATGATGTTCTTATGTATTGGAGTTTTCGAAAATTTAATGTGTGAATTTAAGGTTGATTTGTTTAATTCTTGTTATGTTTATTGATTTAATTATGTTATGATGCTTAAATAACATAGTTTATGGTTTAAATTCTTTAAATTCATGAAAGTTGAGAATTAAAGTAGCATCTTGAACCCTAATTTTGTATGTGAATTATGTGTTATGATTTGATTAAATTAAGCTTAGATATGTGTAATTAAGTGTGAATAAACATGATTTGATAAAAGAAATGGGAGGAAATTGAAAGTCACATGATTTTATAATTTTCAAAATTATGAGATTTGGGGATCTTTGAGTTGTTGATTTTATTTGATATAATTGATATAATTTTTTAGATCTAGAGTATAAATAATGCTTAAGTTGAATTTATAAGATTTTATGGATTTGAAATAATAAATGTATACAAAATCCCTAAAGTTTCGAAAATTAAGGGGTTTGAAGGATCTTTGATTTCTTGATTTTATTTGATGTATTTGATATGATTTTTGAAATCTATGATATAAATAATGCCTAAGATGAATTTATGAGATTTTATGAATATGAAATGTGAAAATTAGAAAATTAAAGTTTATAATAAAGTTGTGAGATTTATATGATAAGGTTGATTAAAATCTAAGTTGATTATTGATGATGGATAAGTGTACATATGAGTTATTTGGAATTAAATGTATTTTGGTTTGTAAAGTTCATGTACTTACCTATGTATATGGTTGAAGGGCATAACATGATTATGGTGTAAATGGATTAATTTAAACTTGTTTTAAGTTGTTAAGTATATGTTTAGACATATGGTGATGATTGGTGGAGTTTGGGATAAGTTTGATTGATTTGGTATTGAAACGGCTATTCAATTTATAAACGTTACTCTGCCGAAATTTTGTTAGAAATAGTATATTAATAAGATATTTTGATGATAGTTGAGCATACATAGAAACTCGTTGATGTTAGAAGACGTCTTGCGCGATTTTGGTTGTCGGACATAAGCTACGTCTTAAGGGGTTGTTGGGTTTTTGGTTAAGATTGGATAGTTTAAGCTTGTTGTCGAGTTTTCATGTTCACTTAGTCATATAAGACTTCGTTAAGTCTCGTTCGATGTTTAAGACTAGAGGATGAAATGACCAAGTGTTGATAGACCATAGTGTCTTAATATCGAGAAAATATAGTCGTATCGACGACTAAGATAATTATGTTCTTGTTTGGTCTTGATAGGCATTTATGCCGCTCTATGAGGATAAGATATGGATAAAGAAAGAAATGGAATTGGAAATTGGTTCCTTATCTCTAAGGAACATCCAGTGGGTATAAGTATTTTCTTTAAAAGTATGCTTATGCTTTTAAATGTTTTCAAATGATATGATATGCTTATGCATAAAAATAATATGAGATTTCATGATATGCATTTATTAGAAAAGTTGATTGACTTGCCAAAGTTGAGCATGATTATGAGCATAAGAATGATGCACTACCTATCCACGGGAAAGAATGAAAGAAAGAAAGAATTTACCGACGTCGGTATGACCGTAGTTGAGAACCTTGGGTCCAACTCGGGTATGTAATATAAAGGTGTTTGAGAAGGAGGCGTCTTCAACACGCGTAAAGAATCCGTGGATATGGGAAGGAGAGAAGAAAGTTGCATGCAAACATGATACATGCATATGCATATGATATTATGATGATATGAAAGCAAGTAAGTATTTATTTATGAAAGCATATGTGATGGCAAGTCAAGTTTTTAGCCCTAAGGGCAAAGTTCATCTTTATGTTTTTGGCGTATACCCACTGAGTGTATTTTTGTACTCACGCCCTGCATATATTTCTAAATATGGGGTTGAGCTCGAGAGGATCTTTGGAATCGAATCTTGCATTTAAAGAGCTTCTAATTGATTTGATTCATGAATAAGTTGTTTATATGCTAATGTTATTCATTGATCTTTGTTATGTTTTATTTCCGAGAGTTATGTCTTCACACATAATTCTCAACCACACTTTCCGTTGCGAACTTTGACCGCTTTCTTATTTTTGTGTTCGGTTAGAACAAAATGACCATATTCAATGCTACATCATGATTTAAGATGTTGATAAATTTCCAAAGTTTTGAAGCATGCTCAATTATGTACCTCCTTGATATTGGCTATTCCGTTTCTCTTGACATATGTTTGAGCCCATTGTCGTTAAATTCTCTTCTTAACCCGAGTCACGGCTTAATTACACGATTAGTTAGTCGGTCGTGACACCAAAGGAGAGGGGCAAGTGCTTCAAATGTGGCAAGACTGGGCATTGGAAGGCCAAGTGCCCTATGATCAAGGCTCAAGGTACGCCATTTGCTTTAGTAACAGAAACATGTTTAGCGACTTGTTCTACTCATTCATGGGTAGTAGATACGGGTGCGACTGATCATGTTTGTTACACCTTGCAGGGGTTCCTGCAGACAATGGAGCTGCATGATGGCGAGATAACGATCTCCATGGGCAATGTGGCGAAAGTCAAGGCCGTTGCAGTCGGAGATGTTTCTTTATGTTTTGATAGAACAGTTTTAGTATTGAAAGACGTTTTATATGTACCGGAGTTTCGGCGGAACCTTATTTCCGTTTTCAAACTATTTATTCATGGATATTCAGTTGTTTTTGATAATGGTGTTTCTATCTTAAGAAATAACGAAGTTATCTGTGGTGGCTCATTATATAATTCGCTTTATACTATTTCTACCAAGAATAATACCTTTAATTATGTTGCATCTACTTCAAACCCTAAGAAGAGAAAGTTTTCTTCGCAAGATGACACCATATTTCTCTGGCATCTTAGATTAGGTCACATCAATCTAAATAGGATCCAAAGACTGGCTAAGAATGGAGCGTTGAGTGATCTCACAGTTATTCCGTTCGCAGTCTGCGAATCCTGTATAGAAGGAAAGATGTCGACCAGACCCTTCAAAGCGAAGGGTTATAGAGCCAAAGAAGTGTTGGAGCTAGTCCATTCTGACCTGTGTGGACCTATGTCCACACAAGCTCGTGGAGGGTACGGGTATTTTGTCACTTTCATTGACGATTACTCAAGGTACGGATACATCTACCTGCTTCACCGTAAGTCAGAATGCTTTGAGAAATTCAAAGAATTTAAGACATAAGTGGAGATGAAGCTTGGTAAAAGTATCAAGTCACTGCGGTCTGATCGCAGTGGCGAATACCTCAGTAACGAGTTTATGGACTCTTTGGTGTAGTGTGGGATTACCTCCCAGCTCACTACACCGGGCACACCACAGCAAAATGGTGTGTCAGAGCGAAAAAATATGACTCTCTTAGAAATGGTTAGATCAATGATGAGTTATGCAACATTGCTTATTTCGTTCTGGGGGTATGTGATAAACGCGCATTTTACACGTTTATTGTTGATATTTAAAGATGAGTTTAGATCATTTAATGTGCGTTTATGTATCGATTCTTAATGTTTTATCTATTTCTAGAAGATACTGCTCTTGGGTGTTCCTTCGACGTTTTGTAGGTTTATATGTTGATAATCGAAGCAAGGAACGAAGACGAGCCAAAACCACGTTCTGCCCAGTTCCCAGCGACCAACCTAGCGGTCGCTAGGCTGGCCGCAAGGTATCCCCAGCGAGCACCGAGGGAGGACGCGATCGCAAAGAGCGCGCACGCGAGCAGCCCCCAAAGCCGAGATAGCTCTTCAGATGATTTCTGCCCTGCTAGCGGTCGCTAGCCAGCCGCGAGGCTACCCCGCGAGCGAGAGCGAGACCATGAGCGAAGAAGAGCGCCATGAGATGCCTCATGGTCGAGCTAGCGATCGCGAGACGGCACGGCAGATGAGAAATTAGGGTTTCCACCATTTTCTATAAATAGGGGATCAACCCCCTCGCGCCTCCTAAGCCCCAGACACGCCCCAGAACAGTTTATTTCAGTTTTTCCTCAGTTTTTGCCTTTCTTTCGCTTCCTTTTAGTTCTAGATTAAATTCTTGCATTGTTCTAGTTTAGTTTATCGCTTTGCTATCGTTCGGAACGTTTTGTCCGATCGTTTTCCTTTGTTTTCCGTTCTTTCGCTTGGGATTGGATTCAAGACCAACCATTGTTCATCCAACGCTTCATCACGGGTTTTATATATTTATTTTCCGTTTTTATGGTTAAATCATATTTTATTCCGTTTTTCATGTCTGGCTAGATTTCCGTTCTAATCCTAGGGTTTGCATGATCCGATCCTATATGTTGTGATTCCTGTTATCTCTATTTACCTTCCAGGCATTGATTCATGATTCATGGTGCTTAAATATATGTGTTGATTTCTGATCAATCTTGATGCATATCTAGTTGCCAGTTAATTACGTAATTGTATTAATTGTCAATCGATCTTGAATGCATGATATGAATACGCCTTGAGTCGTAGCTGAGATAGGATATTCGTAGGAAGCATATTCTTGGTGATCCTTTTGGAGTTACTTGTTTTCATCTAGAATGGTAGGGAAAACTCGTAATCTACTACCGCAATTGTCGTAATTGAAGTTGTTGGTTATATATGTGATCTTCCATCTTGTCTGGATTAAAATTGGCTAATAGGATCAGGATAAACATATGTTGTGGATAGGATTAATGCATCCCTAGGGTTAGTCGTTCTTATCTGTTTTTATCATCCGAGTGTTTGTTTGCGTTATTTTATTTTCTGCTTGGCTACCTTTGCTTTGGATTAAATTCTGAAGCCCTTAAACCTCTCACCCAATATCTGTGCTTGAATATTAATAAATTATCGTTGAGCTAGCTTCTATGTTTTCGTGATACAATCCCTGTGGATACGATACTCTGCTTACCTTATACTTGCATGTGTTTTTGTGTGAAAAAGAGAGCGATCAAATTTTAGGCGCTGTTAAGATTGTTAAGATTGCATAGGAATAATTTGATGATTTGGATTTATTAATTCAAGTATATATATTATATTATTTATTTAGTATTTTCTGAGTCAATTCTCTTTTCTCGTGTAGTTTATGCGACAAGATCTCGTGGACCTCCGAAATATTACTAGATCCCGAGATCGAAAGCTCTCAAAAGAGAAGAGGACGAGAGAAGAGACGGGCTGCAATGGCAGCTAATCCATAGAACGGGGGCATTCCTCCCGAGCAAGCTGCACGCATGTTAGTTGATTTCGCAGAGATGCAACGCCAAATGGTGAATATGGGACTCCTTGTCCCTACCCCAGAGACGCGACCGCTGAATTTTATGTACCGACCTCCTACTGAACAGTTCCAAGGAGGCGGATGGGGCCCGCACGTAGATGCAAACAATTTTGAGCTAAAACCGGCCCTGATCAGTATGGTCCAAGGAGAGCAGTTTGGGGGAGGAGTCACTGAAGACCCGAATGCACATCTCGAGACCTTTCTCGATATTTGTGACACCATCAAATAGAATGGGGTGCCACAAGACACGATCCGGATGCGCATGTTCGGTTTCTCGCTGCACAGCCAGGCGAAAGATTGGTTCAAGAGTTTGGACCGAACTGGCATTGACACTTGGGGGAAACTTTGCGAGAAGTTTCTCTCGAAATATTTTCCGCCGGCGAAAGCACGTAAGATCATCGCGAAATCTCCATTTTGCCAAAACCACGACGAATCTCTATTCGAGGCATGGGAGAGATTCAGAGGTCTATTGAGGCGATGCCCACAGCATGGATTCTCCAGGAGCGGCAGATCACGCAGCTTCTACAAAGGACCGACGCGTTTGCATAGGAGCATAGTGGATGCGTCGGCAGGGGCTGTTTATTGAACCGACGAGTAGACGAGGCGAGCCGCATTTTAGAGGAGATGGCTGCCAACAGCTATCAATGGCCGACGGAGAGGACGCCAGTGGTTAAGGCAGTGGCCGTCGAGGCTGATTCGAGATACGACGAGCTGATGAAGCAATTCACTCTTTTGAAGAGTCAGATCGAGACAGAGGAGGTAAATCATATCAATCAGAGGAACCATGGGGGAAATCCGGCATACAATCCGAATAACAGAAATCATCCAAATTTCTCGTATGCCAACCCCAATAACTTCCAACAACCTCCAAAGAAGCTTCATTGCTCGTAATGGTGTAATTCAAGAGAAGAATCCAAGTCTCAAGATATGATGCGCAGCTTGGTTGTGAGCAACAAACAATTGGCAACGAACCGTAATTGCTTATAAGCAACACCGCGTAAGATTAATCATTTGGAGTCCATCGTGACGGCTATGGGAAAGCATATGAAGATGTTGGAAAATCAGATTGGTCAAGTAGCCGTACAAAATGAATGCACTACAAAAGACGGGCCAATTTCCTAATAATACGGAGGTGAACCCAAAATCAATGTTTCGCCATCCGACGAGGAGTGGACAAGCTTACCCGAGCCATACAGAGCAAGAAAGCAAACCGAGCAAGAAAGTAAGCGAGGCGTAAACTCATGACCGAGCACGCGACCGCGAGCCCGATCGCGAGGAGTCCCGAAGTTTTCCTACGTAAGCTCGTGATCGAGCACGCGCTTGCGAACCTGACCGCGAGCCATCAGATTGTACGCGCCCCAGATTTGTTTGCGAGCGACCCACCGTCCGCAAGCTCGAACGCGAAGAAGGATTGCAGCGCAGAGCAAATGCCTCGCGACCTGCCCAGCGGTCGCGAGGTCAACCGCGAAGGGCCTCCAGAATCCAATTCTCGCACGTACACTCCCCCGGTCCCATTTCCAAGTCGACTAGTCAAGTCGAAATATGACGAGGAGTTTGCTCGCTTCAAAGAGATTTTTAAAAGTTGAGATCAATTTACCTCTCTTGAAGTCGCGAAACATGCCGGATACATGAAATTTTTAAAGACGCTTGCAAGCAAGAAGAAATTGGGAAAATTTAAAAATTACCCTATCCAAGAAAGCAAAGGTCTGCCTTGCGAGGAAGCTCCCTTTAAAGCGTATGATCCCGCGGCTTTACCTTAGAATGCGAGATCGCCGAGCAAACTTTTCCAAATGTATTGTGCGACTTGGGGCGAGCATCAATCGATGCCTGAACGTATTCAACCGGCTGCACCTAGGAAAGATGAAGCCGACGAAGATCTCATCGATGATGGTGACATGTGTCACCACATATCCTAAAGGTATCGTCAAGATGTGTTGGTAAGAATTCGGGACTTTGTTTTTCCCGCCGATTTTGTGATTTTAGATATCCCGAATTCAAACAACAACCGCTAATCTCAAGCGCACCTTTTCTAGCAACCGGTCGTGCTTTGATTGATGTCCGGAAGGTAATCTCACGCTTCGCGTTAACGATGAGGAGCTCAAGATTTCCATATATGACGCCATCAAGCAACACGACAGTGAAAAGCTAGAAGATTGCTACCGATCACGATCGCCGCTTTGACACGCCACGTGCTTAGAGGGTACTTTCCCAATCGACGGGCATGATGCAAGGAAGAAGTGGACTCGGCATAAAAATCCGAGTGATTCGTTTAAGCTTTGTGGAAGCCATGGTTGTGGAAATTGGTGGTCTGTTGTCAACGCCAAGTACAAGGGCAAATTGAAGTTTGGAAAGACCACAGTTGCCAAATCGCCTGATTGATAAGAGGTAACGTCGAGCTAGCGGCGATAAATCCAGCACTGGTTGGGAGGTAACCCAACATTTTGCGTGCTTTATGTCTTTTGTTTTGTTTTTCTTGTTTTCGTTGTTTTCTTGTGTTTTGTTTGTTTGTTTTTAAGTCCCAATGTATATCATCAATGGTGAGGATTCTTTCGACCGCCGGAGTAGCGCAACATATGAGGTACGGTCTCTCCCAATCACTCTCTTCTGCAAACATTATTGCCTCCATTGCACACTGTTGACAATAAGTTTGGGGAGTGGTCGAGTGTGATATGATTGAGAGTCCTTGTTATGTTTTGCGTTGTTTTGTTAAGTTATTATATGTTGGGGCTTTTGTTGGGTCTTTTGTCTTTCGTTTCGTGTTGTGTCTATCGATCAACGAGTTAAGTGAAGTATGTTATTACCCATGTGGCCAATGACGATAGAAATTTTTTGTAGAATTTTTTTGTGTTGTTTAATGATAGTGCACATGATATGTTAGAAAATGACGCATGAATGACGTGAGAGTGCTTAGGCTTGTTATTTTTCACCATTTGCTTAACCCGTGAGACTTGAGCTTTACTGTATAAACATCTTGATACAGTTTCTTTTAATTGTGTGATATCATGCATGTGATTCTCTTCTAGAACTTGCCGTTTTTCTGTGTCGAGACGGCAATATGTGTTTCAAATTTGGAAAGGATAAAAGGCCATCTTTGTTAACCACATATTCACCCAAACAATAGCCCAAGAATATCTATCATTTGTCGCCTTCTTTGAGCCGTTATTAGACTTTATTCTTTCGATTAACCGGATGATAGGAGGTGAGGATGGATATGGGAATCAAAAGGGGTTCAAATTTTGATGTAGTTATGGCAAGGAAAAATTATTATTAGAGAAGTACATCTATGGTGAAGAATAGTACCTTTGTTGTGAATGATAAACCCTATAAGCTCTAGAAAAGAAAAGAAAAAAGCAATGATAAGTTCACTATGTGTGTTGAGCATAAAGGGTCTTTAATCAAAGTATAGGTACCTTCTGTGGCATAAAACGTCGATTTAGCACGTTGGGAAAGAAGAGGAAAATGGACAAAGTCCATATGTGTCGAAAAGTATAAATGGGGGTGCTTGGAATATTTTTGAGTCACTTAGCCATATATTATCCTACCTTAACCAATGTGCCTACAATATAACCTATGAAAAGACCTTTTTGATCCTTATTTGAACACATTTGATGCGGTGGAGATATTAGAGAAACGGCAAGCCTATGGTAAGATGTTGCATTGCATTGATCGTTGAGTGTATACACGTTCTACATTTCTTTATGAGTTGAGTGTATCCTATATTTTACACACATGCCGTTGTGATGGTTGAATTAAATGAGTTTTTGCCCTCGATGGTTGTTTGTGTTGAGTTGGCTAACGTCGTCATGTGCGCTAAATCTTTTGAGAGTTGAGATGTTTAGAGGCTTATAATGGTTATCCTCTTTGCTACGCTCGCTGATCTTTCGTTGTGTCTTTACTCGCTTTTGTTTGAGGACAAACAATGCTTTAAGTTTGGGGGTTTGATAAACGCGCATTTTACACGCTTATTGTTTATATTTAAAGATGAGTTTAGATCATTTAATGTGCGTTTATGTATCGATTCTTAATGTTTTATCTATTTCTAGAAGATACTGCTCTTGGGTGTTCCTTCGACGTTTTGTAGGTTTATATGTTGATAATCGAAGCAAGGAACGAAGACGAGCCAAAACCACGTTCTGCCCAGTTCCCAGCGACCAACCTAGCGGTCGCTAGGCTGGCCGCAAGGTATCCCCAGCCGAGCACCGAGGGAGGACGCGGTCGCAAAGAGCGCGCACGCGAGCAGCCCCCAAAGCCGAGATAGCTACTGTACGATTTCTCGCGGCCCTTGCTAGCGGTCGCTAGCCAGGCCGCGAGGCTACCCTGCGAGCGAGAGCAGAGACCGCGAGCGAAGAAGAGCGCGCGCGGGAGATGCCTCGCGGTCGAGCTAGCGACCGCGAGCAGCGATCGCGAGACGGCGCGGCAGATGAGAAATTAGGGTTTCCACCCTTTTCTATAACAGTGATCAACCCCTCGCGCCTCCTAAGCCCCGCATACGCCCCGAACAGTTTATTTCAGTTTTCCTCGCTTTTGCCTTTCTTTCGCCTGCTTAGTTCTAGATTAAATTCTTACATTGTTCTAGTTTAGTTTATCGCTTTGCTATCGTTCGGAACATTTTGTCCGATCGTTTTCCTTTGTTTTTCGTTCTTTCGCTTGGGATTGGATTCAAGACCAACCATTGTTCATCCAACGCTTCATCACGGGTTTTATATATTTATTTTCCGTTTTTATGGTTAAATCGTATTTTATTCCGTTTTTCATGTCCGCTAGATTTCCGTTCTAATCCTAGGGTTTGCATGATCCGATCCTATATGTTTTGATTCCTGTTATCTCTATTTACCTTCCAGGCATTGATTCATGATTCATGGTGCTTAATTATATGTGTTGATTTCTGATCAATCTTGATGCATATCTAGTTGCCAGTTAATTACGTAATTGTATTAATTTTCAATCGATCTTGAATGCATGATATGAATACGCCTGAGTCGTAGCCGAGATAGATATTCGTAGGAAGCATATTCTTGGTGATCCTTTGGAGTTACTTGTTTTCATCTAGAATGGTAGGAAAACTCGTAATCTACTACCGCAATTGTCGAATTGAAGTTGTTGGTTATATATGTGATCTTCCATCTTGTCTCGGATTAAAATTGGCTAATAGGATCGTGGATAAACATATGTTGTGGATAGGATTAATGCATCCCTAGTGGTTAGTCGTTCTTATCTGCTTTTACCATCCGAGTGTTTGTTTGCGTTATTTTATTTTCTCGCTTGGTTACCTTTGCTTTGGATTAAATTAAAGCCCTTAAACCCTCACCCAATATCTATGTCAATAATAATAAATTATCGCCGAGCTAGCTTCTATGTTTTCGTGATACAATCCCTGTGGATACGATACTCTGCTTACCTTATACTTGCGTGTTTTTCGTGTGAAAAAGGGAACGATCAGTATGCCTTAAAAAAAGCGGCATACTTGCTAAATCTAGTACCATCCAAGTCAGTCGAAAAGACCCCTTTCGAGTTGTGGTTTGGGCGCAAGCTTAGTTTAAACCACATAAGGATATGGGCCCCGGACACGTCTTTGAACAAGAAGGCTGACAAGTTGGAGTCTAGATTTAAAGCAAAGTTGTTTATTGGCTATCCTAGAGGAAACGAATGGTGGTTATTTCTATAGTCCTAAGGATCAGAAGGTCATTATTAGCACTAATGCCCGATTCTTAGAAGAGGATTATATGAAAAACCATAAATCCAAAGTTGAAATCATTCTTTAAGAATTAGAAGATGAACGTATTCCGCCACCGATTAAACCAATTGTACGAGATGTTGTGTCTAGTGGGAGGGATCGACACCAGATACTTCAAGAAATTGAAGTGGGTCGAGTTCCACTGTAGATACCAACCGTACAAGTGGCACCTATCCAAAAAGTTGTGCAAGATAGAGAACCACAAGTTACTGCACCCACCGTTGCCATTGTGCCAGTAGTGCCTCGTCGTAGTGGGAGGGTTGTTCGTCAACCCGAGTGATTTATGTTCGTGGGTGAATCTTCGGATTTAATCCCAAGAAACGAGCAGGCAATAATCGACCCATGGACATACAGTGAGGCGATACAAGACACTGATGCAAGATCATGACACACCACTGTGGACTTAGAAATTGAGTCCATAATAGCTATGGATGTATACGAAAAGACACATCTACTAGATGGAAAGGAAGCCATAGATAGTAAGTGGGTATACAAGAGGAAGAGAGATTCAAATGGAGAGGTTTCGGCTTTTAAAGCCAGGCTTGTGGCGAAAGGGTACACTTAGATTGAGGGCATCGATTTCGATGAGACCTTTTCGCCTGTAGCAATGCTTAAGTCCATCAGAATTCTTCTGGCCATAGCAGCTCACTTAAACCTTGAGGTTTGGCAAATGGATGTGAAAACCGCTTTTCTAAATGGTTACCTTGAAGAAGGTAGAGACATTTATATGCAGCAACCCGAAGGTTATGTGGTGAAGGGTGAAGAGCATCTAGTATGTAAGCTTAAGAAGTCCATTTATGGACTTAAGCAAGCTTCCCGATCATGGAACTTACGCTTTGACGAGGTGGTAAAGTCCTATGGATTTACCCAGTTGCCTAACGAAAGTTGTGTATATCGTTTAGATGTCAACGATGACGTGGTATTTCTTGCACTTTACGTAGATGACATCCTTCTACTTAGCAACAATGTGAAGTTGTTATCAGACGTAAAGTGGTTGTTATCCGATCAGTTTCAAATGAAAGACTTAGGAGATGCAGCATACATTCTTGGGATCAAGGTTTACCGTGATCGCAAGAGGAAAATGTTGAGCTTATCTCAGGCATCTTACATTGATACTGTGATTACTCGTTTTAGTATGCAGACCGCCAAGAAAGGATTGCTACCTTTCAGGCATGGTGTTCCTTTATTTAAGGATCAGTCACCTATGACTGCAAATGAGACAAGTTCCTTACGCTTCCGCCGTATGAAGTCTCATGTATGCAATGCTATGTACGAGACCCGATATCTGCTATGCGGTAGGCATAGTAGCAAGATATCGCCTAAACTCGACAAGCTCATCGATCATGCGGTAAAGCATATACAAGTACCGAAAAGGACTCGAGATTATAGGACTAGTTTACCATGCAGATAATCTAATGCCTTTGGGTTATTCAGACTCGGATTTCCAATCTTACTGTTTGGTAAGAATTTGTGCTAATTATTCATATCGTTGTGCATGTTGTTTCTTAGGGTTTGTTCTATTTATGCCGATGTTTTGATTAGTATTTATCGATTCGAACTTAATTAGTTTGTTTTGCTATTTTTATAGAAAATCGGCATTAAATAGGATGAAATGAATCTTCCAAGGATACAATTATATTGAATAGCATCTCGATAGGAGTTCGTAGGCGCAAACGGATCGTAATTCGGAGTTCGGACAAGGGAGAACGGATCATTTCTTCAAAATCGCGCACGTGCGCTCCGTGCGCCCACTCGTGCACCGACGCTGAAGACTTTCAACGATTCTCATGAATATTGAAGAAGTAATCAAGGATTTTTTCCTTCATATGAAGTAAATTACGTCTTGATAGGAGTCCGTAGGCATGAACGGATCGCAAATCCGAGTTCAGACGAAGGAGAACGGGCCAAAACAAAAACACCGCAGCAGCAGTCGTCGCTGGCGTCGGCGCTGCCGCGCCGTCCGCGTTGTTCGCCCCAGCAGTGCGTTCGCATGCAACCGGCGTTGTAAACGGCGCTGAGCTTTCCCAGCCTCCTCAAGCCGCGCCCACTCCATGGCCATCCCTTTGCGTGTTTTTTCAGCCGATGTTCACCCAGCGATTGCGTTGCACAAGCGTCTTCCGTCTGTGATCCACCCCGCCGCCCGCCGCCTAACGCCGCCCATGCCGCGCACGTTTCCTCCCTCGCATACCCAACGCATGTTCCGCCGAGTGCCCGATCGAACTCCCAGCGGCCGTTGCCTCTCCTCCCGCCCCACTGCTTGCTTACGCGCTCAAGCTTCGCCTGCCACCACCCGCCGCTTGCATCCCAGCCGCCAGCCGCCAACGCCTAATGGATAACCCAGTACAAGATTTCTCGGCGCCCATCCGCGCCATCCGCCAGCGCCATTGCCTTTCACGTCCGCGCTCGTCCATCTCCCAGCCGGCGTTGAGCTCGAGCGCTAGCTCACCACTTCTCGCAGGCCACTCGCAACGGGGCGTTAGTTTCGTGATAGAATGTTTTCTGAGCTGGCGCTCATCTTGAACCTGTAACACCCCGACTTACGTAATCACGTAATTAAGGTGTTACGTGGATTAAGGAAGGAAAGAATTGATAAAGACGAACGTCAATAGTCTGATATCCTGTGTTAAACTAATTTCTCAATGAATGTAAGAGCTCAAACATGCTTTCACCAAAATAAAATCTTTGACTAACTAGGGTCGAAAGCATGACTCATCAATAACTTAGAAGCATTTTATACAATATTAGATCCAAAACCAATTACGGTCATTCCAAAGAAACCTTGTTCATAGTAGCAAGTCGACATCATAACAGTAGATGTCAAAATCTCAACAACGAAATGAAACCGACATCGAGCAATTTAAAGCACAAAACAAACAAAGGCCAAAGTTCAAAGAACAAGAAGTGGTGAGAATCATGTATGATGACACAAGACTGGGCAAACTAAACATGACACCACAATTTAACAACATTGTCGAGACAAAACCTCTAGAGAAGCTTCTCTCGATAACATTCGATTTCAAAGATCCTCTCAAGCTCATCCCGCACATTTAGAAATATATGCGTATGTGAGTACTAGATGCACTCGGTATATGCCGAAAACATTTTTAAACATTGCTCTTAGAGCTATAAGATTGACTTGCCATAACATATGCAACACACGTGAGTTTTCGCTAAATAACTGCGTGCATACTCAAATAAACTTACTTGCTTTCATGCTCATGCATTCATAATGCAACATTCAACATGCGTCTGCAGACATAATCTCATTTATAAACCATATCTACGCACTCTTGTGTTGAGAGAAGTAGCCTCCTTCTCAAACACCGTGATCGGCTATTTAGCTCACGATCACTCTGTACACAAACCCTTACTAGCACTCGTCCAAAGATAGGGCGATATCGCCCATCTCTCGTAGATAGGCAACATATATCATGCATCATGCTTAAAAACTTGGCAAGTCACCAACTTTACATAAGAATGCATATCATATCATCTTGTATGCAAAAGCATATCATTTCTCATTTTTAAGAAGGATTTTACCCACCTGGAGATCTGGCTTACTCGAGACTTTCTGCTTTTCCTTTCTTGATCTCTATCTCGCTTCCACTTGCTCCTTAAAAGAGATAAGAGGAATAAATACGGAAAGAGAAACTAAGAGTTTCTAACTCGAGCCTCTACTAAAACTCTCTCGATACTCTAAGGTTAAGCTAAGCTCGCTAGGTCAATGCATCCAAAACTAAACTATTCAACTTATTAAGAAAGTATTTTATAAGAACTCAATCTTTTCAACTCCTTATATATATATAAGGATACCATATCGATATAAGAAAATCTTTAACTTTCAAATCTTTTCATTTGAAAACTTCGATCAAGTAAGTCTTGATCAAGTTACAAAATCACGAGAATCTATACTTTGAATTAAATTTCCAAATATCAAACTATAATCACAAAGTCCTTTGAAAACGTAAACTAATGAAATCTAAATTTTTCATATAAGCATAGAAAATCTCAATAAATCAAAATAAGCTAATTTCATATACTAGATCATACTTTGAAATCAAACTACCCAAATAAAATCAAACTAATAAGTTCTTGATATTCCATAAGCATACTAATTTAGGGTTTTTTTCGCATGAGTTGGTTTTAACTCCAAATCCTTTCACCAAACACAAGCATATATGAATAATCACATATATACTAACTTATTTTAAACAAATCAAAACCAAATCATCTTGAAATCAAGGCCATAGTTTTCGCTCATGGCTAGAAAATTAGGGGTTTCGATTTTTGTTTCCGAAATCAACTCTAAAAATGCTCAAACGTCTCTAATTACATAGATACATGTTCAATTTGAGAAATCATCAACACATTCTCAAGTTAAGAATTAGGGTTCTTAACTAAAGTTTGGGATTTTCTTAAAAATAGACATATTAACCCACAATTCAAGTATAAACACTAGATCTAGCATCAATTAAAACATATCATACAAGATCAACGTTTTTCCCCAATTTTCTTTAGAAAAGACCGAAACTTATGAGGTTTAAAAAGGGACTTTTCTTTGTTTTCTCAACATAATATCACTCCTAATAGGTAGATCTATGCATATATAAACTAAAAATCGAAGAACAAAACCCAGAAGAAAAAGGCCTAAATGGTCAAACATATGGGAGTTTGGGGTGGGTTTTCATTTTGATCTTCTTCAAAACTTGAATAAAGTTAGTGATTTACCTTCTTAAGACGTCGATCTATCAACTTGAAAAGGATTGGAAGCTTGATTCTTGTTCTTGGAAGAAGAAAATTTAAGTGTGTGTGTGGGTATGTGTCTCTCGAAAATGAGAGCAAAAGAGAGAGAAATGGGTTGGAAGAAATAAAGTCCATTGAAAGCTAAACACACATATATATATAGGAGTCTTCTTTGATAAGCTAAAAAAAAGGCTTCTTGAAGAAGCTACTAAGTTCTAGAGAATTCCATTAGCTTATTCCATAAGATATGGTCTCTTTAGCTTATTCTATAAGCTTTGATGATCATTTGGGCTTATTTCTTCATTTTAATGCTAGGCCCAATTTATGAGAGACGTTATGTACTCGCTCTCAAAGATATAAATTTTCGAAAATAATTTAAGGATATAAAGTATCCTTTTAAAATCATTAACTCAAGATAATTCAAATATAATATTGAAATTACTGGTAAGTTGAAATCTTTATAATTACTCTTTCTAAAATAAACGTTGAACTAGAATAATAACTGAAAGACTTATCATTTAATCACCAATCAGAGAATTCTAAATTAAATCTTTGAGTTAAAACTTATGAAATCATATCCGAGGATGCATTGTTCCTAGTCACTCACGTAATTAATTTCTAATTAATTACGACTTAGCGCTTAATCGAGCTATGAAAACTGGGTATTACATTCTCACCACCTTACAAAATTTCGTCCTCGAATTTAGTACCTTTGCAAAAGCTCGTGGTACTTATTTCATCTAATCTTCCTGCTCTCATGTCGCTTCTTCTAAACCATGATGCTTCTATCGATTCTAGCTAAAGGAATTGATTCATTCCTTAGTTCTTCTTCTTTTTGATCTAAGATGCTCGATGGCTTCTCTCCGTAGCTTAGATTTTGTTCTCGAACAATATTCTCTTGATATCTGATGTGTTTTGGATCAAACACATATCTTCATAACTGCGACACATGGGACACATGTGGATATTGCCAAAACTTGGAGGCAATGTTGATCTGTAGGTAACTGGCCTAATCTTCTTTAAAATCTCGTACGGTCCAAGGAAATTTTGGTTCGAGCTTTTCTTTGATTTTCAAGCGATGTATTTCTTTGGAAGGAGATACTTTCAAGAATACTTTATCTTTAATCTTGAAGTTTAGCTCCGTACGTCTTTTATCTGCGTAGGACTTTTGACGATCTTGAGCTTCTTGGATTCTTTTCTTTATTTGTCGTACGATTACGACCATTTCTTCAGTTGCTTCTGGTCCAAGCACTTTTCTTTTTCCGACTTCGTCTTATCAAGGCGGTGATTTACACTTTCTACTATAAAGGGCTTCATAGAGCCTTATCAATCGTTGCTTGGTAATCTGTTGTATGCGAATTCAATCAATGGTAAAATCGCCCCATTGATCTCCTTGATCTAATACTATCGCTCGATCATATCTTCTAGCGCCTAAATGGTCCTTTCGCATTGACCATATGTTTGCGGATGAAATGTTGTATCGAATTCATCTTGCACCCATCTCTTGTTGGAAATTTGTCCAAAACGAGATGTAACCTCGAGTCTCTCGTCTGAGGTGATTAAGGCGGTACTCTACGCAAACATACTATCTCTCGAACGATATCCGAGCTAACTTGTTAGCTTCACACATAATAGAGATCGATAAAATGAACACGCTTCGTGAGTCGATCGATTATCACCCAAATGGTCAGATACTAATGCTTTGATTTGGGTAACCAAATTTCAAAATCCATGGCAATGTGATCCAATTTCTACTGAGAAAAATCTCCAGTGGTTGCAATCTACCATGCTACTGGCATAAAGCTTTATCTTGTTGACATGCTAAACATCGATCAACAAACGAGGTTATATCTCGCTTTATTCCTACCTACACAAACCTCTGCTTGAGATCTTGATACATCTTTATGCTTCCTGGATGTGCGGCGTAGGGCGTGTTATGAGCTTCACTCATAATCTCGTTCTTTAAATCTTTATCATTGGGTACGCAAATTCTATTTCTGAACATAATTGCGTTATCCCCAGCTTCATGATATTCTTCGTACTTTTCTGTTTGATCTTAACTCGTAGCTTTTCTATCTATTGATCTTGTCTTTGAGCTTTCACAGTTCTTGTTCTCAAATCGGGGTACGACAATAGCGGCTATAATCTCTTTTGTAGATTCAGGTGGTAACACCACTTGAAAACTCATCCTTTCAGACTCCTTGATCAACTCCTCTCGTTGAGTAAGGACGAATCCTAGCTGGATTTGGGCTTTTTCTACTCAAAGCATCAGCGACAACATTCGCTTTTCTAGGGGAGATACTTGATAACATAATCATAATCTTTTATCAACTCAACCCATCTTCTTTGGCGTATGTTCAAATCTTTCTGCTCGAAGAAATACTTCAAGCTCTTGTGATCAGTAAGGATCGCATACTTGGATCCGTACAAAAGAAGTCCCCAAATTCTTCAGAGCATGAATAACAGCTGCCAAATCTAGATCGTGTGTAGGATATATGGGCTCGTGAGGTTTCAACTGTCGTGAAGCAAAAGCTATCATTCTTGCTTTTTGCATCAGGATAAATTCCAGTCCACCCTTTGATGCATCGGTATACAGAGTATACCCTTTGTCTGATTCTGGTATTGCCAAAACTGGCACTGTAGTCAATCTGTTCTCTAACTCTTGAAAACTTTCTTCACATCCTTGGGTCCATTGGGGATTTAATTCCCTTTTGAAGGTATTGAGTCATAGGTCTCGCAATCTTGGAGAATCCTTCTATGAACCTTCGGTAATATCCTGCTAAGCCCAAGAATCTTCGAATCTTTGTCTGTGTCGTCGGCGATTTCCAATAGTGTACCGCTTGAACTCTAGCGGGGTCAACTCTGATTCCTTCTATTGAAAATATATGTCTGAGGAAATTCGCTTTCCTTAGCTAAACTCACTTTTGCTAATCTTAGCAACCATTCGTTCTATTCTTGACGTCTGTAGAACGGTTCTTAACTGTTCTTCGTGTTCTTACTCGTTCTTCGAGTACACGAGAATATTATCGATAAATACCAAAAAAAATTTATCGAGATAATTGTGGAAAACATAATTCATCAAATCCATATACACAGTTGGTGTATTTGTCAAGCCAAATGGCATTACTACGAACTCGTAGTGGCCATACCGCGTTCGAAAAGCAGTCTTGGCTATGTCCTTCTGACGAATCTCTGATTGATGATATCCTGACTTCAAGTCAATCTTTGAGAAAACACTGGCACCTTTCAGCTGATCGAGCAAGTCATCGATCCTGGGTAAAGGATACCTATTCTTCAAGGTTAACTTGTTCAAATCTCTGTACATCCATAGAGTTTCATCCTTCTTTTTGACAAATAAAACTGGCGCTCCCCAAGGAGATACACTAGGTCGAGTAAAACCTAGGTCCAAAAGCTTTTGCATTGGATCTTTAACTCCTGAAATTCTTTTGGGGCCGTTCTATAACGTGCTTTTGAAACAGGTACTGATCCTGGTTCTGACTCGATGGAAAAACTCTAATTGTCTGTCCGAAGGTAGCCCTGGTAATGTTTCAGGAAAACATCCTGAAATTCTTTAACCACAGTTAGATCTTCTACCTTCTTCTTGGACTTGACATCGACATTCAGAAATACAAGGTAAGCCCAAGCTTCCTCGTTCTTCATCAGCTTTTCGGCTTGTAAGGCTGAAATCATAGGAACATGACTTCTTCTCTTCTCAATACCATAAAAACAGGTAGGTTCTCTTCCTGGTGGCTGAAATGCTATTTCTCTTTGCTCGCATCATATCGATCCATAATGCTCTGTCAACCAATCCATTCCTAATATAAGAACCACGTCCTTCATATGTAACAGCTGCAGCGATCTCACTCTAAGCTTAAGGGATCCTAGTTCGAAATCTAGGTTAGGACACACATGCATAATAACGATAGCTCCACCCAACGGGGTAAGCACATTAAACTCTTGTGCGGCACGTTCGCTGTTGAGCTTAAGAACATCTACACTTGATGCTGAAATAGAAGAATGCGAAGCTCCTGTATCGAAAAGGATTTTGTTAGGTACACCTTTCAATGTACCCATACTTGTCAAGTTGCTGATGTTCTTCTCAGGTTGCTTGTAAGAGAGAGCGTATACGTTTTTATACAAAGGTTGGTACGGTCGAGGTATCGGTGGTTGCGGCTGTGGCGACAGCGATGATTGCGGTGACAGCGACGGTTGTGGTTGCAGTTGCGGTTGATGTAGCGGCATCTCGATCTTGACGGAACGGCAACTTTGGATATCTACTTACGACATTCATTGATTACGTCTGTCTCGGATGATCCTGCTTTCCTCCGTTACTAGTTGTTTTCTGACGGGTCGGACATTGATTTGTATAGTGGCCCACTTGTCCACATGCATAACAACTGTTACTTCCCCATCTGCAGACTCCAGAATGTACTCTGTTACATCTGGGGCACGTCTGCATTCTTGACTGACTTGGGAAAGATTGTCTCTGCGTAACTAACTCGGCTTCTGCCATCGTCTCATGTTTGGTAAGGTCTTATTCTCCTAAGTCTTTTTCCTTTTGACTTCTGATCTGTAAGAAGCAATCTTGGCGGCTTGAATCTAGAAAGGTACCAGATTTGGATCTAGCATCACTTTGTCTGGTAGCATTTCCATCTCCATGTCCAATGCACGATTTAACGTTTCTGCATATGACGTTGGAGGTTGGCTTGCCAAAATGATTATGATCTCTTGGCGTGAACTAGCACGAAATTATTCTGTCATTTTCTCATCTGTCTCAACTTTAAAAGGAGCATAACGGGCTAGACCGCAGAATTCACTATCATATTCTCGCCACGCCTTCCGCCTCCGCTTGTGTTCAGAATTTAATCTCCTTCGCTTATGGTAACTTCAAGGTATATACTTTTCATACAATTCTCCTCGAACTGCTCGCACGTAAAATTCTCCAATTGCTTAGGGAAAGAACTTTCGACATGATTCCTACTAGAATCTGCACCCTTTTATCCGAAGGATATGCATAGGAGACACTCTCGATTAGAGCACTCCAAAACTTGGAAGTTCGCTACAAGGCGAACTCATTCTTCAAAGATCACCGGTCTATCAACCCATTGTAAGATGGAGGATTCTCGACGCAAAAAGCTCGTAATTCTATGATCCGCTTAAGGAGGTGAAGGTATGTATGAATCTTAAGGAGAATTTTTGCACTTTCTTGTTCCTTCTTCGATTGAAGATTTCTTCTCTGGGTAGCATATCGTATTGTGAATGAATATCCAAATACAAAGATATCTCAAAGATCTTCACAATTGCTTATCCCGAGGTTATAACATGAAATAATACAGCTGGATAGCAGAATGATCATATATATCAGGGAAAAATTACCTCTTCGAGGACATCTACGAAAGTCGGGAGGACTTTGCAAATCGAAGGTTTTCGTGCATGTGGAGGCTTTGGTATCCGGGCAAACACATCCGATAGGGCTTCTCAAGCACGCCATCGCATCATAAGATATCTATAGACATCACTAGTCTATATATACATGTTTATATAATATATACGCATATATACATATATATGCATCCATGCTATCTACAAACCGACTTCCACTCTTGCACTCATCGGCTTCACTCGCCCATGAAAGGTCATCATCACCGCCATCATCATTATCTCCTTCTTCAATCTCTTCTACTCCATTTTCACCGCCATCACCGGCTTCTTGGAGTCTATCATCTTTACATCTTTCTCAATCTCAAGAGATGGCGGATCAATAGCATGCTCGGAAATGAGTACAAGGAACTACCCGGTGATAAAGGATATCGTGATCGCCATAAAAGGCATTTGATCGATATATAGGGGTCAGAATGGCTGTACTTTGTGCCAACAACTAATAAAAACTCATGTTCATTCATGAAAGAATTTGAGACACCTGAAGGCCTCAATGAACTAGCTTGAGTCTCTTCTGGGACCTCTAAAGAAAAAGTCTCTGGAACATGAGAAAAAGGAATAGACTTAATCGATGTAGAGATCTCAAGAGATGTGAAAGGTGACACTACCAATCTAGGTTAATAGGAAACATCTCGTAATCGAGATAACAATAATCAATCGTGTAGGATTTACAATGCACTCGGATAGAAAACCGAGTATCTAATAAAGATAACTCTATCTCTAGAGTAGAGGTAAGTCTTGGCCATACTCAAGAATAGAAGAATCAACATCAATGGTTTCAAGATCCTTATTATCATCAAAACGAAAGGAAAGGACACCAGCCAACTGGAGCTGACGAACAGCTGGAATAAAATCAACAACAGGGGAAAAATGAATCAATAGGAAGGCTCAAGTACACATAATACTGAGAACTGATGGTAACTAGGAGTCTGGGAAAATCAGCTTGCTCAGAAGCTATGAAAACAGACTCAATGTAATTAATGGCAACAGCAGCAGCCCAAATCAAGCCACTTCTTGGGCAATAAACGAATCAATCAGAGTATTCCATCTAGTCCCGATACGCCGTGCTTAGATGCCTCCTCTCCTCTCAAGCGATGAAATTGAGCGAGAAATTCGCCCAAAGTAAGCTGCTCATCTGGCATAACAGATAGAAGCACACTCTGATCCTTGCTGATGGTGACAAACGAGCCATATGTTTACGAGCGGTTCGGACGGTCCTTGGCATTCCAGAATAAAGAATGTCAACTACTTGCAGAAAACATACTCGTGCTGCTCTGCCTTCTTTTCTCATGATATCTTCTCAACTTTAGCTCAATAAGCAATAACTTTTTTTTTCAAGCATACATTTGCTCAACATCAACTCAATTCTTTCATAAAGCACATGCTCAATTATAAAATATGATTATCATAATCATAAGCTCTTACCTGGTGAGCTAGAGATGATGGAATCGAATTGTTGAGCTTCTCTTAAGAACAACTGACTCTATAACTCAGATTCTCAAAACAGAGTCAAACAACTGACTCTATAAATTCATGTTCTCAAAATAGAGTCAAACAACCAACTCTATGAACTCAGATTCTCAAATCATAATCAATTCAAAAGAATTTACAGGCTTAAGGTGCACAAGCTGCACAAGACTCACAAGGATTTACAAGGATTCACAGGTTCAGAATTCAAAACGGCTCTGATACCATTCTGTAACACCCCGACTTACGTAATCACGTAATTAAGGTGTTACGTGGATTAAGGAAGGAAAGAATTGGATAAAGACGAACGTTAATAGTCTGATATCCCAGGTTAAACTAATTTCTCAATGAATGTAAGAGCTCAAACATGCTTTCACCAAAATAAAATCTTTGACTAACTAGGGTCGAAAGCATGACTCATCAATAACTTAGAAGCATTTTATACAATATTAGATCCAACAACCAATTCTGGTCATTCTAAAGAAATCCTTGTTCATAGAAGCAAGTCGACATCATAACAGAGATGTCAAAATCTCAACAACGAAATGAAACTGACATCAGAGCAATTTAAAGCACAAAACAAACAAAGGCCAAAGTTCAGCAACAAGAAGTGTGGCTGAGAATCATGTATGATGACACAAGACTCTGGGCAAACTAAACATGACACCACAATTTAACAACATTGTCAGGAGACAAAACCTCTAGAGAAGCTTCTCTGCATAACATTCGATTCCAGCATCCTCTCAAGCTCATCCTGCACATTTAGAAATATATGCAGGGCGTGAGTACTAGATGCACTCAGTGGGTATATGCCGAAAACATTTTAAAACATTGCTCTTAGAGCTATAAGATTGACTTGCCATAACATATGCAACACATGTGAGTTTTCGCTTAAATACCACATGCATACTTAAAATAAACTTACTTGCTTTCATGCTCATGCATTCATAATGCAACATTCAACATGCGTCTGCAGACATAATCTCATTCATAAACCATATCTACGCACTCTTGTGTTTGAGAAGTAGTTCATTCTCAAACACCGTGATCGGCTATTTAGCTCACGATCACTCTGTGTACACAAACCTCATCGCAGCTCGTCCAAAGATAGGGCCGATATCGCCCATCTCTCGTAGATAGGCAACATATATCATGCATCATGCTTAAAACTTGCAAGTCACCAACTTTACATAAGAATGCATATCATATCATCTTGTATGCAAAAGCATATCATTTCTCATTTTAAGAAGGATTTTACCCACCGAGATCCGGCTTACTCGAGACTTTCTGCTTTTCCTTTCTTGATCTCTATCTCGCTTCCACTTGCTCCTTAAAAAGAGATAAGAGGAATAAATACGGGAAAGAGGAACTAAGAGTTTCTAACTCTTGAGCCTCTACTAAAACTCTCTCGATACTCTAAGGTTAAGCTAAGCTCGCTAGGTCAATGCATCCAAAACTAAACTATTCAACTTATTAAGAAAGTATTTTATAAGAACTTGAATCTTTTCAACTCCTTATATATATATAAGGATACCATATCGATATAAGAAAATCTTTAACTTTCAAATCTTTTCATTTGAAAACTTCGATCAAGTAAGTCTTGATCAAGTTACAAAATCACGAGAATCTATACTTTGAATTAAATTTCCAAATATCAAACTATAATCACAAAGTCCTTTGAAAACGTGAACTAATGAAATCTAAATTTTCATATAAGCATAGAAAATCTCAATAAATCAAAATAAGCTAATTTCATATACTAGATCATACTTTTGAAATCAAACTACCCAAATAAAATCAAACTAATAAGTTCTTGATATTCCATAAGCATACTAATTTAGGGTTTTTTTCGCATGAGTTGGTTTTAACTCCAAATCCTTTCACCAAACACAAGCATATATGAATAATCACATATATACTAACTTATTTTAAACAAATCAAAACCAAATCATCTTGAAATCAAGGCCATAGTTTTCGCTCATGGCTAGAAAATTAGGGGTTTCGATTTTTGTTTCCGAAATCAACTCTAAACATGCTCAAACGTCTCTAATTACATAGATACATGCTCAATTTGAGAAATCATCAACACATTCTCAAGTTAAGAATTAGGTTCTTAACTAAAGTTTGGGATTTTCTTAAAATAGACATATTAACCCACAATTCAAGTATAAACACTAGATCTAGCATCAATTAAAACATATCATACAAGATCAACGTTTTCCCAATTTTCTTTAGAAAAGACCAAACTTATGAGGTTTAAAAGGGACTTTTCTTTGTTTTCTCAACATAATATCACCCTAATAGGTAGATCTATGCATATATAAACTAAAAATCAAGAACAAAACCAGTAAGAAAAAGGCTAAATGGTCAAACATATATGGGAGTTTGGGGTGGGTTTTCATTTTGATCTTCTCTTCAAAACTTGAATAAAGTTAGTGATTTACCTTCTTAAGACGCCGATCTATCAACTTGAAAAGGATTGGAAGCTTGATTCGTGTTCTTGGAAGAAGAAAATTTAAGTGTGTGTGGGTATGTGTCTCTAAAATGAGAGCAAAGAGAGAAATGGGTTGGAAGAAATAAAGTCCATTGAAAGCTAAACACATATATATATATATAGAGTCTTCTTTGATAAGCTAAAAAAAAACTTTGAAGAAGCTACTAAGTTCTAGAGAATTCCATTAGCTTATTCCATAAGATATGGTCTCTTTAGCTTATTCTATAAGCTTTGATGATCATTGAGCTTATTTCTTCATTTTAATGCTAGGCCCAATTTATGAGAGACGTTATGTACTCGCCTCAAAGATATAAATTTTGAAAATAATTTAAGGATATAAAGTATCCTTTAAAATCATTAACTCAAGATAATTCAAATATTATATTGAAATTATCGGTAAGTTGAAATCTTTATAATTACTCTTTCTAAAATAAACGTTGAACTAGAATAATAACTCGAAAGACTTATCATTTAATCACCAATCAGAATTCTAAATTAAATCTTTGAGTTAAAACTTATGAAATCATATCCGAGGATGCATTGTTCTAGTCACCACGTAATTAATTTCTAATTAATTACGTTACTTAGCGCTTAATCGAGCTATGAAAATCAGGGTATTACTGAACTGAGCTCACCTTCCAACAAAACGCCTGTTGAACTCGCTGCCACTTTGAACCGCGCCACTCAATATTTATATATATATACGCTTAGGTCAAAGTCGAGTTCTCGCCTCGATTTTGGTTCATACTACCGGCGTTGTTCCTCAAGCTTTCTTCCGGGAGTTCTTGAGCAACTAGATGATACATTTTAGTTTTAATTTCAGTTTTTCTTCCTTTCAATTCATGTTTCATTCTATTATTTATATGCTTTGTTTCGAGATTGCTGTTAGATTTATGCTTTGGAATTTATCAGTTCGATTGGAATTAAGTTCATAGTATTATTGCTTTATGAATATTATTGAATTCAATTCCATAGTTACAGTGGATTGTTTTCATGTTTCCTGATTTATATTGCTTTTGTTTATTGCTTTCGATTTATCGCTTTCATAGCTCAACTAGGGATTGACAATCCCTGATTAAGATTTAATGCTTTATTAGTTTAGCTCGGGATTGACAACCCCTAGCTTAGGATTGCTTTTATTTCTCGTATTTCAATTCTTGCATGTTTCAAAACCCCGTTGGTATTAGAATGTTTAGATTTAATTTCTTTAGTATATGCACCTAACAATAGCCTCTTAAGTTTTCCTTGAGAGACGACCTAGGTTAACTTATCACGCCACAATTACCTCGCATTTATCATGGTGAATTTGAGTGTGTTTTAGCTCGATCAATTTTGGTGTCGTTGTCGGGAAAACTTTAGCGTATTGTTTGTGTTGTTTGTTTTCCGTGTTTATTTTCGCCTGCTTGGTTATTTTCCCCAGCGCGTGTGATCTTGTTTTTATTGTTGGGGTCATCAATGCAGGTCATCGCAGCACGAATATGGTCATACAGCCGGGAAAGCTCGCCTTATTGGGAAAATTCTTCACGAAGACGGAGCCCACCTCGACTATTCCGATGGATACCGCCAAACCATGTGTATCAAGCCCACGATCCCTACCATGAGCAACAAGCCTATGATCCCCATCGGGACCAACCACCTCCACCGCAAAGACGGGATCAAGCCTACAATACATAATCGATCAACCACCGCCGCACTATGAGGATCAATCCTACAATCCATACCGGATCAACCACCTTCGCGCAAAGATCCGTACTCACAAAACCACCTCCACCTCAAGATTCATACCCGCAGCACCACCTCCACCTCAAATGCCAGCTTGGGATGATGAGTTCGCCAAAGTTTGATGCTTATGATGCCTCACTTCAGCGTTTGGAGACGCAAGTGAGAGATGTTAATAGCATGCTTGATGAGCTATTGCAGTAACTGAGGGAACTTCCAAACCAATCTAATCGTGTCCAAAGGTCACTATTCTAGAAAGTGACCCAATTATTGAGAATTGGGTGGGAGAGAAACCCGACGAGTCGCAGTGCAGGAGAAGGTGGAAAATGAGAAAGAATGGGCACGTGAGGATGAGAAGGTGATCGAGCCACGAGGAAGTTATTACAAGGACGATCGACGAGGAAGAGTGGGCACATGAAATTGATAACACGCCAAACCCACTGAGGTGAAAGAACTACCCAAACACTTGGAGGAGGATGAAGAGAGGATGAAGAAAGAGTGGGCACGTGAAGTTACTAGCATGCCAAAGCCCACTCTGGAAGTGAAAGAACTGCCTCCACAATTGAAGTACGTGTTCCTAGAGGAAGACAAAGTGAGGACAAAGGTTGAGGTAACATCAATAATTTGTCAACATCCTAATTCACCAAAGTATTGTGCTTTGGGAATTAAAATTATCTATTTTTCTTTGGAGAATAGGATGTTTGATTTGAGCTTAAATGATGCATTATTTGCTTTCTTTACCGCCATCCGCTCTTATATGGTTACTATTGATGCTCACGAGATGGTATTCTGCAGTAAAGGACTATGGATAGTCCATTATCGACCTAATACGCTTGCTCACGACGTTAAATCGAGTACTACGTGGGAGTTTACCCACGGATTTTTATTTTCTTTTTCTTTCTTTCTCTTGCTTGTTTTGTTGTTCTCTTTGATCTTTCTATTGTCTCTCGTTAGTTTTACTCAAATTGGGACATCGCTCATGCAGTGGTGAAGCATTGATTTTCCAGCCTGTCAGACACGCCACATTCCAACCCCTGCTTTACGCCATATATTATCGTGAAAGTCTCATACTCTTGCTATTTTTATGTTATTATGTTTTGAGCATCGGGGAAGGTTCGAATTTAGTGTGGGGAGATATTATTTGGTTTTGTGCGTGTCTTATATTTTCGCATGCTTGGTGATGTGCCTTGTGAGAGATTATTTGGTTTTGTGTGCGTGTCTTATATTTTGCATGCTTGGTGGTGTGCCTTAGTAGAGTTTACCCTTTTTGTTCCATTTATTTGAAATCAATTGTCGATCCCCACAGATTTATTTCACATTATCTTTGAATTCAATTGTCGAATACCATTATCTGAATTCGATTAGCAATAAAGTTTGATTGATTAGACTAAGAGTGAAGTTGCATGAATTATCTTCCCTATTCTTATTGGTATAGAGTTGCTTGAGGACAAGCAAATGGATAAGTTTGGGGGAGTTGTTTGGTATGAATTTGTGCTTATTATTCATATCTTTGTGCATGTTGTTTTTCATGGTTTGTTCTATTTATGCCGACGTTTTGATTAGTATTTATCGATTCGAACTTAATTGGTTTATTTTAATATTTTATAGAAAATCAGCATTAAATATGATGAAATGAATCTGCCAAGGATCAAGTATATTGAAGATCATCTTGATAGGAGTTCGTAGGTGCAAACGGATCGTAATTCGGAATTCGGAATTCGGACAAGGGAGAACGGATCATTTCTTCAAAATCGCGAACGTGTGCTCCGCGCGCCCGCTCTCGCGCCGACGCTGAACACTTTCAACGATTCTCATGAATATTGGAAAAGGAATCAAGGATTTTTTTCCTTCATAATAAGTAAATTATGTCTCGATAGGAGTCCGTAGGCTCAAATGGATCGCAAATCGGAGTTCATACGAAGGAGAACGGGCCAAAACAAAAACACTGCGCAAAGCAGTGTCGCCGCGCGTCCGGCGCTGCGCGCCGTCCGGCGCTGGGCTCGCCCCAGCGCGCGTTTCGCATGCAACCGGCGTTGCAAACGGCGCTGAGCTTGCCCCAGCGCCCTCCTCAAGCCAGCGCCCGCTCCATGGCCATCCCTTTGCGTGTTTTTCAGCCTCGCGAAGCGCCCAGCCGACGTTCACCCCACAACAAGGCGTTCACAAGATCTTCCGCTGCCACCCCACCCCATCGCCCGCTCAGTGCCCAACGCTCGCCCATGCCGCGCGCGTTTCCTCCCTCGCGTCCCCAGCGCACGTTCCGCCGAGTGCCCGATCGAACTCCCAGCCAGCGATTGCTCTCTCCCGGGCGCTGCTCCACGCTCGCCTCGCGCTTCCGCGCCACCTCACCACCCGGCATCCCCATCCCAGCGCCACCCATCGATGAGCCAGCCCGCGCACTCTCGCAGCACCCATCCGATGCTCATCTTCCAGCGCCCGTTGCCTCTCACGTCCGCGCTCGTCTATCTCCCAGCCGGCCCTGAGCTCGAGCGCTAGCTCACCAATTCCTCAGCGCGCCACTCGCAACCGTGTTAGTTTCTGTGATAGAATGTTTTCTGAGCTGGCGCTCATCTTGAATCGGCCACCTTCCGCTTAAAACGCCTGTTGAACTGCGCCACTTTGAACCGCGCCACTCAATATTATATATATATATATATATATATATATATATATATATATATATATATATATATATATATATATATATATATATATATATACGCCAGGTCAAAGCCGAGTTCTTAGTTCGATTTTTGGTTCCAGCTGCCGCGCTGCTCCTCAAGCTTTCTTCCGGAGTTCTTCGTAACTAGATGATACATTTTAGTTTTAATTTCTATTTTTCTTCCTTTCAATTCATGTTTCATTCGAATATTTATATGCTTTGTTTCGAGATTGCTGTTGGATTTATGCTTTGGAATTTATCAGTTCGATTGGAATTAAGTTCATAGTATTATTGCTTTATGAATATTATTGAATTCAATTCCGTAGTGACAATGGATTGTTTTCATGTTTCCTGATTTATATTGCTTTTGTTTATTGCTTTCGATTTATCGCTTTCATAGCTCAACTAGTGATTGACAACCCCTGATTTAGATTTAATACTTTATTAGTTTAGCTCGAGATTGACAACCCCTAGCTTAGGATTGCTTTTATTTCTCGTACTTCAATTCCTGCATGTTTCAAAACCACCGTTGGTATTAGAATGTTTAGGATTTAATTGCTTTCTTTGTGCGACACGAACAATAGCCCTGTTAAGTTTTCCTTGAGAGACAACTTGGTTTAACTTATCACGCTACAATTACCTCGTACGATTGCGAGTGAATTTGAGTGTGTTTTTAGCTCGATCACTGACCGTGATGAGAAAAAGTCTACCTCAGGCTATGTGTTTAACTTGGGAGGAGGAGTCAGATCCTCAAGTGGAGTGCAAAGCAAATGCGATGCATGCGGACTCTACCATGG
This sequence comes from Salvia rosmarinus, assembly GCA_036937905.1. Lineage (NCBI taxonomy): Eukaryota > Viridiplantae > Streptophyta > Magnoliopsida > Lamiales > Lamiaceae > Salvia > Salvia rosmarinus. Next base: position 24,489,337 of record CM072814.1, on the reverse strand, counting down.
AAGCCGAATATGTAGCCGCCGAGATCAAGCTAAAGAGGTCAGATGGTTTATGAACTACCTCATGGATCTAGATGTGGTACCTAGTTTGTCCAAGAGTATCATAGTTTCTCGTGATAACTCGGTGCGATGGCAAACTCGAATGAACCACGGACCCACAAGGCACCCAAACACATAGAGAAAAGTACCATGTCATACGAGAAATCGTTAGAAGAGAGACATGCCGATTGAAAAGATTGGTATCATGGATAACCTAGTCGACCCATTCACGAAGAGCCTGCCGCAAAAAGTCTATGAAGAGCATATTCGAGGACTTGGATTACGCAAGATGGCACCCACTTAGAAAGGAAACTTTTGTATAAATGGGAGAAGCAAAGCGATGGTGTTGTTTGTAATAGCTAGTAGAGAGACACATTGTATACTAAAAGTTTTACTTTAGTATAAGTGGGAGATTGTTGGATTTGTATACTGGAAGCAGTTTTGGTTGAGCTTTTATACAATGTTTCCTGTTACCACTATTACAATCTCCTATCTGAATTGTTTACTTGATTGCATATGTAATTCCATTTATCTCATATAAGTTATATCATACGATTGTGTTGTAGATCACGTAAGTCCGTATGATTGGTCGAAGCTAATGAGATATAAAAGTATCACACCGAGACAACTTGAGGACGAGTTGTCGGTATAGTCATGTATAGATAAGAAGTGACTTGACTTTGTTGCTTGTCTATGTTGGTACGTCTCTGACGTATGGATGGATCACAGTGAGATGAGTTCTTCTATCTGACCGTCGTGAAGAACCTAGATCTCGATGACTTTACGTTGATCTAAACCTCGATAAGGTATTAGGTGAGTATGAGTTGCTGACCATCACTTTAACTTGTTATGGGTGAGGGTTACATGACATTACCCAAGATTCTCTGCATCTTGGGTGGTGGCAGTGCTTGTATGTCATGCTAGTTACCCGTGTCGAGTCACCGATCCGTTTAGGAAGACGACATCCCTTAAGGAGCTCAAAGGTTTATTGTACTAAACCCCGCAGTTGAGTTATCTCAAGTACAATAATAAGGTTGAGTGGTACTACTTTAGGAATTAAAGTAATTAATTATTGTAAGCGATGTATAACAGTAAATAATTAATAGACGTCGATATCTTAAATATGGGATTCGTGAAGTCTAAGTGCAAGCCCGACTCAACTTCAAAATAAAGGGTAAGTCAAGATTTATTCTCTAGTGGCATTAATAAATATTTATGAATTAATTTATGTTCAATTTGAACATAAGATAATTAATTTATTTAAGGCCCATCTTTATTCCTCAGATTTGATCCTGGGTGGCCCATCCAGGCCTGGAGCTATGAAGATTTTCGTCCCCCTCCATATAGAGTCCCACTGGGACTCTGTTTTGATCCTCTTTATCTTAAGTGATATTATTATATTTATTGGATATGCAGAAATTCTATCTTGATAGGATTTAGGGTTGCATTATAAATATAAGGTGAAAGAAAATCAAACCCTAATCCAAGAGTGAAATTTTCGAGAATTACTATTCCAAAAGAGAGATTTTCGAAAACTTCAAAGGGAGGAAGAAGGCGAATTTCTATAGCACTCTCCATAGATTGTCCTCACTCGGCATTGTAGTTTAGGCAATCGGGATACACCCGAAAGATCAAAGCACGAGTCTTGATCCAATCCTTGCCTGACAAATTCACAGGTAAACACGAGAAAATACCAACGTGTTGCAATTAATTATATAGGTGCATGCTAGGTATATAATCAATGTATGGTGAATTAAACATTCAAGATAGATCCTCGGGAGAGGGTTAAAAACAGATTTCCCTACACCTGTTTCCAAAAACTGATTCTCGAACCCAAAACTATGTGCATTTCATATCCCACGGACAACTGATTTTCCTCGATCTTTAGCAGTCAAATACATATAAGTTACTTATTCCACATCACATGTCCTGGAAGACTATCTAGGATTCAATTAATTAGAACAATTGATATAATGAACTTCTCTAAGGATAATTTCGAAGTACCACTAATTAAGTTTACCCTTGATATGATTATGACCACTTCATTGAAAATTAACTAGTGAAAATGTAACTTGTAACTTGTCTCGATCAATATATATGTAAATAATAAATAGGGAGTTAGGATAGAAGGTAACGTTATCATCCTGAAGTTTTTCCTCCAATATTTTGTCCCCCCTCTCTCTCAAAGTCTTGAGTAAGTGGTCATGTAAATAATACTCCATTCGTCTCATTATTGTCGACTCGCTTTCATTTTTGGATTGTCACATTATTGTTGGCCCATTTAAAAAAAGAAAACAATTTAAACTAAAAAATTGCATCAAATTTCGTGTTACACACTATATATACAAAACACATGTAACAGCCCACTAATCTTAAGTACGGATTAACAGAGACTATTACTTGGAACGGGATTTAAGAATATAAAAGGTAATTCAATATAGGATTTTGAGGCATATGACAAGCAAACTTTCAAGACTTCAAACCATTTGAGATTAAGCACACATAATTTACATATAAGACTGGTCCATCAGATCTTTAACAAAAGGGTTCAACTGATCTGAAGGTAATAGATTTCAAACTCAAAATATAACTTTAGTGTTCTTGCAGCGGAAAACATGTGAAGTACACATATGACGATGTGCACTCAAGGTTCTACTTATCAGCAACAAAAGATCCGACTGCTCAACACTGCTCCATCCCATTAATCAGCAACTCGCACATTTAAAAACAAACATGCAGGGCTGAGTACAAGAATGCACTCAGTGGACTCATGCCAAAAATATTTTATCACTTTAAATTACACCGCCCCATCAGTAACACACGAGATTTTAGTTGAAATGCTCGTGCTTACTAAAACATTTTCTTTTATTTTCACAAAGTCGTCTGGCCAGACAAATTTTCTGTCTGTATGATCCATATCCTTTTTCATAGAACATCATCACAACATCCTCCTCATATAACATTATCATACCATCCTCCTCATATAACATTATCATACCATCATCCTCATATAACATTATCATATCATCCTCCTCATATAACATCATCTTGCGCCGTAGAAGGAGGCCTCCTTCCACGGACGCTGTGACCGGCCGAGAATTATCCTTTCAGCACACAGTCACCCTCATACGTTGGTAGTGAACCAACAACTTTCATTATCATCATAGTTGGCGAACCAACAACTTTGATAGGATCATACATAAAACATAAATATTTCGGGCAGGTAATTGAATAACATCCTTTCATCATCATTTCTTGAAATAAAGCATAGTAAATAAAACATTTCATAAGCATTTTATCTTTGATGAGTATAGTAAAGCCCACTTGGTATGTATACGTCTTATCAAGATTTTTCTTCTAACGTCAACGATCACGTCGCGTCCAACCTTTACGTAAGAAACTAATTTAATACGTCGTGCACGTTTTTCTAGAATACCAAAGTCTAAAAGATTCGATAACCTTCGAATGTACTTCGTATCCTTTAACTCATTTAGTACGTCTTACACATCTTAGTGTATCCATTCAACGAAATCCATATTTCTTCTAGACGTACCACATAACCATGTTCGTATATTTACGTATTTCATACGTTTATACTCTAGTCAAGTCATTTGACTTTCAATACCATATACTTCGCAACGTTCATACATATAACTATTAATATATATATATACTCGATTTTCAATCGATTTCTAATCACGTTCTCATAAGTCTCGATTTTTCACGATAATCAACAATCATGCTTCGACAACACATATACATATGATCTAACTTGATCATAACACTTCAATTTTCAATCCTTACGTCACATAACAACATGTTTCGACATACACATAATATACCTTGTTTTAAAAATCACATGAATTCATAGTATGTCTAAAACATATTTTTAGAACATAACATGTGATTATACTTGATAAAATGAATTTACAACCTTTAAACCTCATAACATAAGGTTTCGGCCTTTTTGATTAAATTCCCAAAACTTATGCATAAATTCTCATAAATTCTCGTATCATACTATATTATCATAGGATCAATAATATGTAATAATATTGATCATAAAAAATTTTACATTACCTAATTTCACTATATAACTTTCGGCCCTTTTAAAAGTCATACCAAACATTTTTTAAAAATTCCAATTAAATCACATAACACATAATCATCATTATGTATCATCACTATAACATAATTTTCATCAACCACAATTCATATCTCAAAATACCCTAGAACCATATGTTTCGAAACTTTGACTTAGGTACAATTTATTTTCTAAAATTTCAATAATTTCATCCAACACTATATTATGAATCTACATCACCAATATACTATAATATTATTCAAACATGGATCATATATCAACATAATATTTTTCTAACATTTTCAATAATTTTGGAAATATATATAAACATTTTCCAAAAATTCCACATAAAATCATACAAGCTTATCTAATACCATAGATCATTATTCCATACTCAAATCAACAATTAAAAATCATTCTCATCAACATATGAACATTATATGATTTCGATCATAACACCAATTTTTATAACATGTTCATCTTTGTACTAAATTCCTAGTATATGCTTCTAATCAATCATATAAACATATTTAATAAACAACTTAGCATTTAAACATAATTTCTCAAATTTTCATCATAAATAACATAAGCATATAACATATGATTTCATGGATGGAATTCAAAATTTTAACATGTATTAGAAGCTCGTAACGTTTCTAACCTTTTAATCGGAGTCGATTATCGGCGGCAACGTTTTACTAACTTAAAATTTGGGAAGAAATTGATGAACTCTCTCTTATTTTTCTCTCAATATTTTCGGTTCCAAGAGTAAGAAAATGAGAGAAAAATGTGATTTAATACATATATAGGATATTGTCCACTTGCACATAAAATATCTAAGCAAGTTGGAAATTATTACTCACTTTAAAACTCTAAGTTTAGGTCCTTTCAACAAAGCTTAGGAATTTTTTTTTATCTTATCTTATTACACTTTAATAAGTCACCTTATCACTTAATTAATACATTTCACTTTCATATATGTCACTTTCCACATTTTGCACAAATCTTTATTTTATTTCCTAGAAATTTTCGATCACTATGGGATGAGCAAAACAAAATTTGATATTTTCATTCCTTAATACATCATCTTATCCCATGTTTAATACACATCATTTTCAATTCCAATTACTTTCAAAGAATGAAGAAAATCCTTCTCTCTAATGTTCCAAAGCTCACGGCACTTTCTAGTTCATAGGAAGATGATTTTCTTTTTCTTATAATATCATATTCATTAATATTTTTTTAGGAAAATATCTATTTTAAAAAGTCAAAAATTTACACTTGATATTTAATTTGTGTTCACATTTGTTCACACTTTGATTTGCTTATAATTTTCGGTCCTTACATCAAGTGTGAGACAAATTTTATTTCTTTACACTAAGATACAAAGTTTAATGTGTCATTATCATAGACATCATTATCACACACCTAAGCCTTTGAATTTTCTATGTTTTCATCACAATTTGATCAACATTTTCGGCCACAATAGGCATAAGGCCACCCAACTTGCACAACTTGATATTACAACTCATCTTATGCATTAATAACATATCACTATCATAAACATCACTCTCATAATCATAGCCTTGAAATTGGATCATTTTTCTTCACCAGTTTGTCAAACATTTCGGCACTTAGAGGATAAAAATCCTCCCACTTGCACAACATGTTAAAACACCTCATCTTATCCTTAAAAATATCTTATTATCATAATTATAGCATAACATCATCAATTGGATAGCAATTAAATTCATCCCACACTATGAAACCCTAATTTCGAAACTTATAGAGCAATGATGCTATACATTTTATTTTCTTGTAACAAATAGCTAATATATAGCTATGTAACATATTATAAGTCTTAGATGATAAATTATATCATAGAAAAATATTTAGAACAATTCTATGTCACAAACCTAATTTTCGAAACCCTAATTTTCGAAAATTAGCTCACTTTATTCAATCTTTAATCCTTAACCCTCTAGTATTATTTTAATGATAAATAATGCTCTTATTACATAAAATAATCATAGGAATTTAAATAATATAATTCCTAGATCATTAGACTTAGTTTTGAATCGTCTCTAAACGTTAACGTTCGAATCGTCTCGAATTGTTAATAATCGAATCGTCTCTAAAACGTCCATAATAAAGTTATAATCACTTTATTCATTCCTTTGATAATAAGGAATTTAATTTTAAGCTTCATCACTAAGAAAATAACGTAAGACTAACTATCAAAATTTAATCGACGTTAGAATTCACTTTCGAAGGAATAATATAAACTATATTCCTTAATTCACTAATCATTAGTGAATATGATATAATAATCCTCGTATCATGAATAGTCGAAATCAAGCTTCGATAAATTTTTGTTTCAATTATTGAAACAAAACCCTAATTAGCGATTTTTATTATCGCAATTTAGCATTAAAACTTCGGGATATTACAACACAACTCTCTTTAATATAAATGTAAAAAAGAAAAGGAGCCAACAATACCGAGACATATAGAGTATAATCTTCGAATAACGTGTTGTTACAAAAATATACAGTAGCATCGGAAAAGACTATGGTCCTAAATTTCTCGTTAGAGTTTACTTACCAAATCTGATTGCTCGAGTATAAGACTGAACCTACTCAACTTGTTTAGGGTTAAAGTGGATGAGATCATCTATTATAATAGAATGTTATGCTCTTACTAGAATTCTAATTTAAGTTGCTACATTATTGATGGGTCCCGCTAAGTACGTATTGATGTATGAAGGGATATACCAGTTAGAAAAAATTTAAACCTTTTCTTTTGACAAGACCGATCGACTATCGAGTGTAGTGGCCTGTAACCGATACCCATTATCGATGGCGACATCGTCGATTCAAATAAGGGATGTCTTGTATGGAGTGTTACCAGTCAACAAACTTATTGACTACTAAGATAGCTAATCAGTTGGACTGATAATTTATGTATTTACTAAATGTGGTCGTTAATGTATTTAACTTGATGAAAACTTAAAGCCAATTTAAAATACTTAGTCAAATATTGATTAAGCAGTCTCATTTTATATCTCTTCAGTATCAATGAGATACCGATAGAGGGTTCAAACTTGTAATGTTGTGTGTTGCTGATGACAGTTCAATAACATGTAAACTTAAAACAATACTGAAAGTAAATATCACGTTGATTTTTACATGGTTCGGGGAGATCAACTACTACGTTCATGGATTGATTGCTCAGTCATCCACTAACTTCGATTAGGTCTTATTTATGGGTACAAGAGTAAATATAATTACTGAGGTAACCTTACAGTATCCCGCCTAACTCGGCGTTCCTCATATGCTTGGTTGGTGCTAGAAAACCACTAACAGCTTTCAGAATGCAGTCGACTTAACCTCTAACTTATTAGTGGTAGATGACCAAGCTTTCAGCAACTAACATTGTTGCATACTTATCCAAACTTTTGTTCAACTTTTTGGAGGTTTAGTAAAGGGGTTTCCAACTAAGGATCTGAGTTAATACAAACTTCAAACTCAGTATATCTAGGCTTAAGATATTAAGATAAATATCCTAGACTTAACGAAGTAAATAGTAAAATCTCTAGCTAATAATATATGTGAACTATTGAGATTTACTAATAGAGTGTTAACTTTCTTCTTCGAAATCGTTTGTTTGATTGGCTTGAGCTTTGAGCTTGAATGCTTTGAGATTTCAATTGTGCAGTATTTCGGTAACCTTTAAACGTTGGATTCTACACAATATGTAGAGAGAGGAATATAAATAGAGCCGTTGAAGGGACTACTCAAAATCTTTTAATTGTTATTTGAATTCTTCCCAATGAGAATTCTCGTACATCGCTGTCAGAGCTTCGCATCATCGTACATTGTAACTCAGGGACTTTGAAAAGGTTTTCTGACAAGAAAAAATACGCTAGAACATGTGGCGAGTCAAACACTCAATGCTTAATGTATTTTGTGTTTCTTCAATTGAGTTGACTCCGTGTTTTATCAATATTGACTTTAGGTCAGGCGACCGAGACCGCTCCGCCTTTATCGAGATGTTAGACTCCCATCTTTTGTCAGCTTCGAACACCTGAGACAGTATGATGCATTCAACAGATGTAGATAAATAGTCAACTTTGACCTTTCATCAGTCAATTTTGACTTGATTTAACTAGCTTTGACTATTTGTCTCTAGCTTTAACTATCGATAGGTAACTTTGACTCTAGGACTCCAACTTTGACCTTGATAATGGACCCTTAATGTATTTACTAAATGATAATGGACCCTTGACTCTAGCTAATAAGTTGGACTTATAATTGAGGTATTTACTAAATGTGGTGGTTAATGTATTTAACGTGATGAAAACTTAAAGCCAATTTGAAATACTTAGTCAAATATTGATTAAGCAGTCTCAGTTTATATCTCTTCAGTATCAATGGGATACCGATAGAGGGTTTCAAAACTATGTTGTGATGTTGTGTGTTGCTGATGACAGTACAATAACATGTAAACTTAAAACAATACTGAAAGTAAATATCACGTTGATATTTACATGGTTCGGAGATCAACTACTACGTTCATGGACTGATTGCTCAGTCATCCACTAACTTCGGATTAGGTCTTATTTATGGGTTCAAGAGTAAATCTAAATACTGAGGTTACCTTACAGTATCCCGCCTAACTCGGCGTTCCTCATATGCTTGTTGGTGTTAGAAAACCACTAACAGCTTTCAGAATGCAGTCGACATAACCTCTAACTTATTAGTGCTAGATGACCAAGCTTTCAGCAACCAACACTTTGTTGCATACTTATCCAAAATTATGTTCAACTTTTTGGAGGTTTAGTAGAGGAGTTTCCAACTAAGGATCTGAGTTAATACAAACGTCAAACTCAGTATGACTAGGCTTAAGATATTAAGATGAATATCCTAGACTTAACGAAGTATATAGTGAAATCTCTATCTAATAATATATGTGAACGATTGAGATTTACTGATAGTATTGTTAACTTTCTTCTTCGAAATCGTTTGTTTGATTGGCTTGAGCTTTGAGCTTGAATGCTTTGAGATTTCTATTGTGCAGCATTTCGGTAACCTTTAAACGTTGGATTTTGCACAATATATAGACAGAGGAATATAAATAGAGCCGTTGAAGGGACTACTCCAATCTTCTAATTGTTATTTGAATTCTTCCCAATGAGAATTCTCGACATCGCTGTCAGAGCTACGCATCATCGTACACTGTAACTCTGCAACTTTGAAAAGGTTTTATGACAAGAAAAAATACGCAAACAAATGTGGAGAGTCAAACACTCAATGCTTAATATATTTTGTGTTTCTTCAATTGAGTTGACTTCGTGTTTTATCAACATTGACTTTTGGTTGGGCCAGTCGAGACTGCTCCGTCTTTTATCAGCAAGTTGGACTCCCGTCTTTTGTAAGCATCGAACACCTGAGACATTATGATGCATTCAACAGATGTAAATAAATAGTCAACTTTGACCTTTCATCAGCCAATTTTGACTTGTTTAACTAGCATTGACTATTTGTCTCTAGCTTTCACTATCGATAGGTAACTTTGACTCTAGGACTCCAACTTTGACCTTGATAATGGACCCTTAATGTATTTCTAAATGATAATGGACCCTTGACTCTAGCTAATCAGTTGGACTGATAATTGAGGTATTTACTAAATGTGGTGGTTAATGTATTTAACTTGATGAAAACTTAAAGCCAATTTGAAATACTTAGTCAAATATTGATTAAGCAGTCTAAGTTTATATCTCTTCAGTATCAATGGGATACCGATAGAGGGTTTCAAAACTAAGTTGTGCTGTTGTGTGTTGTTGATGACAGTTCAATAACATGTAAACTTAAAACAATATTGAACGTAAATAACATGTTTATTTTTACATGGTTCGGAGAGATCAACTACTACGTTCATGGACTGATTGCTCAGTCATCTACAAACTTCATATTAGGTCTTATTTATGGATACAAGAGTAAATCTAAATACTGAGGTTACCTTACAGTATCCCGCCTAACTCGGCGTTCCTCATATGCTTGTTGGTGCTAGAAAACCACTAACTTCTTTCAGAATGCAGTCGACTTAACCTCTAACTTATTAGTGCTAGATGACCAAGCTTTCAGCAACTAACACTTTGTTGCATACTTATCCAAACTTCTGTTCAACTTTTGGAGGTTTAGTAGAGGAGTTTCCAACTAAGGATCTGAGTTAATACAAACGTCAAACTCAGTATGTCTAGGGTTAAGATATTAAGATGAATATCCTAGACTTACCGAAGTATATAGTGAAATCTCTAGCTAATAATATATGTGAACTATTGAGATTTACTGATAGTAGTGTTAACTTTCTTCTTCGAAATTGTTTGTTTGATTGGCTTGAGCTTTGAGCTTGAATGCTTTGAGAATTCAATTGTACAGCATTTCGATATCCTTTAAACATTTGATTTTGCACAATATGTAGAGAGAGGAATATAAATAGAGCCGTTGATGTGACTACTCCTAATCTTCTAATTGTTATTTGAATTCTTCCCAACATCGCTGTCAAAGCTTCGCATCATCGTAAATTGTAACTCTGCGACTTTGAAAAGGTTTTATGATAATAAAAAATACGCTAGCACATGTGGCGAGTCAAACAATCAATGCTTAATTTATTTTGTGTTTCTTCAATTGAGTTGACTCCGTGTTTTATCAACATTGACTTTAGGTTGGACCAATCGAGACTGCTCCGTCATTTATCAACAAGTTGGACTCCCGTCTTTTGTCAGCTTCGAACACCTGAGACAGTATGATGCATTCAACAGATGTAGATAAATAGTCAACTTTGACCTTTCATCAGCCAATTTTGACTTGATTTAACTAGCATTGACTATTTGTCTCTAGCTTTAACTATCGATAGGTAACTTTGACTCTAGGACTCCAACTTTGACCTTGATAATGGACCCTTAATGTATTTACAAAATGATAATGGACCCTTGACTCTAGATAATCAGTTGGACTGATAATTGAGGTATTTACTAAATGTGGTGGTTAATGTATTTAACTTGTTGAAAACTTAAAGCCAATTTGAAATACTTAGTCAAATATTGATTAAGCAGTCTCAAATTATATCTCTTCAGTATCAATGGGATACCGATAGAGGGTTTCAAAACTAAGTTGTGCTGTTGTTTATTGCTGATGATAGTTCAATAACATGTAAACTTAAAACAATACTGAAAGTAAATAACACGTTGATTTTTACATGGTTCGGAGAGATCAACTACTACGTTCATGGACTGATTGCTCAGTCATCCACTATCTTCAGATTAGGTATTATTTATGGGTACAAGAGTAAATCTAAATACTGAGGTTACCTTACAGTATCCCGCCTAACTCGGCGTTCCTCATATGCTTGTTTGTGCTAGAAAACCACTAACAGCTTTCAGAATGCAGTCGACTTAACCTCTAACTTATTAGTGCTAGATGACCAAGCTTTCAGCAACCAACACTTTGTTGCATACTTATCCAAAATTCTGTTCAACTTTTTGGAGGTTTAGTAGAGGAGTTTCCAACTAAGGATCTGAGTTAATACAAACGTCAAACTCAGTATGTCTAGGCTTAAGATATTAAGATGAATATCCTAGACTTAACGAAGTATATAGTGAAATCTCTATCTAATAATATATGTGAACGATTGAGATTTACTGATAGTATTGTTAACTTTCTTCTTCGAAATCGTTTGTTTGATTGGCTTGAGCTTTGAGCTTGAATGCTTTGAGATTTCTATTGTGCAGCATTTCGGTAACCTTTAAACGTTGGATTTTGCACAATATATAGACAGAGGAATATAAATAGAGCCGTTGAAGGGACTACTCCAAATCTTCTAATTGTTATTTGAATTCTTCCCAATGAGAATTCTCGTACATCGCTGTCAGAGCTACGCATCATTGTACACTGTAACTCTGCTACTTTGAAAAGGTTTTATGACAAGAAAAAATACGCTAACAAATGTGGCGAGTCAATCACTCAATGCTTAATATATTTTGTGTTTCTTCAATTGAGTTGACTCCGTGTTTTATCAACATTGACTTTTGGTCACGGTCGAGACCGCCTGCCTTTTATCGACAAGTTGGACTCCCGTCTTTTGTAAGCATCGAACACCGAGACATTATGATGCATTCAATGATGTAAATAAATAGTCAACTTTGACCTTTCATCGACCAATTTTGACTTGTTTAACTAGCATTGAAACGGATCACTAAGAATATGCTTCCTACGAATGTCCTATCTCGCCATTCGACTCAAGGCTTATTCGATCATGCATTCAAGATCGATCGACAATTAATACAGATTACGCCATTAATCGGCAACTAGATATGCATCAAGATTGATCGTAAATCAACACATATAAATAAGCACCATGAATCTCAATCAATGCCCGGAAGGTAAATAACAATAACAGAATCACAACATATAGGATCAAATCATGCAAACCCAGATTAGAACGGAAATCTAGCCGATATAATAAACTAATAAAATACGATTTAACCATAAAACGGAAATTAAATATATAAAACCCGTGATGAAGCGTTGATGAACAATGGTAGGTCTCGAATCCAATCCCAAGCGAAAGTACGGAAACAACGAAAGCGATCGGACAAAACGTTCCGATCGATAACGAATTGAAGAACTAAACAAGAACAATGCAAGAATGAAACTAGAACTAAACGGAAGCTAAAACAAAGATAAAATTGAGGGGTCCACGGGGCGCAAGGGCTTTGTCTATTTATAGAAAAGGGTGGAAACCCCAATTTGCGCCTCTGCCGCCACGACTCGCGACCACTCCTCGCGGTCGCTAGCTCGACCGCTAGGCACCGCCGCGCCTCCTCGCCACGCTCACGTTAGCGCTTGCAGTAGTTCCTCGCGACCGCTAGCGGTCGCTAGCAATTACGAACTGTCGCGAGAAATCGCCCGATGCTTTCTCGGTGCTAGGCTTCGCTCATGGCACGAGGTCGCGGTCACGGCTCTTCCGGGCGTTCGTTGGTTTGCTCATGACCAGCCTAGCGACCGCTAGTGGTCGCTAAAACCGGCGATTGCTATCTTGGTTCGTGCTTCTCCTTGCTTCGATTTTCAACACATAAACCTACAAAACACCAAAATAACACCCAAGAGCGATTCTTCTAAAATAGATAAAACATTAAGAATCGATACATAAACGCACATTAAACGAGCTAACTCATCTTCAAATATCAACTATAAACGTAAAATGCGCGTTTATCAAACCCTCCAACTTAAAGCATTGTTTGTCCTCAAACAAAACCAAAACGAAAAGACACAACAAAAGATCAACGAGCGTAGCAAAGATGATAACCATTCTAGCCTCGAAACATATCAACGCCAAAAACATTAGTGCACATGACGACGTTAGTCCACTCAACACAAACAACAATTTACGGCAAAACTCATTTAATTCAACCTCACAATGGCATGTGTGTAAAATGTAGGATACACTCAACTCATAAAGAAATGTAGACGGTATACACTCAACGATCAATGCAATGCAACATCTTACCATAGGCTTGCCGTTTCTCTAATATCTCCACCACGTCATTGTGTTCAAATTAGGATCAAAGAGGTCTTTTCAGAGGTTATAATGCAGGCACATTGGTTAAGGTAGGATAATATATGGCTAAGTGACTCAAGTATACTCCAAGCACCACCATTTATACATTTCGACACATATGGACTTTGTCCATTTTCCTCTTCTTTCCCAACGTGCTAAATTGACGTTTTATGCCTCATAAGGTACCTATACTTTGATTAAAGACCCTTTATGCTCAACACTCATAGCGAACTTAACATTTTTCTTTTTCTTTTCTTTTCTAGAGCTTATAGGGTTTAACTTTCACAACAAAGGTACTATTCTTCACCACAGATGTATTTTTCTAAAAGAAACTTTTCTCGTCATAACTACATCAAAATTTCAACCCCTTTTGATTCCCATATCCATCCTCACCTCCTATCATCCGGTTAATCGAAAGAAAAAGTCTAATAAAGGCTCAAAGAATGCGACAAATGGTATATATCATCGGGTTAGTGTTTGGGTGAATATGTCGTTAACAAAGATGGCCTTTATCCTTTCCAAATTCAAACACATATCATAGCCTCGACACGTAAACACGGCAAGTTCTAGAAGATAATCGCATGCACGATATCACACAATTAATGTAAACTCAGATCAAGATATGTATACAGTGAAACTCAAGTCTCACAGGATAAGCAAATGGTGAAAAACAACAAGCCTAAGCCATCTCACGTCATTCATTCGTCATTTTCTAACATATCATGTGCACTATCATTAAATTTCACAAAACTTTTCTATCGCTATTGGCCACATGGATTAACACACTTCACTTCAACTCGTTGATCGACCGACACAACAACGAAACGAAAAACAGAAACACGACAAAAGCAACACAAACGAAAGATACGACAAAACACGAAAACAAAAACAAAGAAAACGCTGGGTTACCTCCCAACAAGTGCTTAATTTAACGCCTTTAGCTGACCATTACTAACCTTTTTCAATCCGCGCGTTTTGTGGCAATGACATCTTTCCAAACTTGTGGACCCTCCTAAACTTAGCATTCACGGATGACCACCATCGACTATGGAAGTGCCCCCCCCAAACTTGAACGATACACTCGGAGTTCCATGCCGAGTCCACTTCTTCCTTCTCGCAGCTTCCTCGATCGGTCGAGTACCCTCTAAACGTAAGACACGTGCGGCGCCAGCAGTCATGATCGAGCGACAATCTTCCCGCTTTCCACCGTCGTGTTGCTTGATGGCGTCGTATAGAAATCTTGAGCTCCTCATCGCTAACACGAAACGTGAGATCGCCTTCCCAAGACATCAATCAACGCACGACCACCGCTAGAAAAGGTCTTCCTAGATTAGCGGTTGTTGTTTGAATTCGGAATATCTAAAATCACAAAGTCGGCGGAAAAAACAAAATCTCAATTTACCAACACGCCTTCGACGATACCTTTTGATATGTGACCGATCGGTCACCATCATCGAAATCTTCGCCGGCTTCATCTTTCCTAGGTGTAGCCGGTTGAAAACGCTCAATGGCATCGATTGATGCTCGCCTCAAGTCGCACAAAATATTTGAAAGTCCGCCTCGCAATCTCGCGACTCTAACGTGAAACCGCCGATCCTTCGCCAGAGGAGCTTCCTTTGCAAGACGGCACTGCATTCTTCTGATAGGTAATTTTCTCAAATTTCCCGCTTTTCTTGCTTGCAAGCGCTTTTAAGAATTTCATGTATCCCTAAGATGTTTCGCAGCTTCAAAGAGAGGCAAATTTATCTCAACTTTTGAAAAATCTCTTTGAACGAGCAAACTCCTTGTTATATTTCGACTTGACAAGTCAACTCGGAACGGACCGAGGAGTGTATGTGCGACGATTAGCTTCGGGGCGCCATGGTCGACCTCACGACCACCGGGTAGGTCGCGAGGTATCTGCTGGTGCCGGACTCGTCTTCGCGTGCGAAGCTTGGGCGCGAGTCACACGATTTCGCGCATCGCTTCACCGATGGCTCATGGTGGCTCGCGGCGCTATGCGGTCGCGGCTTCGTGGAAAAATTTATGGACACCTCACGATCGGGCTCATGGTCGCGAGCTCGATCGCGATTTCGCCTGTAATGCTTTCTTGCTCTTCTTCCTCGGTAGGGCTCGGGTAAGCTTGTCCACCTCGTGCGGATGGCGGCACCGATTCTTCGGGTTTACCTCCAGTATTACTCGGAATTGGCCCTTCTTTTGTAGTGCATTCACTTGTACGGCTATTCGACCAATTTGATTTTCCAACATCTTCATATGCTTCCCATAGCCGCCACAAGGACTCCAAATGATTTATTTTCCGCCTTGTTGCTTATAAATGAATTCGTTCGTTGCCAATTGTTTGTTGCTTACAACCAACTCACGATCATGTCTTCGAGACTTGGCTTCTTCGGCTCTTGAATTAAACCATTCGAACGGTGAAGCTCACTTTGGAGGTTGTTGAAATTGGATGATTCCTCCGATTGACGTGGTCGACGTTTCGCTCAACTGACTCTTCAAAAGAGTGAACTCTTCATGAGATCGCCATATTTTGAATCACTCTCAACAAGAAATGCTTTGAACAATGGCGTTCTCCGTTGGCCATTGATAGCTGCATGGCACCATCTCCTACAATACGGCTTGCCTCATCTACTTGTCGGCTCAATAAACAGCCCCCACCGACGCATCAACCATGCTCCTCGCCCCGCTATGTCACCACCGAGAACTGTGTGATTTGTTGCTCCTTGAGAACCCATGTTGTGGACATCGTCTCAATAGACCTCTCAATCTCCCATGCCTCGAATAATGATTCGTCGTGGTTTCGCAAAATGAGAGATTTCGGCGATGATCTTCCGGGCTTTCGCACGGAAGTATTTCAAAGAAACTTCTCGCAAAGTTTCCCAAGTGTCGACGCCGCTCGGTCCAAACTTCAACCAATCTTTCACTGGTCACAGCCGAGAAACCGAACATCGCGATCCGGATCGTGTCTTGTGGCACCCCATTCTCGCTTGATGGTGTCACAAATATCGAAAAAAGTCTCGAGATGCGTATTCGGTGTTCCGTGACTCCCCAAACCGCTTCTCCTTGACCATACCGATCGTACGGTTTTAGCTCAAAATTGTTTGCATCCACGTGCGGGCCCCAACCGCCTCCTTGAACTGCTCGTGGGATGTCGGTGCATGTGATTCGAGGTCTTTCCTCCGAGCAGTGGACAATGATTCTCATATTCGCCATCTCGACGCATCTCGCAAAGTCGCCTAGCATGCTGGCAACTTGCTCGGGAGAATGCCCTGCTCATGGATTGGCGCCATTGCGGCCGCTCTCTCTCTCGCCCTTTTCTCCTTTGAGAGCTTTCGATCTCGGATCTAATAATATCTCGTGAGGTCCCCGAGATCTTGTACGCATAAACTACCCGAGAAAAGAGAGAATTTAGCACCGACAAAAATAAATAAATATAATATAATATATATAACTTGAATTAATAAATCCAAATCACAAATTATTCCTATGTGATCTTAATACCCCCGCAACGGCGCCTAAAATTTGATCGCTCACTTTTCTAACACGAAAAGGTGTAAGTATAGTGGTGTTAAGCATCGATCCACAGTGATTGTATCACGAAAACATAGAAGCTAGCTCAACGATAATTCACTATTATTCAAGCACGATAAAGGATGAGAGGTTTTGGGGCTTGAATTTAATCCAAAGCAAAGGTAACCAAGCGAAATATAAAATAAAGCAAAGAAATCACTAAGATAACTATGAAGAAAGACTAACCCTATGGATGCACCAATCCTATCCACAACGATGTCTATCCCGCTTATTATTAACCGCTTTAATCCGCATAAGACGGAAGATCACATATATAACCAACAACTTCGCCATTTACAATTATGGCGGTTGATTACTAATTTTCCCTATCACGCTTACGCTCTAGAGGAAAATAAGCAACCCAAACGGATCACTAAGAATATGCTTCCTACGAATGTCCTATCTCGCCATTCGACTCGCGGCTTATTCAGATTACGCATTCAAGATCGATCGACAATTAATACGCTTACGCCATTAATCGGCAACTAGATATGCATCAAGATTGATCAAAATCAACACATATAAATAAACACCATGAATCATTAATCAATGCCCTGAAGGTAAATAACAATAGCAGGAATCACAACATATAGGATCAAATCACGCAAACCCTGGATTAGAACGAAAATCTAGCCGTATATAATAAACGGAATAAAATACGATTTAACCATAAAACGGAAATTAAATATATAAAACCCGTGATGAAGCGTTGATGAACAATGGTAGGTCTCAATCCAATCCCAAGCGAAAGAACGGAAAACAACGGAAATGATCGGACAAAACGTTCCGATCGATAACGAATTGAAGAACTAAACAAGAAAATGCAAGAATTGAAACTAGAACTAAACGGAAGCTAAAACAAAGATAAAATTGAGGAAAAAGCGGTAAAAGGGCTCAGGGCGTGCTGGGTCCGATGGGGCGCAAGGGCTTTGCCTTTATTTATAGAAAAGTGGTGGAAACCCCAATTTGCGCCTCTGCCACGACTCATGACCACTCTCGCGGTCGCTAGCTCGACCGCTAGCACTCGCCGCCGCTTAGCTCGCTCGCTCGCGTTAGGCCACAGTAGTTCCTCGCGATCGCTAGCAATTATGAACCGGTCGCAAGAAATCGTCCCAGAGCTTTCTCGGCGCTAGGTTTCGCCATGGCACGAGGTCACTGGCCGCGCTCTTCCGGGCGTCACTGGTTTGCCTCATGACCGGCTAGCGACCGCTAGTCGGTCGCTAGAAACTCAAGGCGATTGCTATCTTGGTTCGTGCTTCGCTCCTTGCTTCGATTTTCAACACATAAACCTACAAAACACCAAAATAACACCCAAGAGCAAGATCTTCTAAAATAGATAAAACATTAAGAATCGATACATAAACGCGCATTAAACGAGCTAACTCATCTTCAAATATCAACTATAAACATGTAAAATGCGCGTTTATCACATTGACTATTTGTCTCTAGCTTTAACTATCGATAAGTAACTTTGACTCCAGGACTCCAACTTTGACCTTGATAATGGACCCTTAAGAAATGAAGCTTTGAGAATCATGTTGTCAATTAGAGATAATACATGATGATCTTACATGTTAAAACTTTCGTAATAGATATATTTAATAATATTCTATATGCAATGAAAACACAAGGAAATGAGACTGAACTTTTAACAAATTCAAGAACATCATCTATCAACTTGTAGATACGTAACTTTGGACTATTTTTATTTTTACTTTTTGGATGAATAATGCTATAGGTTTTAATATAACTAATAGATTTTGAAAAAAAAATTAAGGTCCCTCAAATTTGAAGTCACTAGGCCATTCCCCTCCTAATAAAGGAGGGCTGGGCCTGTTAAAATCCCTCAGTTACAAACCACATGTTAATAAACTGAACCTAATATCATACGAAAAAACATAAAGAGTTAGGACTGGGTATCCGGTTCGGTTCGGTTAACCGAATCGAATTTTCGGTTACCCGAAACCGATTATTCACTTTGGATACTAACCGATAACCTAACCGATCGGTTATTCAGTTAACCAAATAACCTATCGGTTTAACCAATCGGTTATTTGGTTAACCGAATAACCGTTTTTTAAACCCAATTTTTTTTTTTTTTTTGCAATCAAGATTAAGTATTGGCCGCTTCTTGGATTTCTACATTTATTTAAATTTTCCCCTTCAATCAGAACAAATTGTTTTTTAGTTAGATTATAATTAAGTTGCAAAATTTTCTGATAATATATTAATCGAATGGAGTTATAATTTGACATTTGACTCTATATTGTTCTATTGCATCCATTATTTGTGAAGTTGGAAAATAGCCGTTTAGGTTTCTCTGGCTTGCTCTAAAAAAAAATGATTTGTCTGTAATAGATGCTGTCTTTTTGTCTGTTAAATTGCAAGACTGTGGTGATGGGATAGGCTCAAACATCTCTTCTGTTTCTCTACTGCTACGTAAAATTTAGTAACTAAAATTGGTTAGTCTATTAGAAAACAACATCTGATCTGAGGACTGGTGCATTCAATTCCACAAAAATTATCTAGCTGAGGGATACAATAATCTAACTTGAGCTCAAGATTATCTAGCTGAGGGATACAATATTGCATTCATTTTCACCAAAATTTAACAAAAGATTCAAACTTGAACTCAAGATTATCAAAGCTGAGAAATAGAATGTAGCAGCAAGAGTTATGGCACAAGAGCACGAAACAAATAGCTAGAAACGATGCACAAACAATATTACTTTGCCTACAAAGTAATGCATTCATCACAGAGTTTCAAGAAACTCAGACGATTAAAACAGCAATATTTCACAAACAAATGTTAAATCAAAATATAATTTCTTTCATCTTCTCACAGTGATTAAGCCCAAAGGGTGGAGTGTGCAGCAGCAGCAGGAGGGCCGTGTGCAGCGAGGATGGCCGTGTGCAGCGTAGCAGCAGGACGGCCGTGTGCAGCGCAGCAGCAGGATGGCCGTGTCCAGCGAGGATGGCCGTGTGTGCAGCAGGAGGCTGTGTACCGTGAGGACGGACGTGTGCAGCGAGGACGGCGCACGGTGATGTGGATGTGCAGCGAGGGGACGAGGGCAGTGCGAGCGTCGTCGTCGATCAGATCTGGAGTTCCGAGGTGAGCTGGCAGTGGCGGCCGAGCAGGAGCAACGACGGGCGACGGTGGAAATGGGGCACGATGCAAGTTAGGTGGGAAAGGGCACATTGCAGATTGCAGACTAATTGAATCTCAAATTGGGCCGTCTAGCTGTCGGTGGGAGGTGGGAGGTGGGAGGTAAGCGGAGCGTCGGCTAGCTGTCGGTGGGAGGTGGCACGGTGACGGTGGCGCGGCGGAGGCGTGGAGCTACACCAATGAATTGAATGAAATTATAATTTCTAAACTAGGGCAGGCAGCTGAAGTGAAGTGTGAAGACACGGGAGGAACCGAGAAGAAGCTTAAGTGCATTTACTATTTTTTTTAAATATTAATTATAAAATGAAATATATATATATATTTATATTTATATAATTATTTTCGTTATTTCAGATACCCATTCGGTTTTCTAAGATACCGATAACCGAATTTTCAAAAAATCCCATATCCAATACCGAATCGTATCCAATAAAATCGGTTATTCGGTTAACCGATATCCATTGGTTCGGTTCGGTTATACAAATACCCGAATATCCAATACCAAATACCCACCCTATAAAGAGTTGAAAAAATAATATTTGCCTAATGTACAATTCGAGTATAAGAAGAAAAGAACATGTCTTGAAGATATATACGATCACCAACCAATTACATTTTTCATTTTATGCAAGGAAAAAATCAAAATTTTTCTTCCTTGTCGGATTAAAAAACATACAAACTCACAAATTTGCTGGATATGCTAAAATAAACACTCGGAATATGGTTCTTTCGTTTTCGTTTTAATTTTCTAACTTGTTTTTCTTGAGGAAAATTTGTCTAACTTATTAGGAGTGGAAGTAGCGTAGCGATGTGACTGTCGAACTGAGAATGATATAATTTTGCCCCTATGGGCTTAGTTCAGCTGGTTAAGAATTAGTAGATTTGGAAGAAGGGCCAATGATCCAATCCTAATACTTAGTAGTGTGAGTTTCACTCTTTGCGTGACTCACAAGACTAAATTAAAGTCCTTCTAGTTTTGTAACAGTTGAATCACCGTAAATTATCTTTCACATTCTCATGGACTAGGGTGTGAAGACTCCTAGAGTTTCCCCTTTTAGAAAAAATGACAAAATTTCAAAAATTTGTCATGCTAGAAGATGTAACGTCCTAATTAATGTAAGATTTTAATGTCCTACGGATACATACAGACATGCAATTTCTACTTCAAGGAAACTTCTTGAATAAATAATTTGCATAACATCAACCTCAAAGCCACGTTAATTACATATTATACTAATCAGAATCATCTATCAGGAGTGGTTTCGGAAATTAATTTATATTTGTTAGTTAATATTTTTATTAGTGAATACCATAAGTTTATGAATATTTGTAAGCTCATGTATACTCTTATTTGTTGCGTGTTTATATACTCAAAGTATACGTCTTTTTCGATGACTTACGTATCTTTACTTGATGAACTTTTATTTGAACTAATTAAGCACCTAAACCAACGCTTTTGCTTTTCACCTTAAACTTTGAATCATGTCTATTTGGTCGGCTTTCTCTCTGATTTTCTGGAGAAATAACACGACACATCTACATAATTACTTGTCAAATTAAATTATTATTGCAAAAAAACACATACCACGATCACGAAAGAAAATAAAGAACACAAAAATTGTTTACTCAATTCGTCTTGTGACTACGCCTGGGGACGATGTCAAGTTAGGGATTTCATTATGATTTTCGGATACAAATTACAGAGAAAAATAGTTATTTAATAAACAATAATCAAACCATAATCCTAAGTTCATTCTTGGACCAAAAAACATGGGCCCAAACTCCAACACTTATTAGTATTACCCCCTTAGGTTCAAAGTTATTAATCATAGTAGCTTTTTTTGTCCTTTTTTAAATATGAATAGTTAGATGGGATGAATTAACATATGGGACGATGGCGGATTGAGAATTCGATAAGGGTGCAGGCTCAAAAATAAATACTTCTGCGAATTATATTTTATAAATATCAAATATTTCTATGTTTCCATAAGTTGTGTCATGCGAGACTTTAATACATAAAATTTATCAATAATTGAGTCTATATCTATACCTTTTATAAAATCTCTTTCGCTATGAAGCATTAACGAATCATTAAGTAAATCATCCCCATCTTGACACGAAGAGTCATCTTTACATGCTTCATTGCAGAAAATATTTGTTCTTATAACAGTAGAAACATACAACATCAAAATTAGATAATTAGTCTAGTTAACATAGTGTAGAAACTTGAAACTCTTGCATCACTATCACACTCAACTCATAACCTAATGAAAAAATATCTTAGTTAGTTTAATCTTCAAAATAGAATTTTTACACAAGCTTGCAAATAACATTACTATTCAATGGTTCAGACAAATATATAGGATCTACGACAACATTGAGATAAAGCAATCAACAAACAACAGTTTTAATTTTGTAATTACTTTAGACTGAACTAATTTTTGATTGAGTTTAATATAATATATGAATATGAGAAAAAAATTAGGACTTGCACTGGACTGAAGCCTCACGCAGCTCCTATGTAAATCCACCCACGGGACGACACTAATGAAATTTTGGGAGCACAAAATGCTGGGTAAATTAACCTTTTTCGATGAATTTAAATTGGACTTACAAAAAGAAACAAGAAAATAAAATTCTCGCAAACAATTTATCCAGATCGTGTTTAATTGTCCAAATTCTCTAATCCAAAGGATGATTTAGAGAGAACTGGAGCTTGGAACAGTGATTACCAAACATTGAATAAGAATAATTAAAGACTTCAAACTAATACGTATCGAACTTCGATAATCAACCCTATTTACAAGGCAAAAGTAATTTACAGATATAAGGCTATAAGTCCTTAAACAGAGGTTTCGATAATTCAGACAGACTCAACTGTCAACATTAACATACAATACTATTCAGAATATGCAGCGGAAAGCACGTGAATGCATATATGACGATATGCATTCAAGGGTTCTTTCTTTCAAACATAATAAATATTCAAAAGACTTCTGACTACTCAACAGCTCTGCTCCATCATCATCACCAGCTCAATCTGCACATTTAAAAACAAATATGCAGGGCTGAGTACAAATAATGCACTCAGTGGCTCATGCCAAAATAATTTATCAAGTTTAAATTACTCTGCCCCATCACAGTAACACACGAGGTTTTAATTTGAAAATACTCGTGTTTACTAAATATTTTTCTGTCATTTTCCATAAATATCGCTTGGCGAGCATTTTCCACGTATGTATGATCCACATCCACCACAATAATTCATCCAACAATAATTCCCTTTTGGAGAGAGGCCTCCTCTCACAGACGCCATAACCGCCGAGCACCCTTTCAAAGATCACAAATAATCGGTAATCACAAAAAAATCCGGCCATCTCAAGACGGATACTGAATTCTCCATCATCCTTGGGGTACTTCCAAGAATCTGAATTCAAGCATGTCATAAAGTGGGAGCTACCCAACATTATGCATCAAATATCATGGATTGGATACATACATAAAACATAAACAATTTGGGCGGTAATTAAATAATCATTTCATAAATATTTGCTTGCAATAAAGCATCATAAATAAATCATTTGATAAGTTCTATCAATTTGAGTATAGTAAAGCCCACCTTGACTTTTAAACTTGAATCTCGATGCGCGTGTTCTTCTCCTCGTTGCATCGTGTGAGTTTCACGTCCCACCTTTACGCAAAATTTACGTTTAGAATGTTGGCACGCTTTTCTAGATTTTCAAAGTTCATTCAACTTTGATAAATAAAATAATAATTCAAGTCTTAATAATCTTGATACGTCTTAATACGTTGAAGCGATCGTATATCAATAAAATAATTCTCGTATATCGAGAGAGCGTAATATGATCTACGCCTCATTTTAACCTTTTAGGTTAAACAATTAACGATATAATAACGTTATTCAATAAAGTGATTTCAATTATGAAATCTTTTCTCACAATTGAGATATTCTTATAAAAGTAATCGTTTTCACGTATTAACGTATTTAACTAACGTATTTAAATGCGTTAATTTCGAAAGTCTACCATTTTGACTTTTCATTAAAAATATTCAATAAAACATATTTTAATCAATATAAATCGATTTTCAATCGATTTCTTTTCATAAAGCTTTAATCTTCGATTTTTCACGCAAATCGATATTTTTGATTAATATTTTCTTTCAATATTAATCTTTTAATACATTAAGCATTATTTATGCTTTTAACGTTATTTAATATAACGTTCCATCATAAACATAATATTCTATATTTAATAATTCCCAAAAATTCAATTATGTCTAATATAATTTTTAGACATATAATATATTATTATTCTTAATTAAAAAGGAATTAAAATTCCTTATTTAACACATATAGCTCACGGCTATATCACAAAATTTTCAATCTTGTTCCAAAAATTTCTCTAAATTCATATAGTGTATTATTTTACACTGTGATCATTAATATGTATTAATATCACTATAGAAAATTTGGAACACACCTATATATATACTATAGGCTCTCGATTTTTATCAAAATAATATCAATAATTTTCCAAAAATTCTAATAATTATACACAAGCCTCAAATATTAATATATAACATAATTATAACCTATGGTTTAAAAAAATCAAACCATACATCATAGAAAGGTCCAGGTAGCTCACGGCTACATTGTGCAATATATATCAAACAATTTTATAAAATCCTAAAATTTACACTATGCTTATATGCTATCATATAGCACTAATACATCATAATATTATGTAATAACACAAAATAATCCATTAAATCCTAACACTTAAGTCTCGGCCATTTTGAATTAATTTAGCTACAATTGTCCAAAAATTCTAATAAATTCCTACAACACCTAATCAATACCCTAGATCAATAATATGCTATTATATCAAGCATATAAAAATTATACACCATAGTTCAAAGCTTGTTCATTTTCGTAGTTTCAAAAAAATTACACCAATGGTTTCCAAAAATTCTCAAATTAATACCATGCACTCCTACAACACTATAGATCAATAATCCAACCTTAAAACATACCTAGCAATTTTCGAGCATCTCTAGAATAATTTAAATAAATTGCTAAGCTTAGAAATAAATAATCTATGCACATATTAACATATGTAACATAATTTCTAAGCTTATAACATGCTAACATGATTTATTGCATAAATAATACATGCTAAAAATAATAGTTTAAACCGTAGGATTATTGAAAAAGATAGGTTTTATCGAAGCTTGTTCGATATCTAACCTCGTTATCGGAGTCGATCGGTTGTAGGATGAATTGAACTCAAGCAAATGGAAAGAAAAGATGAAGAAATGGGTTTGGTTTTCTTAAGAAAGGTTACGGCAGAGAGGGTGAGAAAATGGAGAAATTAAGTGTGAAGTGTTACGTGGTTTGAAAACAATATATATATACTTAGCCAAAATTTAATAATTGAAACAACACCATCTCATGCTACTCTCGGCTCTCTCACAGACCAAACACAAATGAAATAAATTAGTCAAAGTTGTGAGGTCATGATAAGAAAATATCTCTTACATATCATTAATTCCTTGTAAGCTTTATAAAAGTAATTTTGGGAGAAACAATTCAATTTGTTTCATGCCCAACCATCGACTCTTGTGAAGGGAGAATATAATTTTCAGATTTTTATGTGTTTAATAACACACGTGTATTAGATACACTTCCCCAAACATTAGTGCAATCAAGTATATTAAATTTAAGAATCAATTGTGTTTCAAACGTCAATTATTTCAGCAATAATATAAACAATCTGGTAGTGTATTTTTCATCTACACATTTTACTTGGTAAGTGTGTATTAATACTACACCTAAGAAATTTCACAATTTGGATGATCAAAATAAAATAAATCCTATGTTATATCACATAGGATGTTTTCGGCACTTTCATCATATAAATGCCTAAAATTTCATTTTCATGCTATAAGTAGATATATAGCATAATATATATCCTAAATGATAATTTATATCATAGGAAAAATTATCGGAATTAATCCATAGGTAGAAAACCCTATTTCTCGATTTAGGGTTTTCGAGAATCATAAATAATCAACAATATAATCCCAAAATTTTGTAGCATTAATTCAATGCTAAATAATATTCCAATTATATAAAATAATCATAGGAATTTAATTATCATAATTCCTTGATCGTTAGACTTGATTTTCAAGTCATCTCAAAGCGTTAACGTTTGAAGCGTCTCAAATGTTTAAATATCGACTCATCTCAAAATGGTGAAATAAAGCTATAATCACTTTATTAAATAATTCCAATAATAATGGAATTAAATTCTAAGCTTAAAACTTAGAAAATATCACGAGCATATAAATATCGATACGTGTCGGCGTAGAAATAATCTTGTTGAAATCGTTAAATATTCGTATTTCTCGATTCACATTTATTTGTGAATAAAACATAGGAATTTATTATTCCAACAATAATCGATATCATTATTCGATATATAAATAATCAAATTATTATGATAATATTCTAATTTGAAATTAATTTCGTAATTAGGAGTTTAAATAATCGGGTATTACATTCCACCCTTAAAGAAATTTAGTCCCAAATTTACATACCTCGAAAAAGATCGGGTATTTTTCTTTCATTAGTCCTCAAGCTCCCACGTGGCTTCCTCTTGTTCATGATGTTTCCACAGCACTTTGACTAGTGGAATCGATTTATTTCGCAATTGCTGAACCTTGTGGTCTAGAATGGCCGTAGGTTCTTCATTATAGCTCATATCTGGATTGAGGATCACATCGTCTTGATGGATCACATGCTTCGGATCGTACACGTACTTTCTGAGTTGTGATACATGAAAAACATTGTGTACGTTTTCCAGACTTGGCGGAAGAGCCAACCTATAGGCGATCGGGCCTATTCTTTCTAGGATTTCATAAGGTCGATAAAGCGGGTCTTAACTTTCCTTTACTCCAAACCTTATAATCCCTTTAGATGGAGAGACCTTCAAAAGACTTTATCTCCATTTTCAAATGTAGCTCGGACACCTTGGCGTATCGGTGTAAGATTTACATCTATCTTGAGCTTCTTTTATTCTTTGCCTAATTTGGCGAACGATCTCAATCATTTCGCTTATAGCGTCGAGCCTAAGATTCTTCTTTCACCCACTTCATCCCATAAGCGGTGATCGGCATTTTCTTCCATACAAGGCTTCATACGGGGCCATATCGATCGTCGCTTGATAACTATTGTTGTAGGCAAATTCGATGAGAGGTAAAACCTCTTCCCATTTTACACCTCGACCCAACACTACTGTTCTCAACATATCTTCGAGTGTTTGGATCGTCCTTTCCGATTGTCCATCGGTCTGAGGGTGAAAAGCTGTGCTGAAATTTAACTTCGTGCCCAATTCTTTTTGTAAGCTAGTCCAGAATCTTGAAGTAAATTTTGAATCCCTATCAGAAGTGATAGTTTTCGGTACTCCATGCAGGCGTACAATTTCCTTTACGTACTGTTGGGCTAGCTTATCGAGACCGTGGGTAATCTGAATTAGCGTAAAATGTGCACATTTAGTGAGTCATCCACTACTACCCATATAGCAGTGTTCCCTCTTTTAGACTTTGGTAAACCCGTAACAAAGTCCATAGCTATATCTTCCCATTTCCACTCGGGTATTGCCAAAGGCTGTAGCTTTCCGTAAGGACGTTGGTGTAATGCTTTTACTTGCTGACAAGCAAGACATCGCTCTACAAAAGAGGCTATGTCTCTTTTCATACCTTCCCACCAGAACTTTTTCTTCAAATCTTGGTACATTTTTGTACCGCCTGGATGGGCTGTATAAGGTGTGTCATGAGCTTCACTCATGATTTCATTCCGAAGATTGTTGTTGTCTGGGATACACAACCTTCCTTCAAATAATAAAGCATTATCTGGTGCTTCTTGAAAATTTTTCAGTCCTTCCGTCCTTACCTTGGCTCTTGCTTTTTCTAACTTTTCCTCCATCCTTTGTCCTTCAAGGATTCTTTTCCTTAAATCAGACGTCAATGTGAGTGTAGCAATACGACTCGTGATCGTCTCTGGTTGTTCAATTAATTCGATCTTCATTCTTCCAAACTCTTCAATGAGTTTTTCTTCATTTGTGAAGAGACATCCCAATTTTTCTTGACTCTTACGACTCAAGGCATCGGCTACAACGTTCGCCTTGCCCGGGTGATAGTTTATGCCACAGTCGTAGTCTTTTACCAATTCGAGCCATCTCCTCTGTCTCATGTTCAGATCTCTCTGCTCGAAAAAGTATTTTAAACTTTTGTGATCGGTAAAGATTTCACATCTTACTCCGTAGAGATGATGTCTCCATATCTTTAAAGCATGTACTCTCGCTGCTAGTTCGGATCATGTGTTGGATAATTCAATTCATGCGGTCTCGGTTGTCGAGATGCATAGGCTATCACTTTTCCATTTTGCATTAACACACAACTAATCCATTCTTGGAAGCATCTGTATAGACCACGTACTCTTGATCCGCTCGAACTGCTAGCACAGGCGATGAGTTAACTTTTCCTTGCGTCTGAAATTAGCCTCACACTCATCATCCATGTGAATTTAATCCCTTTTACGGCGGTTGGGTTATTGGCCTTGCTATCTTTGAGAATCCTTCAATGAATCTCCGATAGTAACTCGCCAATCCCAAAAACTTCTAATTTCATTTTGTGTCTCGGCGATTTCCATTCTTGATCGCTTCTACTTTGGCCGGATCAACTTTAATCCCTTCGGCTGTCACAATGTGTCCAAGGAACATTACTTCCTTCAACCAAAATTCACATTTGCTAAATTTAGCAAAAAGCTGCTCAGCTCTCAAAGATTGCAGTACTGTTCTGAGGTGTTCCTTGTGTTCTTCTTCATTCTTCGAATAGATAAGAATGTCGTCTATGAAGACTAAGACAAATTTGTCTAAAAATGGGTGGAACACCCTATTCATGAGATCCATGAATACTGCCGGCGCATTGGTCAATCCGAATGGCACAACTATAAATTCATAGTGGCCGTATCTCGTTCGGAAAGCAGTCTTTGATACATCTTCAGGCCGCACTTTAAGTTGGTGATAGCCTGACTTGAGGTCGATTTTCGAGAACACGCTAGCTCCTCTTAGCTGATCAAACAAGTCATCTATCCTTGGAAGTGGATACTTGTTTTTGAGCGTCATTTTGTTCAGTTCTCGGTAATCTATACACATCCTCAAGGAACCATCCTTTTTCTTTACAAATAACACCGGTGCTCCCCAAGGCGAAACGCTAGGCCTGATAAAACCTAGGTCTAACAGCTCTTGGATTTGAATTTTCAACTCTTCCAGTTCTTTCGGAGCCATTCGGTACGGTGCCTTTGACACTGGAGCCGATCCGGGTTCCAAGTCAATGGTAAACTCCAGTTGTCTATCAGGAGGCAATCCTGGTAGATTTTCAGGAAAAACATCTGAAAATTCTCGTACAATCTCTACATCTTCAACTTTTATCGTTGTTCGATCTTCTCCATTCAGATAAACAAGAAATGCATGGCATCCTTTCTTGTTTATCATACTTCTGGCCTTCAATGCTGATATAATCGGAATTTTCTTTCCCATGCTGATTCCGTAAAAGCTTGTAGCTTCTTGCCCAGGAAAGTGGAATGAAATTTTCCTCTCTTTACACAGGATCGTAGCATGATTTTCTGCTAACCAATCCATTCCCAAAATTATATCTACATCACCCATGGGTATTATGTTTAAGTTATTTGTCAGAACCTTAAGTGATCCTAAGTTCAACTCTAGGTTCGAGCAAATATGTGTATGATCATAATCCCTCCTATAGGTGAAGAGATGTTCATATCTGGTTTGCTTTCTCGGATCTAAGTTCCAATAGATCTACACATGTTCTTGCTACAAAAGAATGTGATGCCCGTGTCGAACAAAAGTATAATGTGCGTTGAGAAGTGTTCCCATACCGCCAGTTTCCCGGTTTTGTTCATTGCCTCGGTGCGAGCATATGCTCGCTTGAGCCGGCCGAGGCTCACGGGCGCCTGTCTCTGTTGATTCTGCATGGTCTTCGCTGTTGGCGTCATTCTGATTACGCCGCTGCGGTGGTTGTCGTTCTTGTTGTTGTTGAGGCTGCGCCACCGTTGTTGTGGCGGTTGTTCTTTATGAGGCCGAAACCGCTGGATAGCCACGAGGGTTGGGCATTGCCGGTGATTTAGCCTTCCCACCGTCCCCGTCGTATCCTGGGCAACTATTCGCGTAATGCCCCTTCATTCCGCACTTAAAGCAATTTACGGATGGCAAACTCCTTTATGAAACTGGCACTTTGGGCGAGGAGTTGTCCTTACTGCTCTTGTGGTCCTCCCATCGGAGGAAAAGACCGCTTTTTCCATCCCCGCCTTGTGGTACCGTGTTTAGTGCCACGGCCGTTTGTTATTCGTATTACCAAAACTTCCCTTGATTCTTGTTATTTCCAAAATTTCCTTCCCATTTTCTCTTCCTTTGTCCCCTATGTTCGATGTACGTATGCGGATTGACTTTTACTCACGGCATGGTCGCCTCGATGTCCAAAGCTCGTCCGAGAGCTTGATGTAAGTCGATTTCCATGATGGCTAGAGACATTCTTATCTCGACCTCAATCCGCACCTAAACTTTTCTCGCCATCTTCATATCCGTATTCACCGATCGGGGCATATCGGGACATATCGCGAGAAAGTGCGATCATAATCTATTACGGACATCTTTTCTGTTTGATTATAAAATTCTTGTTCCTTCCTTTTCCGATAACTTTTCGAACGTATTTCTCATCTGATTCCTCCTTAAATTCTTCCCAAGTGAACTCATTCATCCGATCCCCGCAGTAAAATCTTACGTCGGGCTTCCCACCAAAAGTCGGCGAGTCTGTCGGTTGAAAATGTCTGAGACGGCCGTTCTGTCTTTGTGCATCGAAGAAAATCAAATATCCTTTCCATAGCCCTTATCCATTGCTCGGCATTATCGGGCTCCTTTTCCATCAAAAGAAGGTGGGTTACGCTTAAGAAATAATTCTTCGATCCTACGATCGGGTGGAGGTGGTGGTGGTGGTATATTAGCGAGGTTACAGTGCAGAATTCTTCCTCTGCCTCTACCTCTTCCCTTCCCCTACCTCTTTGTGCGGGATCCCGTCTTGGCGGCATTACATTGTTTAAACATACAATAAATATTGAAAATCATTTTCACAATTAACAAATATAATATCATCATACAATTTCTTTTGTAAAGCGACTTTAATTCAAGCTATTCATTCTTATCACAAAATCATTTACGCATAAAGCCCACTTGAGGGTTATCATATATATACATCAGAAAATTTGTGCCTCAAAGAGGACTATTTCGTACAACATTTAATACAAAAGGGATAATGTACAATAGATGGCATTTCAAAAGCTTAACCCGTATTGAACAACATACGGAGTTACATGACAATACAAAATACAAGTGTTCACTTTCCTTTTTCAAAAATACATAAGCAACCTACACACATACTGGACTATATACATACAGACTAAAGTCTAACAAGGCTGGTCAACAGTGCATCACTGTCGTCAGATCTTGATCCTCCTCGGGATCCTCCTCATCATCTGAATCATCATCATCCGAATCATCGTCGTCCGAGTCGTCCTCACGGCGACGACTCGACGGTCCCGCCCGTCATCCCAAGCATAGGAATGTCGCGGATCGGATGAAGTCATCGCGATCATCGAGACCTCATCCCGGCCGTCAATGGTGCGGCTCATTGGCGGTGCTTGTTTGCTTATCATAAGCGGCAAGATAGGGAGGCGGTGGGTGTATGGGGTGTCCAATCGACAGGAAACACTGGCATCCCCAATGCTCGGGCCGAGACGCCTCTCTCTGCCTCTGCAAGCCCGCCTCGTCCTCCAGAATCTGGCACTCTTGGGTCCACTCGACGAGGTACCTCCAAGTAAAGCCATTCGGGTGACTCGTCACGCCACGTATACTCCCTCGAGGAGGTACGGTCCTCTCGGCTACCCGTGATCTCAAGGCGTGGGTCAAATGGTTCACAAATCTCGGTAGATCCGCTGTCGGTCATAGTCCTCACCAAGACGGTAGATATAATCTCCGATATCTCCGTGCATAGTCTTCCCAACAATCGGAGCCGCATCGGAAGGCGCTTCACGCCATCGAGTCTCCACCTCCATGCTCGTGCGCCTCCTCCAATGACGAAGGTAGTGCGTGAGAAACTCTCGAGATCATCTCCCAAAGACATCCGTAACCACGGTACCTATGAACAATCTCATTGGGGTGGCCCTCGGTCCTAGCCTCCGTCTAGTGGTGTGTCGAGTCCCGCCATCTGCCACGCACAAGCGAGCATAAGACAACTAAATAAAGATAACGATGCATAGATAAAAATAAACTTAACGATCTAAGCAAATAGGATAACCGGACAGTCTATAAAGCGGATAAACAATCCAATCACATCGATAAGCAGATAATTGTTATATGGAAATTGTTCTCATATACAACGCACGTTGTAGCTTTCCTACCATACTAGGAAACTTGCTATCTAGTAGCATAAAGAAAAAATCTTATCACATAACTAAATTCTAGTTCTATAAAACTATGAGCTAGCTTCTGCTGGCTCTCGTGATTTCTGGAGAAGGAAACAGGGGATCTTCCCTTCATAAGAAATATAGTACAGTTCGTTAGGAGTACGTAGGAGAAAACCGTGTGCAAATCGGAATCCGAATGAAAGAGAACGGATCCAAACAAAAACACTGCGCAAAGCAGTTCACCTTCGCCGAGGTGAACTATCCGAGGTGGACTGTACTGACTCTCGTGAATTCTGGAGAAGGAATCAGGGTTTGGTCCTTCACAAGAAATATAGTACAGTGTGTTAGGAGTACGTAGGCGAAAACCGTGCACAAATCGGAGTCCGAACGAAGGAAAACAGACCAAAATAAAATCACTGCGCGAAACAGTTTGCCTTTGCCGAGGTGAAAAATTCCGAGGTGACGAGGTGAAAGTTTGACCAAGTCAACGCCGAGGTGAAAATTCGAGGTGACGAGTTGAAAGTTGACTAAGTCAACGCCGAGGTGAAAATTCCGAGATGACGAGGTGAAAGTTTGACCAAGTCAACGCCGAGGTGACGAGGTGAAAGTTGACCAAGTCAACGCCGAGGTGAAAATTCCGAGGTGACGAGTTGAAAGTTGACCAAGTCAACGCCGATGTGAAAATGGCAGAGGTGAAACTGCACAGACTCTAGAGAATTTTGGAGAAGGAATCAAGAGTTCGGTCCTTCATAAGAAATATAGTACAGTGTGTTAGGAGTATGTAGGCGAAAACCATGTGCAAATCGGAGTCCGAACGAAGGAGATCGGACCAAAATAAAATCACTGCGCGAAGCAGTTCGCCCTTGCCGAGGTGAAATGGCCGAGGTGAACTGTACTGACTCTAGTGAATTTTGGAGAAGGAATCAAGAGTTTGGTCCTTCATAATAAATACAGTACAGTGTGTTAGGAGTATGTAGGAGAAAACCATGAGAAAATCGGAGTCCGAACGAAGGAGATCGGACCAAAATAAAATCACTGCGCGAAGCAGTTCGCCCTTGCCGAGGTGAAATGGCCGAGGTGAACTGTACTGACTCTAGTGAATTTTGGAGAAGGAATCAAGAGTTTGGTCCTTCATAAGAAATACAGTACAGTGTGTTAGGAGTATGTAGGCGAAAACCATGCGAAAATCGGAGTCCGAACGAAGGAGATCGGACCAAAATAAAATCACTGCGCAAAGCAATTCGCCTTTGCCGGGGTGAAATGGCCGAGGTCAAATGCCTTAGTTTTTATTCTGAGTTCTCCGCCTA
Source organism: Salvia rosmarinus (assembly GCA_036937905.1). NCBI lineage: Eukaryota > Viridiplantae > Streptophyta > Magnoliopsida > Lamiales > Lamiaceae > Salvia > Salvia rosmarinus. The sequence goes on along the minus strand of CM072814.1, from coordinate 24,454,994 downwards.
GCTCAAATGCCTTAGCTTTTCTTTTGAGCTCTCCGAGGTCGTCATGCCTCCCAAGGTCGGCACTTCGGTTTTTTTTTTTTTTTTTTTAGGCTTTTAACCTTCTAATCCCATAATGGAATGAAGTTCTTCAAATCCATTTTTGCTTTCGTTCTCGCAATGGGATGAAATTCGTACATTCGTACTTCTATGTTCTTTCGTAACTCGTGAACATGCTTCTTACTGCCTATATTCTTTTAATAAGGGTCATGCTCCTTATTACGGCTATGTTCAACTGTGATGACATAGGCATAAATCAAATCAATATTGAGAAATGAGAATAAAATTTCAAATTTGACGAACATAGTTCGTTTTAAACATACGCATTTCCTGCGAAAAATTTTCAATCAATGAATCAATCAATCATGGTTATTTACAACCTTTCTCATTTCATTTGTCGATAATGTTCTATCGACAACAATTCAAATTCATAAATCATTTGTCGATAATGTTCTATCGACAACAATTCAAATTCATAAATCATTTGTCGATAATGTTCATCGACAACAATTCAAATTCATAAATCTCAAACTTTTCCTTTCAAAGATGAGAAAATAATTTACCTTTTCGGTTGAAATGGATGTGATGGAGTGTTGGCGTAGTCGATGATTTCTAGAAGTCTAGTGACTCAATCTAGACTCAACTTTTGAAAGAAAGTTTAGGGTTCGTGAGAGCGATAGGCTCGATACCACTGTCACGACCCTCTAATCCAAAGGACGATTAGAGAGCTGGAGCTTGGAAATGTGATTACCAAACATTGAATAAGAATAATTAAAGACTTCAAACTAATACGTATCGAACTTCGATAATCAACCCTATTTACAAGGCAAAAGTAATTTACGATATAAGGCTATAAGTCCTTAAATGAGTTTCGATAATTGAGATGCACTCAATCATCAACATTAACATACAATACTATTCGAAATATGCGTGGAAAGCACGTGAATGCATATATGACGATATGCATTCAGGTTCTTTCTTTCAAACATAATAAATATTCAAAAGACTTGACTACTCAACGACTCTGCTCCATCATCATCACTTTCAATCTGCACATTTAAAAACAAATATGCGGTGAGTACAAATAATGCACTCGATGGCTCATGCGAAATAATTTATCAAGTTTAAATTACTCGCCCCATCACAAGAATAACACGAGGTTTTAATTTGAAAATACTCGTGTTTACTAAATATTTTCTGTCATTTTCCATAAATATCGCCACAAGCATTTTCCACGTATGTATGATCCACATCCACCACAATAATTCATCCAACAATAATTCCCGCGCTGGAGAGGAGGCCTCCTCTCACAGACGCCATGACCGGCCGAGCACCCTTTCAGCACACAGTCACAAATAATCAGTGCACAAAATCCGAGCCATCTCGGCCACGGAGTTACTGAATTCTCCATCATCCTTGGGGGTACTTCCAAGAATACGAATTCAAGCATGTCATAAAGTGGGAGCTACCCAACATTATGCATCAAATATCATGGATTGGATACATACATAAAACATAAACAATTTGGGCAGGTAATTAAATAATCATTTCATAAATATTTGCTTGCAATAAAGCATCATAAATAAATCATTTGATAAGTTCTATCAATTTGAGTATAGTAAAGCCCACCTTGACTTTTAAACTTCGAATCTCGGTACGCGTGTTCTTCTCCTCGTTGCGCGTGAGTTTCACGTCCCACCTTTACGCAAAAATTTACGTTTAGAACGTTGGCACGCTTTTCTAGATTTTCAAAGTTCATTCAACTTTGATAAATAAAATAATAATTCGAAGTCTTAATAATCTTGATACGTCTTAATACGTTGAAACGATGCGTATATCAATAAAATAATTCTCGTATATCGAGAGAGACGTAATATGATCTACAGTCTCATTTTAACCTTTTAGGTTAAACAATTAACGTATAATAACGTTATTCAATAAAGTGATTTCAATTATGAAATCTTTTCTCACAATTGAGATATTCTATAAAAGTAATACGTTTTTCACGTATTAACGTATTTAACGAACGTATTTAAATGCGTTAATTTGAAAGTCTACCATTTTGACTTTTCATTAAAAATATTCAATAAAACATATTTTAATCAATATAAATCGATTTTCAATCGATTTCTTTTCATAAAGCTTTAATCTTGATTTTTCACGCAAATCGATATTTTTATTAATATTTTCTTTCAATATTAATCTTTTAATACATTAAGCATTATTTATGCTTTTAACGTTATTTAATATAACGTTCCATCATAAACATAATATTCTATATTTAATAATTCCCAAAATTCAATTATGTCTAATATAATTTTAGACATATAATATATTATTATTCTTAATTAAAAGGAATTAAAATTCCTTATTTAACACATATAGCTCACGGCTATATCACAAAATTTTCAATCTTGTTCCAAAATTTCTCTAAATTCATATAGTGTATTATTTTACACCGTGATCATTAATATGTATTAATATCACTATAGAAAATTTGGAACACACCTATATATATACTATAAGCTCTCGATTTTTATCAAAATAATATCAATAATTTTCCAAAATTCTAATAATTATACACAAGCCTCAAATATTAATATATAACATAATTATAACCTATGGTTTAAAAAAAAATCAAACCATACATCATAGAAAGGTCCAAGGTAGCTCACGGCTACTTTGTGCAATATATATCAAACAATTTTATAAAATCCTAAAATTTACACTATGCTTATATGCTATCATATAGCACTAATACATCATAATATTATGTAATAACACAAAATAATCCATTAAATCCTAACACCTAAGTCTCGCCATTTTGAATTAATTTAGCTACAATTGTCCAAAATTCTAATAAATTCCTACAACACCTAATCAATACCTAGATCAATAATATGCTATTATATCAAGCATATAAAAATTATACACCATAGTTCAAAGCTTGTTCATTTTCGGTAGTTTCAAAAAAAATTACACCAATGGTTTCCAAAAATTCTCAAATTAATACCATGCACTCCTACAACACTATAGATCAATAATCCAACCTTAAAACATACCTAGCAATTTTCGAGCATCTCTAGAATAATTTAAATAAATTGCTAAGCTTAGGAAATAAATAATCTATGCACATATTAACATATGTAACATAATTTCTAAGCTTATAACATGCTAACATGATTTATTGCATAAATAATACATGCTAAAAATAATAGTTTAAATCGTAGGATTATTGAAAAAGATAGGTTTTATCGAAGCTTGTTCGATATCTAACCTCGTTATCGGAGTCGATCGGTTGTAGGATGAATTGAACTCAAGCAAATGGAAAGAAAAGATGAAGAAATGAGTTTGGTTTTCTTAAGAAAGGTTACGGCAGAGAGGGTGAGAAAATGGAGAGAATTAAGTGTGAAGTGTTCTGTGGTTTGAAAACAATATATATATACTTAGCCAAAATTTAATTGAAACAACACCATCTCATGCTACTCTCGGCTCTCTCACGCACCAAACACAAATGAAATAAATTAGTCAAAGTTGTGAGGTCATGATAAGAAAATATCTCTTACATATCATTAATTCCTTGTAAGCTTTATAAAAGTAATTTTGGGAGAAACAATTCAATTTGTTTCATGCCCCTAGCCATCGGCTACTGTGAAGGGGAGAATATAATTTTCAGATTTTTATGTGTTTAATAACACACGTGTATTAGATACACTTCCCCAAACATTAGTGCAATCAAGTATATTAAATTTAAGAATCAATTGTGTTTCAAACGTCAATTATTTCAATAATATAAACAATGCTGTAGTGTATTTTCATCTACACATTTTACTTGGTAAGTGTGTATTAATACTACACCTAAGAAATTTCACAATTTGGATGATCAAAATAAAATAAATCCTATGTTATATCACATAGGATGTTTTCGGCACTTTCATCATATAAATGCCTAAAATTTCATTTTCATGCTATAAGTAGATATATAGCATAATATATATCCTAAATGATAATTTATATCATAGGAAAATTATCGAATTAATCCATAGGTAGAAAACCCTATTTCTCGATTTAGGGTTTTCGAGAATCATAAATAATCAACAATATAATCCCAAAATTTTGTAGCATTAATTCAATGCTAAATAATATTCAATTATATAAAATAATCATAGGAATTTAATTATCATAATTCCTTGATCGTTAGACTTGATTTTCAAGTCATCTCAAAACGTTAACGTTTGAAGCGTCTCAAATGTTTAAATATCGACTCATCTCAAAATGGTCGAAATAAAGCTATAATCACTTTATTAAATAATTCCAATAATAATGGAATTAAATTCTAAGCTTAAAAACTTAGAAAATATCACGAGCATATAAATATCGATACGTAATCGACGTAGAAATAATCTTGTTGAAATCGTTAAATATTCGTATTTCTCGATTCACATTTATTTGTGAATAAAACATAGGAATTTATTATTCCAACAATAATCGATATCATTATTCGATATATAAATAATCAAATTATTATGATAATATTCTAATTTACGAAATTAATTTCGTAATTAGGAGTTTAAATAATCGGGGTATTACACTAATTGCCCCGAGTTATGTTAAATTATAATTTCTAAATTTTTATGAACTGGTGTTGGCATTAATGTCTCACTGTTAAAATTATCGCACATGAATATTGCAATATTCTCATTATTCTATTGAAATTGTAACAAAAGCCAAACATGTATGTTGATCGATCTTGTTTTCGTAAGGTAATAAATGCAATAAAGAACACGAGGAGTTAACGTGGTTCGATCTTTAAAATAGATCTACGTCCACGGAGCAAAAGGGTGTATGTGTATTTGAGTGTAAGCGTTTATTACAAAGAGTGTAGATGATCTTCTTCCGCCTAATCTAACCTCTATTTATACACCATAATATCGAGTTCGACTCTAATACAAAGTCTTCTCTCATAAGGATTCTTTTAGATATGCATCCAATCTTCTACGCTCCACTTATGATATGAGTTGTAGTTGGTTTAGAGTCTTCGGCCGAATTCACATAGTCGAGCTTTATAGTCGGGCCTATTTGTATTGGGCCTCTTCGCCGAACTTACATAGGCCGAGTTTAATGTCGGGTCCATTTATATCGGGCCCGATGCTTGGGTCTAGTAGTTGACCAGATCCTATCACATCCCCCCAAAAAAAAAAAAGACGAGAAGTGAGGTCGTGATGGACGTGACAAGGGTTCGACATTGCTCACCGAAACTCGTGATCCGCGGCGGGAGCATGCGATCCCCGCCGGTTGTATGTCGCTTAATCGCCTGCCGAGGCGTTCGCAAGTTGTATGTCGCTGACTACCGCCGAGGCGCTCTTCCAAGTCGTATGTCGCTTAGTTTCGCTTCACCGGGCATTTCGCCAAGTAGTATGTCGCTGGTTTCACCCTACCGGCGCGTTCTTCCAAGTCATATGTCGCTTTCTCCGCCGGGCATTCGCCAAGTCGATGTCGCTGGTTTCGACCGCCGGGCATTCAAGTCGTATGTTGCTTGGTCACCGCCGAGGCCGGATATATGACGCCGTGGTTGAATGTGTAACGCCGCGTCGAGGTCGAACACGGGACGTTATGCCGATGTCGAACATAATGCGTACGGCGGTTGGAGTCCCGATAAAGTGCACGTTGGGGGAATAACTTCCACAATACGCCTTTTCACATTTCACTTTATCCGCTCCAAACTTTCAAAATCAAAAAGCTCTTTGCCTTTCTGAAAATACCCAGTGTCTGTACTTTCCGCCATTGTCATTTTCGCCAGAGCATTGTGCATCTTCTTCGATATCTTCATAAAACAAGTAAGTTATCTATGGCTTCTTCTTCTTCTTCTGGGGAGTCTCACGGCTATGAGGGCCGTGTTGTGTCGGTGTCGCCACCGGATTCACCGGTGGTTTTAGAAGTTTATACTCTCGATTCCCCCCTTCCTTATGTTTGTAGGGTAGATTTCCCGCCTTTAAAGGATTTGGGTAGGGTTTCTTCTTTTCCCTCTTATCTTGAAGCCCCTGCCATAATAGAGCTTGCCTCTAGATTTTTTATTCCTAAATCTTTCGAGTTGGTCGCTCCCCGACCGGAGGATAGGGCTTGCGCCCTCCGGAGGGTTTTGTTACAGTGTACGAGGACAGCCTTACGTGCGGTCTTTGTGTTCCTTTTCCTTCCGTGTATGTCGAACTGCAACAATTGTTCGACATACCTCTTGCCCAAATAACTCCAAATTCTTTTTGGCATTTGACGAGCTTTGGTGTCTATGCTTATCAGCATAATTTTCCTCTCACCCTAGGGCTTGTCCTTAGGTTTTTCCAATTTAAATCTAGCGCGGGGTGGTATTATTTATCACCCGTCAGAGATTCAAAATAAAACGAAGTCAAGATCTCGAATTGGCGTAAGAAGTTCTTCTTTGTTGGTTCGATGGGTCTCTCCAAATCATCCGGAATACATGTAAGCTGGGGATATGGCCACCGGCGACGACTTCGTGGCATCGAGGAGGTTTCGATAGGGTCGGCCTTATCGACGAAGCTTTTTCCGAGGCCGAGCTCGTGTCGCGGGCCGAGCCCTGATGATCCTGCTACCTCGGTAGAACCGGAGAAGGGTTAGGCCCCCTTTTTCACTTCAACTTTCTGATTGATTCTTTTGCTTTATGTTATAACTTGGCAATTGTTTTATCGTCGCAGTGGACTTTCTCAAGGGGAAGAAAAGAAAGAGGTCTAGCTCTGGTGTCGAGCCCTCCACCTTGGCATTGAAGGATGTGGCCGAGGCCTCTTCTGAAAAGGCCAAAGTTCAAGTGAGGTCACCTTTGCCCCTATCTATGCCACGCCCCGTCAAGGAAAAGTGCGTGGTTTCTCCTCCTACCGGCGATGTTGATTGCGAGATCGTCGGCACCCAGGTCGCATGTCGGTCCTTCCCCGAGGTAATACACTTGTTTGCTCACCACCAATTTATGTAATGATGTAGTTTGTTGACATGAGTGATTCCTGTACAGGGGACCGCGTATTTGAAGATCGAGCTCGCGAGGGTGATGGATTTTCTGGATGACGCTGTCGCCTAGTTCGACCAGGTGGCTCGGTATTCTAGGGAGTTGGAGGAGGAGAAGACCCTCCTCGTCCTAGAGGTGGCCGAGGCCGAATCGAAGGCTCGGGATGCGGCGAAAAGGGAGGCCATGGCTGTGGCGGCTACCGAGGTGGTGAAGGCGGTCGAGGTCGACTCGTTGAAGGCCGAGGTTGGCATGCTGAAGGCCGAGGTAGAGGAGGTCAGACGTCGGGAGGCCGAGGCGGCAGCCCCGCAAGGAGAGCTTCTCCACGCCTTACAAGGAGGTTATTTTATCCCGAGATTCTCCGGCCGACCGCGAGTTGGCCGAGATCCCAATATGCTGCAGGTAGGCCACCCTCGATGAAGTTGCCGAGGATTACCCGGATTTGGATAAGTCCAAGTACGGGTATGAGGTGATGGAGAATGAGGCTTTCCTGCGGGCGTATGCCGAGATTCTTGCCGACGGTCTGGCGAATTTTCCCGTTTTGGAGGAGTTGGCTTCTTCCTCGACCTTGCTGACCGCCGAGTCTGTCTATGCTTGCTCGGTGGACCGGGACACCCTGCTCGAAACGATTATGGCCGATCTGGCTAAGGAACTGAGGGTGGCGGTGACCTCCGAGGCTGAAGCTCGGAAGGAGGCCGAGGCTGTTGGATCTCGGAAGGAGGCCGAGGCTGCTGTTTTGCATGTTTTTGTTTTGTTTTTCTTTGTTTTGTTGTCGCCGTTTTGATTCCTTTCTCGTTATATTTGAACATCTTTTATTGAATCGTGATCGCTTTGGTTTCGTGCGTGGAATGTTCATGTTGATTGCTTTTTGAGTTTTAAGCGCACCTGTGCCGGACTCGGTGTAGCCGGCGCCGGCGCTGCATCGTGAGAGCTCGGACAAGGCCGCTGTCCGGCGGTTCCCCGTCCGCGCCAGACGCCCTTTTTTCGCCAAATACCGATCCGGCGCTTCCCATATCCGCGCCATGCCCTCAACCCGCGAAGCGCCAAGGTCCGAGTTTCCACGCGTCCGTGGCTGGACACCCTATGTACGACTCGCCCGTAGAGTCATCGAGTCCGGTGCCTCATATCCGCCCGGCGCTGCGCTGGTGTCGAACTCGCCCGTAGAGTCGACGAGTCCGCGCCTTGCGCTCCCCGCCGGCTAGTTTATCCGCGGGCCCGGCGTCCCGCGCCGCCCGAGTTCGCGCTGATGCTTTTGTTTGCGAAGCGCACGAGTCCGCGCCGATCGAGTCCGACGCCGTATGTTAGTTTTGGCAGATATATATACGTTTTCAACGCCGAAACCTACTTTTCACTTATTTCTTTTCCGCTTTTCGCTTCGCAAGTTCCGCACGAGAACTTCTTCTAGTTCGTAATTCGTAATTTATTCTTCTCATCTTTTAAAATTGTGATTCAAGAATTATCGTGAGGATATTGATTCATATTCGAAAGTTTATTATCAATTCCATCGCTCGCTTTGTTAGTAAGTTTCTTCTATTGCTTTATTCGCTTAATCTCGCAGTATTTGATTGTTATTGATTTCATGTTGGTTATGATTAGTATTGATATTCGCCCGAGTAATCTTGTCTTTCGCTTGATCTTTTCCATTCATGTCTCAGATTTATAATTTCGATTCCATGTTCTTCGATTTAGGGTTTAATTCTTGCCTAGGGAATTTATCTGCTTTGTCAATTCCCGCCTAGTTAATTCGCCATTCTTTGTTTAATAATTTCTTGCCTAGGTAATCTATCAACCCTTTGAGATTAGAGTGTTTAGGATTTTAATTGTTTTGTGTGGCAATTTAGTAACGCCTGCTAAGTTTTCCTCGAGAGACCACTAGGTTAGCTTTCCTATTACAACACCTCATTCGATTGTGAGTCAATTAAGAGTATACTTTAGTTGAAACAAATTTTGGCGCCGCTGTCGGGAAAACTTTAGCGCTTATTAATGTTGCATGTTTTTCGCTTTATTCTTCTCCTTGCTTTCTTATTTTGTACCACAGCATGCGCTTGATCTCATTTGTCGAGTGTTGTGTATGCGAGGGCGCAAGCCTAAATCCTAGATCGGCATCGCCGCTGAAGTATACTGCAAGTTGAGCAAACCGCGACGCTTAGTGTGGCAAACTTTGATCACTCAGATGTGATAGTTTCGCGAGGACGCTTCTCTCACAATTGAAGGGGTTTACTACATCCGACAATTTTTGTTTGAAGAGTTCCTCCGTGGGTCATGGGTGATCGAATGAATAATAATCATGACGGAACGCTGTCCTCGCCTCGACAGGGATTACTTTCCCTAAGATAGGGAAATTACAACCGATCGTGTTATGCCCATGCACGCGTGGGTATGAGTTGAAGCCAAATCACTTCAACCTCATTCCCACTTTTCACGGCATGGCAAATGAAGATGCCCCGAGTTTTATGAGAGAATATAATCAAGTGGTGCGCCATTCCTCCGATGGGCCCGAACGAAGAATGCTTGAAGATGCTACTGCTTTTATTCTTGAAGGATAAAGCCAAGTCTTGCTTATGAGTTTTCCTACGACTCTCCGACAAATTGGAATTACGTAGGAAGCAGCTCATGTTGAGGTTCTATCCGCAATGAAGACGAAGGATCTTCGATCAAAATTATGACATTCAAGCAAGATCTAGATGAGCTGCTCCATGAAGCGAGAGAAAGATTCAAGGAGCTTCAAAGGCAATGCCCACATCACTTCTTCCCGCTGGTTTTGTTATGCCAATTCTTCTACGATGGGATCCCGAAACCGACGAAAAAGGCCGACGACGCAGCAGGGGCAACATAGCTCATATCACGCCCGAGGCTCTCGACGAAATCTTTGACGTCATGGCGAGCAATTCCTCCGTAGGCATCGAGTACGCTACGATCTTCTCGTCAACTCATTGAAGCCCGGATCGATTTGACGAGGCAAATGGCATGACTCATGAGAGAAATGAACGAGATGAAGTTGAAGCAGGCTGAGCTCCCTTCACCACCCCAGGAGTTCGCTGCTCCTTCTCAAGAGTTCGCGCACCTCCACGTGAATTCTCTATGCATCCTTGTGGAATTTGCATGGAAATGGGACATCTGCGGATATTTGCCCTAATATGGGTGATACGATCCTCGCTGGCACGAAGGATCTATCAAGACGCCGAACGGAAGAACTAACAAGACGGAATATCCCAAAACCTCACGAATCTAACCCTCAAGTGATATAGGTCAAGATTTCGCCTATACCCCAACCAGATAGTTGACGCAAAGAACTCGGGACGATGAATGACACACTAACGAGTGATGTATGTCTCGTCGACATAAGTCGATAATTGAATTTCGGCAAATGCAAGAAAATTCAAGAGCTAATGAAGAGAGAATAAAACTCACATATATTCGTAAATCAAAAGTTGAATATTTTCAGATTCTTACAAGCCTTTATATAGTCGAAAATAAAGAACCCTAATCCTTGTCAAATAAGGATTCCTAATCAAAACAGAAAATAAAGAACCCTAATCCTTGTCAAAGAAGGATTCCTAATCAAAACAGGAAACTAATTAATATAAGAGACCTAATTAAATTAGGATACTATTTAATCTAACATTTAAATGGGCTGCGAAAATAATTAAAACTAAAAAAACGTGGCCCACAATATCAAGTAATGGGCTGAAATATCGGACTCCATCATTCCCCTCCTCTTGAGAAAGATTTGTCCTCAAATCCAAGTCATCACCTATATCAAACGAACTCACCCACTTCAATTCACTAGCCTCGAAGATACCAAATGTGGAATCCAAATTTTATATCCAAATTTCAGATAAGCCTCATGGCAATGTGGGACGATCATCCCCACCCCCATAAGACCCGATCGCCTCGGCGATCCGCGAACCCTATGAGACACCGACCCAAATGGAAGGTCACTCGATACTAAATGATACGATCCTCGCCGGTACGAAGGATCTATCAAGACGCCGAACGGAAGAACTAACAAGACGGAATATCCCAAAACCTCGAATCTAACCCTCAAGTGATATAGGTCAAGATTTCGCCTATACCCCAACCAGATAGTCGACGCAAAGAACTCGGGGACGATGAATGACACACCTAACGAGTGATGTATGTCTCGTCGACATGTCGATAATTGAATTTCTTGGCAAATGCAAGAAAATTCAAGAGCTAATGAAGAGAGAATAAAACTCACATATATTCAGAATCAAAAGTCAATATTTTCATATGCTTACATGCCTTTATATAGTGAAAATAAAGAACCCTAATCCTTGTCAAATAAGGATTCCTAATCAAAACAGAAAATAAAGAACCCTAATCCTTGTCAAAGAAGGATTCCTAATCAAAACAGAAACTAATTAATATAAGAGACCTAATTAAATTAGGATACTATTTAATCTAACATTTAAACGGGTCATGAAAATAATTAAAACTAAAAAACGTGGCCCACAATATCAAGTAATGGGTCAAATATCGGACTCCATCATTATTTTTCACCTATATAAAGGTGTCTATGAAGGCGGAGTAGAGACTTATGCTATGCAAGGTTTTCACCGACAACATTATGAGCCGAGGCCGACCTATGAGCAAACCAAAGAAGAATATAACTCAAGGTGGAAGAACCAGAGCCAAGGTCGTGGTCTGTGTTCAAACTCACAAACCGACGCCTCCTCGCACAAGCAGCACCCACCACAGAAGAAAGACAGCTCAACCAGATTCTGCGGGCAAAGAAGCTTATGGTCAGCAAGATCAAGATCCGCAGCAGCCATATCGACACCGCCTTACCCACAAGATCCTTACCAGCCAGCAGCAGCCCGCAGCAGTGAGCATTCTTTACCACCTCGTCGCAACAATCAGCTTCCACGCTGTCCCCGCAATCTCAACAGATTCTCACCGAGGATCCTCTCGATGCCTACATCGCTAAGAACAATCGTAGGAACGAAATACGGAGGCGACGATGGGGCGCCTTGAGGAAACCATGGTCGATTGCCACTTTCTTAATGAGACGAGGCGCAGAGTGAAAAGAACAAGTTGCCCGGCAAGCTCATCAAGCTCATGCCGTGACGGTGCTCAAGTGGAAAGGTTATCGACAACATGGTGACTATGCCGGTCCCTGCACTTTCTCCCACCCATCGTTGTTGTTGAGGAACCTCATGTTGAAGAAGAGGTTCTCGAGAAGAAAGATGAGCGTGAGTTGCACAAAGTCACGATCCATATGTTCGCGGGACAAACTTCAAAGACTTTGTTCAAGCCCCGGTCCTTATCCCCATCGGTCGACGAATGCCAAGCAGACCAACAGCTCAACGATTTCTACAAATTGTTTGTCTCAAGTACACGCCAACCGCTTTTGTCGACGCCATCCGGCCGCCCCGCCTATGTGAAATTCTTTAAGGAGCTCACCTCAAAGAAGAGGAACTGGGAGACATTGCCAATGTGGTCGCTCTCCGAGACGCTTAATTCAATCATGCAACTTCCCTTCCACCCAAGCTTCATGATCCGTAGCTTTTATCATTAAGATTGCATGGGAATGGGAAAGAGGCCTTAGGTATGCTTGATTTGGGGCGGAATTAATTTAATGCCTTATTCTATCTTTCAAGAATTAGGTCTTAAGGAATTAAAACCCATGTGCATGACCCTTCAATTAGTCGATAGATCTATGAGATACCCCAAGGGGTAGTGGAAAATGTTATGGTTAATGGGGGTCCGATAATTTTGATGGATTTTGTGGTCTTGGAAGTTGGGGATGTACGGGAGGATGGTAGGTCTCACATCGCTCTCCTCGGTAGACCGCTTATGGCCACCACTAATACCATGATAGATGTTAAGAGTGGTCTTATTAAGATGACTATTTTAGGGACCATTTGTTACATTTTCCTGTGAGAAATAGTCTTAATGCCCCTCCGCTCATTATATTGATGATTGTGCTTTTGTCGATGCTATTGAGCCCTTGGTCGAGAATGTATTTTTGCAGGCACATAATTGAAGAGGTCTTCATGGGATCTACCGACGAGCAAGAAGAGACGTGAGTCGGCAAGCTTCCCGAGCCATCTGCTGAACTCAAGGAGCTTAACGATTTGAAGTATGTGTTCTTAGAGGAAGGAGAGCCGTTGATCATCTCCCGACTTTGGCCTGATGAGGAAGATCGCTGATTGAGTTTTGAAGAGGAACAAGCTTGCCTTCGGTGGAGTTTCACGATATCCGTGGCATTAACCCCGCCACATGTATGCATCGCATCACCTTGAAGAAGGAGCTCGCCCAACGAGAGACGGACAAAGGAGGTTGAACCTCGTGATATCTCAAGTAGTGAAGAAGGAAATCTACAAACCTTGGCGAAGGCCTCATCTTTCCTCGCCGATAGGAACGGGCGAGCCCCTGCATGTAGTGCCAAAGAAGGGGCATTACTATTATCGAAAATAGCAAGGGAGTTGAAAGGCCCGAGCCACCACGGATGGCGATGTGCATTGACTCATCGGAATTGAATGCCGCCACCAAAAGGATCATTTCTCTACCTTCATTGATCAAATGCTTGATAGGTTAGCGGGACACGATTTTTATTGTTTTCTTGACGGCTTGTCTCGATATTATCAGTTGCCATAGCTCCGAAGATCAATCCAAGACGGCGCTCACGAGCCCGCATGGATATTTGCTTACCGCCAGATGCCGTTTGGTCTTTGCAATGCACCGAACCTTCCAACGGTGCATGATGTCCATCTTCTCGAAATGATCGGCGACTACATGGAGGTATTTATGGATGACTTTTCTGTGTTTGGCTCGTCATTTGATGACTGTTTAGCTAAGATTGATCATGTGCTTAATAGATGTGTCGAGAGTCATTTGACTTTAAGTTGGGAGAAGAGTCATTTCATGGTTAAAAGTGGTATAGTACTCGGGCACTTGGTTTCACATGATGGGATTGAGGTGGATAGGGCCAAAATCGATGTTATAGGGAAATTGCCCCCACCTGTTGACGTTAAGGGGATTAGAGTTTCTTAGGCATGCCGGGCTTCTACCGTAGGTTTATTAAGGATTTTCCGAAAATCTCTCAACCCTTATGTCGTTTGCTTGCCCAAGACGTGCCATTTGTGTTTAATAATGATTGTATGCATGCTTTCTCTGTGTTGAAAGAGAAGTTGACTAGTGCCCCCGTGGTTGTAGCCCCGAACTGGAATGAACACTTTGAGATTATGTGTGATGCTAGCAATCATGCTGTAGGGGCTGTTTTAGGGCAACGTGTTGATAAGATTCTCTCGTAATTTACTATGCTAGTTCTACCTTGAATCATGCGCAGGTGAATTACACGACAACCGAAAAAGAAATGTTAGCTGTGGTTTTTGCTTTAGAAAAATTTCGCTCATATATCATAGGTTCTAAAGTGATTGTTCATAGTGACCATGCTGCTTTAAGGTACTTGTTAACCAAACCTCAAGCCAAGCCTAGGTTGATCCGTTGGGTTCTTCTCCTTCAAGAATTCGATTTGGAGATTAAGGATAGGAAAGGGAGTGAGAATTGTGTGGCTGATCATTTGTCTCGTCTTAAATCCCCGAGTGTTAAACTTTTGCATGAGACTGTTGCTAATGATTTTCCTTATGAAAATGCTTTTTCGGTCTCATCTTCCCGTGGTTCACGACATTGTGAATTATCTTGCTTGTGGGAGATGAGACTGGTCTAACCTTTCGTGAAAGGAAGCGTTTTCTAACCTTGCATGTGCAATATTTGCAGACGAGCCATATCTGCTCAAATTCGAGAAGGATGATGTGATCCGTCGATGTGCCCGAGGAAGAGCAATTTCAAGTGTTGGAAAGATGCCACAATGGTGATTATGGAGGGCATTTCGGTGGACAAAAGATCTGCTCAAGGTCCTCCAATCGATTCTCATCGCCATCATTGTTCAAAGACGCCCAGCGTTTCTACCGTGCTTGTGATCGATGCCAACCACGGGATCTATAGGTGTTCGAATGAGATGCCTCAACAATATTCTTGTGGTAGAAATTTTCGATGTGTGGGAATCGATTTCATGGGACCCTTCCTAAATCTTCGGTTTTGAATATATTCGCTTGTTGCTGACTATGTGTCCAAGTGGGTCGAGGCTATCCCCACTAGGACATGCGATTCTTACATCGCTTTGAAGTTTGTGCAGAGAATATACCGTGCAGATTGGTTTTCCCAAAGCAATCATTAGTGATGGAGGAAAGCATTTTGCAACAAGTTGTTCGAGAAGTTGATGAAGAAGAGTGGATTAACCACAAGGTGGCAACGCCTTACCACCCACGTACATCGGGACAAGCCGAGACTAGTAATCGGCAAATCAAGGGATCTTAGAGAAATGGTACAACCTTCTCGGAAGGATTGGTCCACCAAACTACCCGATGCACTATGGGCGTATCGCACCGCATACAAAAGCATTCTCGAATGAGTCCTTATCGTATGGTGTTTGGGAAGGCGTGTCATCTTCCTATGAGATCGAGCACAAGGCCTTGTGGGCAATAAAACCATTTCTTTGGAGATGCAAGATGCTTCCAAACGCGGATGTTACAAATCTCGGAGCTTGAAGAATTACGAATGAGGCATATGACAATGCCCGAATTTACAAAGAAAAGTGAAGGCCATCCACGACAAACATATAGTGCACAAGGATTTGAAGCCGGTATGAAGGTTTTATTGTTTAATTCCCGATCGCTTTTTCCGGAAAATTGAAGTCTCATTGAGTGGCCTGCTCATTTTCAAGGAACTGAAGCCGCACGGCTCGGTCGTGTTTCGAAGAAGAAGGATCGATTTAATCGCTCGAGGTCAATGGTCAACGTGTAAAGCCCTATGTTGAAGGGGGTCCGACCTCCTTTACGGTGGAATCTATTTCCGTCGCAGATCCTTGATCGTCGAGTTTATTCTTGTCAAGCTAATGACAGTAAACGAGCGCTTCGTGGGAGGCAACCCACTTTTATTTTTGTTATGTTCGTTTTTTTTTTTTTTCTCTTTTTCCTTTGTTTTTGCTTTTGATTGCGTGTTTATTTCTTTTTGTGTTTTGTGTAGTGCAGGTTGAGGAGTATTTTGATCTTGAAATAGTCGAAAAGTTGATGGAGGCACAATATCGTCCAGGGAGGTACCCCAGGCGCCGGACGCAACGAAACCGCTACCGGGTACGAATCAAAGTCGGCAACAAGACCACACCAAGTTACCGGACGCAGGATGAATTTAAAATCGGCAACAAGACACACCCAAATACGGACGCGACGGTTACCGGACGCGTGGTCATTCCAAATTGGGCGTGAAGTCACACCGCGGCACGGACGCGACGGTCACCGGACGCTGGTGTTTTCATTTGTTTAAGAAGATGTCGACCCAATACGGACGCATGAAATCGGCTGGGTCCATTTGTTTTTTTATCGCTTTAAAAATAAAATAAAAATAATAATAATAATAAAAAATTAATATATATATATATGTTTGATGTGTTTTAGGGTTTCAATCTTTTTTTTTTGCCCGCGCGCTTTCTCTCTCGCAGCACTTCTTCTCCGTCGCCGCCTTCATCTCACGCCCACTCTCCGCCCGCGCCTCCACTCCATTCAGCCCGCAGCCTTCAAAGACATCAGTCCGCGCCTTATCTCCAACCGCGCCAAGGCCTTCCATCCGCTCGACGACTCACCTCCATCCGACGCCGCAACACACCTCCGCGTGTCTTTCCGTCCGGCGTTATTTTTCGCTCGCGCGCGTTCCACATCCAACGCGTCCCTCACGTCCGACGACTCACCTCCGACGACGCGCCAGCAACACGCCTGCAGCGTTTTCCGCCCGGGCGTTACCTTTCCGCCCGGCGCCGTTTCACATCCAACGCGTCCTCACGCCCGCGACTCACTTCGTCGTGCCGCACAACACACATCCGCACATTTCGTCTGTCCGGCGTTTTCAAGCGCCGCGCTATAGCAGTTTATTCACTGCCCGTGATGATGCACGCTCGCGCCTCGCGCCGCTCGCCCGCCCGGGCCGCTTCTAAGCCAGCGCGCTTTTTCACTTTTCAGCCCGCTCGCCTCCGCCCCGACACGCTTGTTCGTCCGGCGACTCGTTCTTCCCAAAGACACTCATATCTCGAGGCTTGTGCAGGCCCTCTTGCACACAATTCAGCATGGTTCGCACTAAAATGCATCTCGATCCACCTCCCGCCATCCTCAAGCCGACGATGTTCCGATGGAGGAACAACAGAGGATATTAGCGTAATGTACCGCCACCTTCCCAATTTATAATCCGTTGAAGGTACACACTATCGCCGTTTGCATTTCAAGAAATAACACCTCCGTCAATTCAACCGCAATTGATGCAGTCTAGGTCTTGAGGATAGGGTAAAAGTATTTGAAAAATTTGGGTTTGCTACAATATGCATTGATGGACTTACCCGGTTATAACCCATTGTTGCTTGAATTCTATTGCACGATGTGTATTGATGATGAATCGATTCTTTGTCTTGTCGTCATTGGGGCAAGAGTATGTTATAACGCCGTATAATGAAGGGGTTTTGTTTTCCGACTTCGCGCACGTGGTGTGCGAATTCTTTCAATGTCGAGAGGCCCGAAAGAGCTATCGATTTAATAACTGGTCATCTGTCGGAATGCCGAGTGGGTTTATCAAGGATGAAGCTTTGGCAATGGTCCACAAGTTCATAGCTTTCAATGTTTTTGGAAATGAACAGGCAAATAAGGTGAATCTCTTCAAGTCTTCCGCTAACATGTGTTTGTAAAGAAGACGAAGATTTCGCCGATATACTTTATTTGGGACCACTTGCAACCGATCCAACAAGCGCATGAAATGTAGGCCAACCCCGCCAAATCCCTCACCGGTCCGGCAAAGAGCTTAAGGATCATAAATAACGATGGACGACCGCCTCGGGCCAAGATCATATACGACCTAAGATGATTGATCTTAGTGAGTCATGCGAGCGCCTCCCTTGCCTACAACGAGACTACTACGGTACCTCAAGATCGAGGAATTGCGTGAAACGATATATGTTGGCACAAGACGCAAAGGCCCAAGAAGTCGAGGCAGCCCAAGCGGCGGTGCAGACCATCACATGCACCTACGGGTGATATGATCATCTATGATACCACCGCACCATCGATGAAGACCGTGACCAGCAGTGACGCAGAGAGGGATACAGAGCCCTCATGGAGCGACATTGATCCTAATCACCGCGAGCCCTTCCCAAAGAATACGCATCGGGCCAAGGGTATAGTTCTTTTCGTGAGGAGTTTGGTCGGTTTAGGGTGAATTAGTCACATCGGACGTAGTTCCGCCGAGACATAACTTCTCGGTTTGATCAAGAAAATCAACGCCTCGACAGATGTAATCAATTATGGCACGAGCAAACCAGGTACCGAGCACATATAACCGCAGATGATTGAGCGAATCGGCGCATGGCCGCTCGAAGCCCAAAGGGAACGCATGGACTACCTTTCATGGCGCCTCCTCCACCATCGCTTTTCCCGACCAATAGTGATTCTTCACTATTGGAGCGTTTGTGTTTTCCTTTTTGTTTGTATTTTGTTCGTTTCCTTTTTCGTTGTTTTGCTTCTCTCTGTTTTCTGTTTTTGTAGGCCTTGTCTTTTGTTGCTTCCCCGCTGCTCCATTCGCCGCCTTCGTGGAAGTCTCTCCGCCTTTATCTAATATTTTATATGCAATGAGGTCCTTGCCTGTTTTTAAGTGTGGGGGTTTTTTTTCTGTCTGTTTTCTGTCTTTGTTGTGTTTTGTCGTTTCTTAACTTTTTGTTGGATTAGAGACGATTTTATCTTCTTGAAATCAATGGTGTATGAAGAATTATGCCTTAAGTTGAATTAATTGCGTTTTGATCTGAATTTCTTTGCATCTTGGTATATGGTTTTTAGTTTAATGAAACTTAGGTGTCAATTTGAACTGTGGGACATAATTAGAAAGCTGTGTTTAGACAAGGTGTGTGATCGGATGTCATTTGCTTCAGAATGGAACCCGCTCTTGTATGATCTTTCAAGAAAAGTGGACAATAAAAAAAAAAAAAAAAAAAAAAAGAGAAAAAGAAAATAAAATATGTCGTTATTGTGAAATAAGTGGGCTTAAAATTCAATAAGGGCTCTACCCTCTTGCTTGTGTTGTCTCTCTATGGAGACTCTTTGCTATGGGTATAGATATTCACGTTAGATACTCGAGTGTACAACTTGAAGGTTCCATCTAACGATTATTGTCCTATAATCGGTTTTAAGTTCCACATGTTCTTATTTGTTGTTGTCATTTGAGATATCTTACATGAAAGGGAACTATATAAGTTGTATATTGATTTCTGAAAGCATGTTGAGTCGAAGCACAACTATTCTATGATAAGTCACATGTTTGGATTGATAAACGAGGATCATTGTATCGAGAACTATATTATTGAGACGCATTGAAGGATGTGAATATGTGATTAATTCTATTTGAAGTATTGATTCTATGTGTACCATTCCTTTCAAGAAACTAAGATTTGCTCGAGGACAAGCAACGAGTTAAGTGTGAGGTGTTGTTTTGCATGTTTTTGTTTTGTTTTTCTTTGTTTTGTTGTCGTCGTTTTGATTCCTTCTGGTTATATTTGAACATCTTTTATTGGAATCGTGATCGCTTTGGTTTCGTGCAGGGAATGTTCATGTTGATTGCTTTTTGAGCTCTTAAGCGCGCAGCGCCAGACTCGGTGTAGCCGGCGCTGGTGCGCGTTGCATCGCGAGCTTTCGACAAGGCCGCGTCCGCGGTTCCCTCGTCCGCGCCGACGCCCTTTTCGCCAGCCCCGCGTCCGGCGTTCCCATGTCCGCGCTGGCGCCCTCAACCCGCGAAGCGCCAGCGCCCGTAGTTTCCACGCGTCCGGCGCTGACACCCTATGTATGACTCGCCCGTAGAGTCATCGAGTCCGCGCCTCATATCCGCCCGGCGCTGCGCGGTGTCGAACTCGCCCGTAGTCGGCGAGTCCGGCGCCTCCTGCGTCCGCGCCGCTAGCTCATCCGTGTCTTGGCGTCCGGCGCTCGCCCGAGTCCGCGCTGGATGCCTTTTGTTTATGAAGGCACGAGTCCGCGCTGATCGAGTCCGCGCCGTGCGTTAGTTTTGGGCCGATATATATACGTTTTCAACGCCGAAACCTACTTTTCACTTATTTCTTTTCCGTCTTTCGCTCGCAAGTTCCGCATTTAGAACTTCTTCTCTAGTTCGTAATTCGTAATTTATTCTTCTCATCTTTTAAAATTGTGATTCAAGAATTATCGTGAGGATATCGGATTCATATTACGAAAGTTTATTATCAATTCCATCGCTCGCTTTTGTTAGTAAGTTTCTTCTATTGCTTTATTCGCTTTAATCTCTGCAGATTTGATTGTTATTGATTTCTATGTTGGTTATGATTAGTATTGATATTCGTCGAGAGTAATCTTGTCTTTCGCTTGATCTTTCCATTCATGTCTAGATTTATAATTTCGATTCCATGTTCTTCGATTTAGGTTTAATTCTCGCCTAGGAATTTATCTGCTTTGTCAATTCCGCCTAGTTAATTGGCCATTCTTTGTTTAATAATTTCTTGCCTAGGTAATCTATCAACCCTTTTGAGATTAGAGTGTTTAGGATTTTAATTGTTTTGTGTGGCAATTTAGTAACGCCTGCTAAGTTTTCCTCGAGAGACTACTAGGTTAGCTTTCCCTATTACAACACCTCATTCGATTGTGAGTCAATTAAGAGTATACTTTTAGTTGAAACCATTGCACTGCTTTGAGCTCGAGAGGAGGTCCAGTCACGAGCCCGAGGGAGAAGTCATGGAGGGTCGGTTGATCCATTTTTTTTCTAGATAAATGTAACTATGTCATCATTAAGATGTCGTTTTTGACCTGCCTTAAAGGCTTTAATAAAATTCTCTAATTCATTGAAGTATGCTTTTCTTTGCTTGTCTCAGTCTGTTCTTGAACCTGTTGACATGTCTCCTTGGCTGAACCAAATAAAAATTTTGAACCGAGCTCTCGAGCGGGAAGTCGAGGTCCTTCACCGAGGGCAAGCTTGGCATGTGCGAGGAGGAAGCCGATGTTAAATTCAGGGCTTCTCAAGAGAGATTTGATGAGTTTCAAGCTCGGTTTTTAGAGTTGGAGGAGAAGCTCGAGATCACGAAGGATGATGCAAAAAAGGTCATCGATGAGCATGCAGAATACGAGGCGGTTATTCGCCGAGGTGGCGGATTGACCATCTCCGGCCGGCCAAAGTCTTAGAGATCGTCTGATGTGTTCGAGCTATGGACGTGTACGATCGGGACTCGCACAATTTCGTGAGCAGCTTGTCGACCGAGAAAATCGGCGGTCTGCATAAGATCAGTAGCTCGTCATCCGCAACTTGAGCGGTTTCTTCGATCGATGGCCGAGGCTTCTTCTTCTGCCTCGGCTTCATCTCCTCCGATGGTGAGTTTTGTCGAAAGACATTCTCGGGAGTTTTATATGCAAGAAAGATGACAGTTATCGAGCAGCCGGGGTCGAATAGCGAGACATAGAGGTCGAGCCGATCGAGCTCCTGCTGTCGATCGAGGACGAGGTAGAGGTAGGGGTAGGGTGAGCATAGATGAGTCAATAACCTCGATTTTTGTAGAGATTGGCTTAACTTCTCTCAGCCTCCTGGTCCTTCTTCGTCCTCGTAATGTCTTGTATGCATTATATACTTCGAAAATAAGAACAAATTTTTCTTTGCCTTGTGTTGATTTTTCTTGTTTATCAAACACTTTATGCATTTAGTTCTCGTAATAAACGATGGTAGTTCATCCTCGTAATAAACAAGGGTAGTTCGTCCTCGAAATAAACGAAGGTAGTTCGTCCTCGTAATAAAAGAGGGTAGTTCGTCCTCGAAATAAACGAGGGTAGTTCGTCCTCGTAATAAAAGAGGTTAGTTCATCCTCGAAATAAATGAGGGTAGTTCATCCTCGTAATAAACGAGGGTAAAGGTTCCTTATTTGCCGAGAAGTGTCGGTAGGGGTGGTCCCCTTACGTGCGTTTAGATATCATCCTCTTAGAGGGTATTTGTCGTCCTCCTTAGAGGGTATTGTTCATCCTCCGTATAGGGTATTGTTCATCCTCCGTAGAGGGTATTGTGGAAAAGGTGGTATGCATAAGTGACAAATGAAATATGCAAGACAAATGAAGTAAATAAAGAAAAGATTTTATTAATAACACACGACGTAACAACAGAAAAAGACCTGAAGACACGACTGAACAAATCTAAATGAACAAATTTTCCTTCGACACTTATGCAAAATACTTCTTAAGCTTATATGACCCTTTTCCGAGGACTTCTTCAACTCGGTAAGGCCCTTCCCATACGGCTTCTAGCTTGTCGAGCTTTGCGACTTTACTTGACTTCATTATTTCAAGCACGAGGTCGCCTACTGAATTATCGAGATTTGACACGGCTGGTTATAATACCGAGCTACTGCTTTCAGACCGAGCTTCTAATGTAATGTGAGGTACCCTCTTTCTTCAAGCGGCATCCGATCGCTTGTAGATTCTCCCATTTACTTGACTAAGAAGTGGATGGTGCGGGAGCTCGCATACCGATCTCTGCCGGAATTACGGCTTCGTTTCCATACACCAAACTGCAGGGTGTTTCTCCATTCGATGTCCGAGGTGTTGTGCGGCACGACCATAAGACTTGTGGCAAATTCTCCACCTAATTGCCCTTTACCCTGGTCGAAAGTAGTTTTGAGTCCCTTCACAATCGTCTCGTTGGTGACTTCGGTTTGACCATTTGCTTGAGGACGGGCCACCGAGGTGAACTTTTGTTGAATCAAGCTCTTGACACCACTCTTTAAAGACCTTATCTGTGAACTGTGTCCCATTATTCAAACGAGGATATGAGGGATCTTGAAGCAACACACGATATTCTTCCCGACGGTTGAGAGCGTTTTTGCTTGTGATTTTCACCAAGGGTTCGGCTTCCACCCACTTTGTGAAGTAGTCGATTGCGACAATCAAGAATTGAAACTGCCCTGGAGCTTTGCATAAGGGGCCCACGATATCAATCCCCCACTGCATGAATGGCCAAGGGCTTTGCATCCTGGCGAGGTCGGTTTGAGGTAACCTCGGCACATTTCCATGGATTTGGCATTTCACACACTTCTTTACGAGGTCGATCGAGTCTTGGAACATTGTTGGCCAGTAGTATCCCCATCGCATGACTTTCTTTGATAATGCACGGGGTCCGATGTGGCTTCCACATGATCCCTCGTGAACTTCTCATAGTACGTACTCAGCTCGATTCGGACCCAGACACATTAGGAGAGGTTGGAGATACAACTTTCTGTAGAGAATTCCTTGCTCAAGTACATATCGCAAAGATTTGCTCAAGACTCTCCTGGCCTCGAGCTTGTCATGAGGTAATTCGCCCCTCTCCAAATATGCTCGAATGGGGGTCATCCAATTAGGCTCTTCATCAGAGACAATGTTGACTTCACCCCGCATCGCCTATGCTTCGTTTTGACTTCTTCATCGGCGAACTCGTGACGATGAGGCCATTGCTTAAGGTGTCACCGGCTATTTTGCTCCCTTGATACGAACCAACTGGAAGTATGAGAAAGACCATGTAGGCTTTTAGCTTTTTCAAGGTATTTCTTCATCCCGGTGCCTTTTGATTCGTACTTTCCCAACATATGGCTTACTATGACACAGGAATCACCGTGAACTTGCACGGCTCGTGTCGAAGACTTTGAGCTAAGCGAAGTCCCGCAATTAAGGCATCGATTTCACCTCGTTATTCGTATTTTGAATGTAAACCGGTGCGTGGGTGATCTCTTGCCATCCGTCCCGTAGTAAGATGCTGTCCACTACCCGCTTTACCCAAGCTCCATCTACATAGATTTGCCAACAATTCTCGGATGCTTCCTTGATGGGTTCGGCTTTGGCATTGTCTCGAGGTAGGCTCGGTGGGTTTTGGCTTTTACGTGAAGTTAGCCTCTGCAAGGAAGTCCGCAAGGCCCCGACCTTGATGGCTTGACGGGCGTAAAGAGATATTGTGTTCGCCAACTCAATTGCCCACTGTAATTCTCCTCAAGCTTCCGGCTTTGTTAATACTTCTGTCAAGTGGATGATCGTGAGAAGTTGTATGGGATATGCATGGAAGTAGGGACATAGTCTCCTCACGCGTTCACTAATGCCAAAGCGAGCTTCTCCAAAGGTTGATATCTCGCTTCCGGCCCTTTGAGTGCTCGGTGATGAAATATCTGAGGGGTGGCGGACGTCGTCCTCTCGCACCAAAATCGCACTTATGGTCTCATCCAAGTCGCGAGGTATAGGTAGAGGACCTCCTTCCTTCGGACGATAGAGAGTGGGGAGTTTAGCGAGGTAGTTTTGAGATCTTCAATGCCAACTTGTGCTTATCATCCCAATCGAACTCCGAGCCTTTTAAGGATTTTGAAAAGGAAGTTGCTTCTCCGTGGCTTTTGAGAGAAAGCGGCTCAGCCCAGCTATGCAGCCCGTCAACTTATGCAGGTCGTGGATTATCTTCGGTACCTTCATCTCCAAAACGGTTTGAACCTTGGATGGATTGGCTTTTATCCTTCTTGTGAAACCCAAGACCCGTAAATTCCCGCACCATCGCGAATGTACACTTTTGGGGGTTTAGCTTTAGGTTCACTTCAAGAAGTAGGCCGAGGACGATCCGGAGGTCGGCAACACATGCGACTTTCTCCTTACTTTTGACGACGATATCTTCTACATATACATCCACATTTTGATCTATGTAGGGCTGAAATATCTTGTCCACCATTCTTTGATAGGTGGCCCCTGCATTCTTGAGTCCGAATGGCATCTTATTATATGCAAAGACGCCGAAGTCTGTGATGAAGGTTGTTTTGGATGCGTCCTCGTCACTCATTAGGACTTGGTGATACCCCTTGTATAGGTCCAGGAAGCCAAAGACTTCGTATCCGACCAGAGCATCAACTTTCTTGTCAATGTTGGGAAGGGGGTAGCAGTCATTAGGGCAATGTTTATTGAGATCGGTGTAGTCGATACACATTCGCCATCCCCCTCCTCCTTTCTTAACCATCACCGGGTTGGCTATCCAGGTCGGATACTTGACTTCGAACAATATGTGTGCTTTTAGTAGTTGGTTCACCTCGTCATGTATGACCTGATTCCGTTCCGCTGCAAAGATCCGCTGTTTTTGCCGAACTGGTTTGATACTTGGATCAATGTTGAGCCGGTGAGTGATGATACTCGGTGAGACCCCGGTCATGTCGAGGGGTGACCAGGCGAAGACGTCCCTGAATTCCCTTAGGAGTTGGATGATCTGCTTCCTCAGTTGAGGTACTTCGGTAGAACCTACTTTGACGACCTTGAGGGGATCGTCCTCATACAATGCGACCTCTTCTACCGAGCTGTCGAGAGCAGACGACGCCCTTTCCAGTTCCAACTCCTCGGGCTTCCTTAACTGCTATGCCTGTGGGTGCTGGGTCGAAGTCCCGGCACCTCTTAAGGCAACCTGCATGCATTCTTTTGCTTTTTTCTAATCACCTCGGATCACAGCTATTCCTCCTCTTGTGGGGATCTTCATGGTCATGTGGTACGCGTTGAACACACCGCCTCATCGCATTCAACCGCCTCGCCTAGTATGATGTTATATGGTGAGTAGGCGTTTACTACGAAGAATTGTACCACTTTGGTGGAGCTCATCGGTGATTTGCCCACTGTGACAGTTAGTTCGATGATCCCCTCAGGTCGCGTCTCTTCTTGCACGAAGCTTCGAAGTGGAAGTGGTGCCGGTGTGAGGCGTGCTTCCTCAACTCCCAATTTGTTAAAACACTCATTGAAGAGGATGCTTACCGAAGCACCACTATCGAATTATACACGCCGAACTAACTTGTTGGCGACCACCGCTTGGATTATCATCGCGTCCTGGTGAGGTACTACGGCTGGTATAGGGTCGTCCTCGGAAAAAGTGATGGCCTCGTTCCTTTTGAACCTCTTGTTTACAGGTTCGCTGGTATGGGAACTTCGGGCCTCGGCTTTTAGAGAGGACTTCATAGTTCTGCGAGGGAGCCCCGTGATGGTGGATATGATTCCATCGTATTGAGGCTCGTCATCACCTTCTTCGTCGGTGTCGTGCCTTGCTTTTTGTGAGGGCCACAATTTCCCTCTCCTTCACTTGCTTCCGCTTTTTTTGACCTCGTTGGGGGGCCTCGTACTGACCAGTTCGTCGGCCATGAATTTGATATTTCTTAAGGACCCCATCCTACACCAACTTCTCGATGCCTGCCATGAGATCCCTGCATGCCTCGTGTCATGTCCATGATCCTCGTGAAAGGAGCAATACTTGTCTTTGGATCGGCGTTTCGCTCCTCCTAACATGGGCCGAGGCTTCTCGAACATGTTCATATGGAGCTCATAGATCTCCGCCCTAGATTTCATCAAGGGTGTATACTGAGGCCGTTTCGGGTTATGACGAGGCCCGATTCTAGACTCTATTGGGCCACGTTGTATTCTTTCCAAGGCACTTCGTCCACCTTGGCCTTGATCTCCTCGACCATCCTATTTCCTCTTCTTGTCCGAGGGCTCCATCTTTTCCGCTTCGCGCTTTTTCCTATCTACTTCGTCCGCTTTGGCGAACCGATCTGCAATGCGCCACAACTCTGACGCAGTACGAGGCTCGTACTTGACGATCTCCTTATATAGGGCCCCAGGCAGGATACCGTTTTGAAAAGCTAAGATAATGAGGAGGTCGTTTACGTCTTCGACTTTTAGGCATTCCTTGTTGAACCTGGTCATGAAGTCGCTGATGGACTCACCTCGGTCTTATCTCACGGTGAGGAGATGAGCCGATGTGGTCTTGGACTCGGCTTTTTGGAAGAACCTTCGATGAAAGGCTTCCATTAGATCTCGATAAGATCCAATACTACCGGTAGGTAAACTGTCGAACCACTGACGAGCATTGTCGATCAATAACTCCGGGAATAGCTTGCACATGTGAATGGTGTTCAGACGCTGGTTGATCATGTTGTACTGGAATTGAGAAAGGAAGTTTTATGGATCCCGCAGTCCGTCGTAGGGGGCGATACTTGGCACCCGGTACTTATCTGGAAGAGGGGTGTCGAGTATCTCATCGGAGAAAGGGGTAATGATCCTCCCAGTATCATTAGAATCCTCCTCCCGGAGACCGAGACTGAGGTCGTCGGCCGAACTCGTTATAATGGTGGGGATCGGCATCGCGATGATCACGACGTCCTGCCCCACGCTATTCATCCCTTGTACGGTTAGTTTGGAAACCAACCCGTGTAGGGGTATTATCCGCAGCACGAGCGTCTATCATCCGGAGACTGGGGGAGCCACCTTGCTGTGTCGCCTCGTGCTTCGACGAGGCTTCAACGTCCTGTTCTTCTTGACGATGCCGACCTTGTTCTCGGCTGAGGTACTGAAGGAAGCTCTCCTTATTCTTTTCGAGGAATCCTTTAACCGCCTCGTCAAGGTTCAACTGTGGTGTTAGGGGTTCCTCTCGGTTGTTGTTGCGGCCTCCTTCACTATGGTACTCTTCTTCTTCACGCAGGATAGGGTTGCCTCGCTCATCGAGACTCTGAATGTGTCCTTCGAGAGTCGCATCTCTTATCGGGCTTTTCCCTAGCCGAGTTCGGTAGCGCCCCCGCCGCCATTGTTACCGTAGCGACCTTTGGATGTAATGCTTCTTGTATTCATCGTTGTTCTGATTGTTACCCGAGAAAAAGATCGAAAACGCAAAATTTTGTTTCCCACAGACGGCGCCAGTGATCGATCTTGTTTTCTTAAGGTAATAAATACAATAAAGAACACGAGGAGTTAACGTGGTTCGATCTTTAAAATAGATCTACGTCCACGGAGCAAGAGGGTGTATGTGTATTTGAGTGTGTAAGAAGCGATTACAAAGAGTGTAGATGATCTTCTTCCGTCTAATCTAACCTCTATTTATACACCATAATATTGAGTTCGACTCTAATACAAAGTCTTCTCTCATAAGGATTCTTTTAGATATGCATCCGAATCTTCTACGTCTCCACTTGTGATATGAGTTGTAGTTGGTTTAGGAGTCTTCTTGGACCGAAGTCACATAGGCCGAGCTTTATAGTTGGGGCCTATTTGTATTGGGCCTCTTCTTGGGCCGAATTTACATAGGCCGAGCTTAATGTCGGGGCCTATTTATATTGGGCCTGATGCTTGGGCCTAGTAGTTGGGCCGTATCCTATCATATGTCATGTAAACATATGCAACTTATCTTTTTACTTCATTTTATTATTATGCCTTAATATTCATGTCGTAACTCCTATACTATCAAAAGTATCCGCATCAGTCTCCATCCCCAACTAAAAAATAAATAAAAATGTATACTCTTTTTTAGGAAATAAAAGAAACGTATTTACTAGGTATGTCCAATAAATAAATATTAAATTATATTTTACACCCTAATTAGTTTTTGGTATGCAATGTTACACTATACTATTTAGGGAGTGTTTATTTTTCATGATTATCATTTTGAAGGATTGATTATTTGATGGATTAAATGTGTGATAAGATAATATTTATATATCAATCATTTGTTTAGTACAAAGGATTAGTGTATATACCTCATTTCAAGTAAAAGGCAAGAGACCCCTAAAACATTGTGTAATGATCTTAAATTAGAAAAATAGGTAAAACAATCTAGAGAACAATATAGAAAGCGCAAATACTCATTAGAAACTATTATTGTCCTTTAAATATATTCAACAAATTTTACAATAACTCTTGTCTATGTGCTTGGTCGTTTTAATCAAAGGGGATATTCATTTGAAGAAATCATATCTTTTAAATGAATATATATTTTTCTCTTTCTTCCTCCCGGAATTGGTTTCTTCTTTTTAAATTGTTTTTTAATACGCAAAAACAAATTTACAGAAAATTTTGGAGCCTAATTTTTTTTGCATCAATGTTTGGGAGAGTTTTTCTTATTTTAATCATGTGATTGCTGATATACGAAAACTATTATCAATAGTTAGGAAATAAAGAAACTCCTGGCTAAAAGAAAAAGTCTCCTTCCTAATTAAAAAACTCTTTACTCTGTTTTAACTAAAATATCACAGTTTTAGCGAAGAGTTTTCTTTATACAGTTATGAAATGTTTGTTAGGGTTATTGGTACATAAATACATTAACTTTAAGTCAATTTTTGGATTTTCCTACGAATTTTAAAAATTGTCACAAAATATATATACAAACTTAACCATTTTAGCGATTTTACCACGATTTCAAATTTCGACCAAATTAAAAATGAGTTGACATCTCAAAACTTTGTCGTGATAAAACGACCGATAATATAAACGATGTCTTAGAGATATGACATTAAACATTGCCATTCCGTCAAAATAAATCAGATATCATGATTTCAAAACTTCTTCATACTAACCCTCGTCAAAAAAATCATATCTTCTTGTTTGATTCATCGATTGGTTATCATTGGGATGAAAACAATCGATGACTTCTGCAATGGTTTTTGTAGATTCTCATGGAGGAATTGAGGTTGGGCGATGGTCTGAAATCACTTTCATAAGTGATCAACAAAATGTACATTGCATAAACTAAAGTAACACGAGTTCAATTTCATATACAATTAATTTTTTTAATCCCAACGAGAACCCAATGAGAATCAGATGAGAACCAAGCAATAAACTAGACGAGAATACAATATTATTTATAACGGTTTACGCAATGAACCCTACAAATTGAGAAATCTGATTAATTTTGATGGAATAACGACGTTTTATATTCTCTCTCTCTAAGATGTCGTTTATATCACTGATCATTTTATCCACGACAAATTTTTGAGATGTCAAGTAAGGTTTAATTTGGCTGAAATATGAAATCGTGGTAAAATAAAAGTGATTAAGTTTATGTATCTTATGATAATTTTAAAGTTCATGAAAAAAATTAAAATATACCCGAAGTTAGTGTATTTATGAGCCAATAACCCTTTTTGTTACCATATGAAGACCTATTTTATTGTAGCTAGCGAGGGATTTGGGCTTAGTTCCACTGGAAAATTGAATTAGGGCCCAAGAGGCTAAAGCTCCCATTGATTTTGAAGTTTTTACTATTAAAATACTAGGAGCATAACATCCAACCATCTATAAATTCTATATAGCAAAACATATTGGAGGCACCACATTCATCCTCAATCCTATGTGGAATTACTACAATTTTTTATTCTTAATTTTCTAAATTCTTTATTTTATGCCTTGTAATCACTCTACAATCCCACATTGATGTTTTATGAAACACAGCCAAATGAGAACTTATATAAAATGATATTTCTATTATTTAATTCTAAACCAAATTTTCATTTTTAATTGGTGGAGTAATTGATATTAATATCAATAAAACTACAATACTAATAGTTTATTTAATTTAATTTGACCAAATAAATATTAATTTATACTATTTAATATGGTCAAATCAACAGTTTATTTACTACACTATTTAATAAGATAAATATTTTAGATACATTATATAAAAATATGAACATGAATCGATACATATTTACTAAGAAAACTATAATCTAAAACAAAAATAAAAAAAGAAATTAGATTTTGAATATGTGAAGTCTTATAAAAATTAATGTGGGATTCAATTATTTTATTTTTCTACTGCGTGTACATTCCCACAATGATGGTGTTTTTCACCGCGTATCCTAGCGAGTTTACGGACCTACTGGACCAGAAGCTTCTCAGGCCTTCCTATTAATCTGGAAGTTTTTCTCAGATACAAGGAAAAGCCTCTACGTCGGAAAATTTGGCTAATTTTTGAATGTGTTATATTCGCGATAATCCCATTTTGTTCGACGGAGAGAAGGCCTTATTTATTTATTTTGATTTTGAATGGATTTGGGTTTTGAATGAATTCTATATAGCAAAACATGTTGGATGCAACACATTAATCCTCAATCCTATGTGGAATTACTATAATTTTTTATTCTTAATTTTCTAAATTATTCATTTTATGCATTCTAATCAATCTACAATCCCATATTGATTTTTTAAGAAACATAGCCAAATGAGAACCTATATAAAAAGATATTTCTATTCTTTAAGTCTCAATCAAATTTTCATTTTTAATTGATGGATTGATTGATATTAATATCAATCAAACTACATTCTTTATTTTATGCCTTCTAATCATTCTACAATCCCACATATTGGAGGCACCACATTCATCCTCAATCCTATGTAGAATTACTACAATTTTTTATTCTTAATTTTTTAAATTCTTTATTTTATGCCTTCTAATCACTCTACAATCCCATATTGATTTTTTATGAAATATAGCCAAATGAGAACTTATATAAAATGATATTTCTATTATGTAAGTCTCAACAAAATTTTCATTTTAAATTGGTGGAGTAATTAATATTAATATCAATCAAACTACAACACTAATAGTTTATTTAATTTAATTTGATCAAATAAATAGTTTTTAATTTAATTTAGAAACATATTTATTTGCAATATTCTTCATTTTATACCTTATAATCACTCTATAATCCCACATTGATTTTTATAAAACATAGCCAAATAAGAACTTATATAAAAGGATATTTCTATTCTTTCTCAACCAAATTTTCATTTTTAATTGGTGGAGTAATTGATATTAATATCAATCAAACTACAATACTAATATTTTATTTAATTTAATTTGACCAAATTAATAGTTTTTAGTTTAATTTAGAAACATATTTATTTTCTAAATTCTTCATTTTATTCATCTAATCACTCTATAATATCACATTGATTTTTTATAAAACATAGCCAAATGAGAACCTTTATAAAAGAATATTTATATTCTTTAAGTCTCAACCAATTTTTTGTTTTTAATTGGTGGAGTGATTGATATTAATATCAATCACTACAACACTAATATTTTATTTAATTTAGTTTGACCAGATAAATAGTTTTTAATTTAATTTAGAAATATATTTATTTTCTAAATTCTTCATTTTATGTCTTCTAATCACTCTATAATCCCACATTGATTTTTCATGAAACATGGCCAAATGAGAACCTCTATAAAATGATATTTATATTCTTTAAGTCTCAACCAAATTTTGGGGTGATTGATATTAATATCAATCAAACTACGACACTAATAGTTTATTAATTTAATTTGATCAAATAAATAGTTTTTAATTTAATTTAGACTATTTAATTTGGTCATATCAACAGTTTATTTACTACACTATTAAATAAGCTAAATATTGTAGATACATTATCTGAAATTATGAACATGAATCGATACATATTTACTAAGAAAAACTATAATCTTAAAAACAAAAATATAAAAAAAAAATTAGATTTTGAATATGTGAAGTCTTATAAAAATTAATGTGGGATTCAAGTATTTTATTTATTTATTTATTTTGATTTTGAATGGATTTAGGTTTTGAATGAATTCTATATAGCAAAACATATTGGAGGTAACACATTAATCCTCAATCCTATGTGGAATTACTATAAATTTTTATTCTTAATTTTCTGAATTCTTCATTTTATGCATTCTAATCACTCTACAGTCACACATTGAATTTTTATGAAACATAGCCAAATGAGAACCTATATAAAAGGATATTTCTATTCTGTAAGTCTCAACCAAATTTTCATTTTTAATTGACGGATTGATTGTAACAGTCCAGTATTCCTAATGACGGATTAGCAGAGACTATTACTTGGAACTGGAATTAAGAAGCGTAGAAAGAAAATGGGATATCAAATTGTAAGACATATATCAAGAAAACTTCTAGAACTTCAAAGCATTTGAGATTAAGCAAACATAATTCACATACGAGAGACTAGACCATCAGATCTTTAACAAAAGGGTTCAACTGATCTGAAGGAATTTAGTTCTCTACTCAAAATATAACTTAGTGTTCTTGCAGCGGAAAACATGTGAAGTACACATATGAAGATGTGCACTCAAGGTTCTACTATCAGCGACAAAAGTTTCCTACTGCTCAAGAAATGCTCATAGTGGCCATATCTTGTTCGGAAAGCCGTTTTGGGTACATCTTCTGGTCGCACCTTGAGCTGATGGTAACCTGATTTGAGATCAATTTTTGAGAACACACTTGCTCCTTTTAACTGATCAAACAAAACATCTATCCTTGGCAGTTGATATTTGTTCTTAAGTGTCAGTTTATTCAGTTCTCGATAATCTATGCACATTCTCAATGAGCCATCTTTCTTCTTGAAAAACAAGACAGGTGCTCCCCAAGGCGATACACTAAGTCTGATAAAACCTAGATCCAACAACTCTTGAATTTGAATTTCAGTTCTTCCAGTTCCTTTGGAGCCATTCGATACGGTGCTTTCGACACTGGGGCTGATCCTGGTTCCAGGTCGATAGCGAACTCTAGCTGCCTGTCAGGGGGTAATCTTGGTAAATTATCGGGGAAAACATCTTGAAATTCCCGAACAATTTCCATATCCTCTACCTTTATTTCCGCTTTCTCTTCTCCGTTTAGGTAGACAAGAAATGCTTGACATTCTTTCTTGTTCATCATTCTCCTTGCCTGTGGTGCGGATATATTTGGTACCTTCTTCCCCATGTTGATTCTGTGAAAACTCATAGCTTCTTTGCCAGGAAATTGGAATGAAATCTTCCTCTCCTTGCACAGGATTGTGGAATACTTTTCGGCTAGCCAATCCATTCCTAGAATTATATCTACGTCCCCATAGGTATTATGTTCAAGTTGTTTGCTAGAACCTTAAGTGATCCTAGGTTCAACTCTAAGTTCGAGAAAACATGTGTGACAGTCATAATTCCTCATATGGTTGAAGAGATTCTTATTTCCTGGTTTGCTTGTTCTGATTTGAGTTCTAGCGTATCTACACATGCTTTTGCGATGAAAGAATGTGAAGCACCCGTATCGAACAAAAGTATTATAGGTATGTTGAGAAGTTATCCCATAACTGCCAGGTTTCCCTGGTTTTATTCGTTCTGCCTTCGGTGTAGAGCATAAGCTCTAGCCTGTGTTGGGTGTGACTGGCGGGGTGGTTGTCGTTCTTGACTTGATGTTCTTGTTGTGGGCTGCTGCATTGCGTTCTTCTTTGTGGCTGTTCATGGGGCTGATATTGTATGGCCCTAAGTGGTTAGGCATGGCCAGGCTGATTTGGCATTCCCATTCCTCCCGGGCATACTCCTGGGCATTCTTTCGCATAGTGGCCCCTCAAACCACATTTATAACAACCATCACTACCCGATAGGCACACACCCTTGTGCAGTTTATGACATTTCGGGCAAGGAAGAGTCCTCATTTGCTCTTTTTGACTTCCCGTCTGTGTGGAAAATATCGGTCTTTTCCACCCTTGCCCTTGTGGCGCCATATTCCCCTGCCATGGCCTCTTGTTACTCGAATTTCCAAAGTTTCCTCGATTGTAGTATTGGAAGTTTCCTTCCCACATTTTCTTTCCTTTGTCACTAACATTATGTGACGTAGTGCATGTCGGCTTATCTTCCCAGATTCTTTGCCTCAATATCCATTACTTTCACCGAGAGCTTCAGTATAAGTCAAGTCGTCGTGACTAGCAAGAGACATTCTTATCTCATGCCTTAAGCCGGATCGAAATTTCTCTGACATTTTCATGTCAGTATTCACTTGATCTGGAGCATATCTCGACATATCGCAAAAGATGCGATCGTATTCCGTCACCGTCATTCGTTCTTGTTTCAAGCTGTAGAACTCATTTTCCTTTTTCTTTCTATAACTCTTAGGGATGTACTTTTCATACATCTCTTTCTTGAACTCCTCCCAAGAGAAATAGTCCATCTGTTCCTATGTCATTGTTTTCCTTCTGGCCTCCCACCAGAAATCCGCAGGTCCTGAGAGTTGAAATGTAACACAAGGTAGCCTTTCTTGTGCTGTATAGTGGAGAAAATAAAAAATCCTCTCCATTGCTCTTACCCACTGTTCAGCATCATCTGGGCTCCCTTTCCCATTAAAAGCAGGCGGGTTTTGTCTAAGAAAAAACTCCTCAATTCTTCGATCAGGTGGAAGTGCGGGTGGTAGTGGTATATCTTCACCTTCAGGTCGTGGAATTCTGCCCCTTCCCCTACCTTTTTCTCTGCCTCTTCCTCTTCCCCTAATTCCCTGTTCAGGTTCTTGTCTAGGCGGCATTCTGTTATTTTAAAGATGTAATTAGTATTCCGCACATTGTTGATCAGAATTTACACATACATTGCACTTTTATACGATCTCATCATAAAACAGCTTTAGTAAAGCAATTCATTCTTTCCATACTCATTTTGCCACAAAAGCTCATCTAGGGTCATCACATATATATATAGGAAAAATGCCTCGAAGAGGACTGTTATGTACAAGTCATCAGACTCAAAAGAAAGTCAAATACATAATGCGATGCTTCCTTTAACTAAAACCATCATCAACTGATATACTCGATTACAGAGCATTAAAAAGTACTATGCCTCTGTATCTATTACTATATCATAACTAAACACACTACACACATATTACTCATATACTACTCCACGACTTAATATTCTATCACGTCTATCGCTCATGGTTCAGTACCATTCATCAAACTCGTCATTCTCACCATCCTCCATATCCTCATCTAGGTTCTCATCATTCTCCGGATTCTCCTCCGGATCCTCATCTTCATCCTCCTCCGGGTCTTCATCCTCTTTCGGATCCTCCTCACTGGCATATGTTCAAGAAGGTCCCGCTCCTTCGTCTTCTATAGCAAACACATCGCCTACAGAGACATAGTCATCTCGTGGATCAGATACCCTAATACATGCCGTCTGCGGGTAGGGCTCTGCTGGAGATGGTGGCGCCGTCATCGATGGCAAAACAGGAAGGGGTGGTCGTGTCGGATGTCCAACTGAAAGTGGAGGAAAAACCAGTATTCCCAATGCCCTCGGTCGTGATGCCCTATCCACATGCGCAGGTCTGTCCTCTTCCTCCAGCTACCTCGGTATTATGGGATCGACCTCTCGGGGAACCTCATGATACAACCACTCTGGTGAGACGTCGCGCCAAGTGTACTCTCGTGGTGGAAGATAGGGTCCTCTGGGTGCAGCTCGATAGACACTGTAGACATAACTCAAATGGCAGATAAACCTAGGCAGGTCCGCAATCAGATCGAAGCTACCTCCGCACGATAGATATAATCACCCGATATCTCTATAGCATATTCTTCCCAGTCACAGGGCAGTCGGGTCAGAAGGCGCTTGATGCCGTCAAAATCAGTCACGCCGTGCTCGTGAGCATCAATCCAGTGGCGGAGGTAATGTGTCAAAAATTCCCCTACGCTGTCGTCCCACATCATCTTGTATGTACGGTATGCTCGGATAATCTCCTCTGGTGTAGCTCGTGGTCTTAACCTCCTCTTCACTGTATATCGAGTCCTTGCCATCTACAATAGATAGCACTAGGATAAATCAATCTGAAAACATCTGATAAGCAAAAAAAACAATCTGAACATATCTGTTAAGCAGATAAATCAATCTAAACATATCTGATAAGCAGATAGATCTTAAACAGCAAAGGTTCTTACATCCAACACACATCATATCTTTACTTGTACTACTGAGAACCTTACTCTCAAATAGCATTCTAAGGTTCCTATCACACTGTGGATCTCTCATTCTATGTAAATCATAAGACTAGCCTCAACTGATTCTTTGAACACATTTTTATTTCGTTTCTAACAAAAAAGTCATAGTTAATTTGGAGTTCCGTCGCACATGAACATCCAAAGGAAAGACTATACTCATGTCACTATCGCATAGTGACATTAATCATCTCAAAATCATTCTTCAATTGTTGCCATCATCATTTCCATCTCGATCCTTTGGTTTCTTCACTTTGTTTTCCTTGTTCTCGTTTGACAACTCGTATTGTTCTCATTTCATCTTCGCTTTTGTTCTCATTTCCATCTTTGCTTTTGTTCTCATGATGGAATAAGATTCTCAAAATTCATACTTCTATGTTCTTTCGCAATAAGTGATCATGCGTCTTAAACAGTCTATGTTCTTTTGGGATAACATATCCATTGTCATAAACAACTTGAAATTGGAATAAGAATTTTAAACATTAATAACATAACTCATTTATAACAATAAATCTCTTTAAATTTCAAGGATTCAAACATATCACTTTCGACACATCAATGTCAATACCATTTTCAACCATTTTTCATAACTTTTATTTCCAACCATTTTCCATAACTTTCATTTCTTTTAAAAAATCATTTCAATCATTTACCACCTTTAAACTTTTCATTTCCAAATTTGACGCAAAAGTCATTTACCTCATTCGATTTTCTCTCGGCCTTGCTAGCTTTCTTCAATTTGTTACAATTCGTGATTCACGTTGGTTTTCTGTTTCTTTATGAAGTCGATCAGCGTGGTTATTTGATTCATTCTAGCAATGTCGGTGTGTTATTTTGGATTCGGTTGGAAGTAATTTAATCGTTATTTGTTCCATTGAAAGTATACTTTTGGTTGGCTTTCCTACTAATACCAATGTTCATGTTGCTCCTGAGCGATTAAGTACTCGATCTCAGCTTCCTGTGATAATGAAATCCGTAAATCAGCGGCTGACTTGAAGGAATCGTGGTGTATGAAGTGGCTCCAGCTCGAGCATCATGGTGAACCAAACGCTCGCTGTGTAAAATAATGGCGGCTAATCAACGCCTTCGTGCGGCACGTCGCAGCGGCGGGCGATACCACTAGCGAGGAAGTGAAACACTTCGAAATGAGCAGCCAGCATCTTGAGATGACGGCGGAATGGCGGCGCTGTCTTGGCGGCCAGCGCGAATGCAGCGGAAGCGCGGCAACGCGTTCACTCAGCGAGGTGAGGCTGCGTGCTCGGGTGAGCCGGCCTTCAGCGCGGGCGTGCGTGGGCGGGCGGGCTGGGCGGCACGGTCGGCGTGTGTGCGCGCGGATGGTCGGCCGTGCGGCCAGGGCGATCGCGACTTCACAAATCTCTGTTACTCGCCGTCGAACTCGATTGGGATCCGGCGCAGCAATCTTCGCGATGCTCTTCATTATACTTGATCCTTGGTGAGAATCATTCATTCTGTTAATGCCCGATTTTCTGTAAAACGAAACGAACAGTATAGTCCGGCGATAAATAAGCAGAACTAACGGCATAATGAATAAACAATGAGAATTGCAAACCAATCAGAATAATAACTAAATGACTCTCAAGCTACTCCCACTTGTTCATTTGCTTGTCCTCAAGCAAAGTCTATCTGGCAGAATAGAAGAATGGCTCATACTGAAAACTCTTAATCTAATCAATCGAACCTCTTTTTGCAATTCCCCAGGACATGATGAGTACATAATCAAGGGTTAATGTGAAACAAATCTAAGATTGTGAGAATTTTAAATAAACAAGAAGATCATTTTGCTCGGACCCAACTCTCAGTTAGGGGTGAATTAACTAAAATGGTTACCTTTAGCAACAAGTTTCTTTTGAACACAAAGAAAATATTAACGATTTTGGAACAATGTTCGAAGGTGAAGTCTCGAAGAACTCGGAGTCTCTATCGGTTTCCCATGCCCATTTCTCAATTTACGAGAAGAGGCGAATTCATCCTCCATTTATATAATCTCAACATAAACATAGAAAGTCTTATGATTTTTGGAACAATGGTGAAAGGTGAATTCTCGATGAACTCGGAGTCTCTATCGTGGTTTCCCATGACCATTTATCTGCGTCTCGAATCACTTACGTTTACACGCACTGAGAGTCTTGCAGGTCTTATCCTTTTGAGCATGCTTTGGAAATCAATTCATCCGCCTTGGTATCTTTGATATTGTTAATTACTTGGTTTGTAGCTCCTTGAGACTGATTTGACTTCCCGAAAGGAAGAGATTTTTTAGTGTATCGGGAATTACTTTTGGGATGATCCATACCTTTTCAAACTCGGGAAGGGCGAGGGTGGTTAGAAAGATGCATTGAGGAGCAAAGTCAAGTCCTTAAGTTGTGTCATGAAACCCAGCTGCAGGGGACATTTTGGTGGGTGAAGAGCAAGGAAGTGCTTTGCAGTGGTCTCTTGGCCGACTCTTTTCGGGCTGCCCACTCCTTCTACCTTTCGTATGTGAGATGCCATATTTATAACAATACATCTCTTTAAATTTCAAGGATTCAAACATATCACTTTCGACACATCAATGTCAATACCATTTTCAACCATTTTTCATAACTTTTATTTCCAACCATTTTCCATAACTTTCATTTCTTTTAAAAAATCATTTCAATCATTTTCCACCTTTAAACTTTTCATTTCCAAATTTGACAAAAATTCATTTACCTCATTCTGGTTGAGCTTGATGTGATGGAGTGTTGAGCATAGTTGACTGACCTCTTACTAGTCTAGTGACTCGATCTAGACTTAACTTGAAGGAAGTTTTGGATTCAAGGAAAACGAACTGCTCTGATACCACTTTGTAACAGCCCACTATTCCTAATGACGGATTAGCAGGGACTATTACTTTGAACGAGAATTAAGAAGCGTAGAAAGAAAATGAATTATCAAATTGTGAGACATAGAATCAAGAAAACTTCTAGAACTTCAAAGCATTTGAGATTAAGCAAACATAATTCACATACGAGAGACTAGACCATCAGATCTTTAACAAAAGGGTTCAACTGATCTGAAGGAATTTAGTTCTCTACTCAAAATATAACTTAGTGTTCTTGCAGCGGAAAACATGTGAAGTACACATATGAAAAAATGCACTCAAGATTCTACTATCAGCGACAAAAGTTTCCTACTACTCAACACTGCTCCATCGCACCACCAGCTAAACCTGCACATTTAAAAACAAACATGTAGTGCTGAGTACAAAGACTCAATGGATTTATGCCAAAAACATATATCATAACTTTAAATTACACTGCCCCATCAGTAACACACGAGGTTTTATTTGAAATGCTCGTGCTTACTAAACATTTTCTGTCTTTTTCCATAAACTTTGTTTGGCCAGACATATTTTCTATCTATATGATCCATATCCCATCTCATCTTGCGCCATAGAAGGAGGCCTCATTCCACGACGTCGTGTCCGACCGAGCAAACCTTTCAGCACATGATAAACGCGCTTTTTACTCGTTTATTCATGCTTTATTTAGATAATTTTAGATCAGTTTAAGTGCGTCTATATAGTTGAATTAATGCTTTTAGCTATTTTTGGTAGATACTGCTCTTATGTTCCTCTTTGGTGTTTTGTAGGCTTTCAAGATGATAATCGAAGCACGAAGCGAAGCACGAGCCAAAGACGAAAAAGAACAGGGGCTAGCGGTCACACTCGCGACCGCTAGTCCGGCTGCGAGCTTGGGCGGAAACATTCTGGACAGTTTCTCGTGACCAACCTAGCGATCGCTAGGCCGACCGTGAGGCAAAGCCAAGCGACTACGAGAGACTCCGAAAAAGCTACTGCCTAAAACTAGCGACCGAGCTAGTGACCGCACGCTCAGCAACGAGGAAAAACCAAATGACCACGAACAATGCCGTGAGCCCATCGAATGACTTACGGACTCAGTGCTAGCGACTGAGCTAGCGACCGCGAGCTCGGCCGCGAAGCACGACGGCTGGGCGGGAATTAGGGTTTCAGTCCTGTGCCTATGTATAACCCCTAGACATGCATTGCGCCTACAACCTTTTCTCTGCACGATTTTATTATGTTTTTGCTAGTTTTTCACATACTCTCTTTCTAGCTTTGATGTATATTCATCTAGACATTAGATTATCATTATTCTTCATTTAATTTACGCATTGTAATCGCTTTGGAATGTTTTAATCCGGAAGAATTCAGATTTCCCGTTCTCTACTTGGGTTTGGATTCGAACCCAACCATTGTTCATCCAACGCTACATTACGGGTTTTATCTATTTAATTCTTATTTTTATGGTTAATTCTTATTTTATTCCAATGTCTATGTCTAGCTAAATTCTTGTTCTAATCCTAGGGTTTGTATGATTCTTTCCTAAGTGTGGTGATTCCTGCTAATTGCTATTTACCTTCCAGTCAATGATTTGTGATTCATGGTGCTAAATATTATGTGTTAATTTCTTAACAGTTTTAATTGTCAATCGATCTTGAATGCACAATACGAATAAGCCTTGAGTCGTAGCTGAGATAGGAACATTCGTAGGAAGCTATTCTTTGTGATCTTTTCGGAGTTGCTAATCTTCACCTAGAGACGTAACAGTAATAGGGAAAATTAGTAATCCACTACCACAATTGTCGTAACTGAAATTGTTGGTTACATTTGTGATCTTCCATCTTGACTGGATTAAATATTGGTTAATAGGAAGCAGGCTAAACATATGCTGTGGGTGATCGCTCACTTTTATAACACTAAAAAGTGTAAGTATATAGGTAAGTCGAGTATCGTATCCACGTGGATTGTATCACGAAAACATAGAAGCTAGCTCAACGATAATTCATCATTATTCGAAGCACGTAAATCGGGTGAGAGGTTTAAGGGCTTGAAATTTAATCCAAAGCAAAGGTAACCATGCGAAATATAAAATAAAGCAATAAAATCACGGATGATAAAGCAGATAAGAAAG
Source organism: Salvia rosmarinus (assembly GCA_036937905.1). Taxonomy (NCBI): domain Eukaryota; kingdom Viridiplantae; phylum Streptophyta; class Magnoliopsida; order Lamiales; family Lamiaceae; genus Salvia; species Salvia rosmarinus. The sequence continues at coordinate 24,413,337 of CM072814.1, read as the reverse complement.
ACTAACCCTAGGGATACATTAATCCTATCCACAACGTATGTTTATCCTGCTTCCTATTATCCAATTTTAATCCGCACAAGATGAAAGATCACATATATAACCAACAACTTCGCTCACGACAATTGCGGTACAGATTACTAGTTTTCCCTATTATCATTACGTCTCTAGGTGAAAACAAGCAACTCCAAACAGATCACAAAGAATAAGCTTCCTACGGATGTTCCTATCTCGATTCGACTCAAGTTTATCCGTATCATGCATTCAAGATCGATTGACAATTAATACGATTACGTAATTAATCGCAACTAGATATGCATCAAGATTGATCGAAATTAACACATATAAATAAGCACCAAGAATCATGAATCAATGTCCGAAGGTAAATAGAGATAACAGAATCACAACATATAGGATCGGATCATGCAAACCCTAGAATTAGAACAGAAATTACCTAGACATAATTAACTAAATAAAAATATGATAAAACATAAAAATGTAAATTAAATTGATAAAACCCGTGATGAGCGTTGGAAGACAATTGTTGAATTTGAATCCAATCCCAAGCGAAAGCGAAAACAATCGGACAAAACGTTCGAACGATAGCAAAGCGATAAACTAAACTAGAACAATGCAAGAATTAAATATAGAACTAAACTAAAGCTAAAACAAAGATAAAATTTAGGAAAAAGCTGAAGTAAAAGTGCTGCGGGGTCGTGTGTGTCACTCTTTGGGCACGAGGGAGGCTTGCCTATTTATAGATAAGGGTGGAAACCACAATTTTCAGGTCTGCCGCCACGTCTAGCGATCACCGCGGTCGCTAGCTCAACAATGAGCACCTCCTTGCGCATCCTCTCTCGGCAACCGCTGGCCAAGCTTGTTTGGCATGCCTCGCGACACAGCTAGCGATCGCTAGCTATGGTCACGAAACAAGGCGAAGCTTTCTCGTGGGCGTGTTTGCTCATGACGCCTCTCTCTGGGCGCTCGCTAAGTTGAACCTCGCGGCTAGCCTAGCGGTCGCTAGGCTGGTCGCTAGAACTAGGACATATTTCTCTTTTTGTTTCGTTCTTCGTTCCTTGCTTTGATTATCAACATATAAACCTACAAAACGTCAAAGGACCACCCAAGAGCAGTATCTTCTAAAATAGATAAAATTATTAAGATCCGATACATAAACGTACTTTATTGATCTAAATTCATCTTTACATATCACCAATAAACGTGTAAAATGCCCGTTTATCACATCCCCAAACTTGAAGCATTGTTTGTCCTCAAACAAAAAACAGAACAGAAAGAAAAACGAAGGACACAACAAAAGATCAACGAGTATAGCAAAGGTGATAAACACAATCAAGCCTCGGTAGGGCTCGGGTAAGCTTGTCCACTCCTCGTCTGGATGGCGAAGCACTGAATTTCCGAGTTCACACAATCAAGCCTCGGAAATATCTTTCAACGCTCGAAAATATTAGCACACATGACGACATTAGTCAATTCAACACGAACAACGATTGAAAGCAAAAACTCATTTAGTTCAACCCTCACAAAGGCATGTGTGTAAAATATAGGATACACTCAACTCATAAAGAAATTAAGGACGTGTAAATACTCGATGATCAATGCAATGCAAAATCTTACCATAGGCTTGCCATTTCTCTAATATCTCCACCGTCCAAATGTGTTCAAATAAGGATCAAAAGGTCTTTTCATAGGTTATAAAGTAGGCACATTGGTTAAGGTAGGATAATATATGGCTAAGTGACTCGATAGAATTCCAAGCACCCCTATTTATACTTTTCGACACATATGGACTTTGTCCATTTTTCTCTTCTTTTCCAACGTGCTAAATCGACGTTTTATCCTCATAAGGTACCTATACTTTGATTAACAACCATTTATGCTCAAAACACATAGTGAACTTATCATTGCTTTTCTTTTCTTTTCTAGAGCTTATAGGGTTTCTCATTCACAACAAAGGTATTATTCTTCACTACAGATGTATTTCTCTAAAAGTAATTTTTCTCGTCATAACTACATCAAAATTTCAACCCCTTTTGATTCTCATATCCATCCTCACCTCCTATCATCCGGTTAATCGAAAGAAAAGTCCAATAAAGGCTCAAAGAAGGCGACAAATGGTATATATCATCGGGTTAGTGTTTGGGTAAAATGTGTGGTTAACACAGATGGCCTTTTATCATTTCCAAATTCGAAACACATATTGCGCCTCGACACGTAAGAGCGGCAAGTTCTAGAAGATAATCACATGCATGATATCACACAATTAAAAGAAATCGTATCAAGATATTTATACAAATGAAGCTCAAGTCCACGGGTTAAGCAAATGGTGAAAACAACAAGTTTAGCAATCTCAAGTCGTTCATGCATCATTTTCTAACATATCATGTGCACTATCTTTAAATTTCACACAAAAATTTTCTATCGTCATTGGCTACATGGATTAACACACTTCACTTAACTCGTTGATCGACAGACACAAAAACGAACAGCAGAACAAAAACACGACAAAAGACCCCAAAGCATAACAACTTAACAAAACAAAGCAAAACATAAGAAAGACTCTCAACCAACTCACACTCGAACACTCCCCCCCCCCCCAAACTTATTGTCAACAGTGTGCAATGGAGGCAATAAGGTTTGCAGAAGAGAGTGATTGGGAGAGATCTTACCTCAAATGTCGCGCTACTCCGGCGGTGGATAGAATCCTCGCCATTGATGATATACCTTGGGGCTTAAAAAGGGACAAACAAGACACAACAAAACAAAGAAAAACAAGACGAAAAACAACAAAAAGCATGTAAAATGTTGGGTTACCTCCCAACCAGTGCTAGATTTATCGTCGCTAGCTCAATAGTACCTCTCATCAATCAGGCGATTTGACAACTGAGGTCTTTCCAAACTTTCGTTTGCCTTGTACTTAGCTCACGGCAGCCCACCAATTGGCATAAGAGTGGCTTCCCCCGAACTTAAACGAATCACTCGGATTTTTATGCCGAGTCCATCTCTTCTTTCTGGCATCTTCATCGACTGGTCGGTTGCCCTTCGCATGTGAGACTTGACTAGCAGTAGCAGTAGTGATCGAGTAGCAATTTTCAGGTTCTGAACTATCGTGTTGCTTGATGGCGTCATATATTGAAATCTTGAGCTCCTCATCATTGACACGAAACGTGAGGTCACCTTCCTGCACATCAATCAAAGCACGACCAGTTGCTAGAAAAGGTCTACCTAAGATTAGTGGTTGATGCTTGAATTCGGGTATGTCTAATATAACAAAATCAGCAGGAAAGACAAAGTCTCGAATTCTTACCAACACGTCTTCAACAATTCCTTTAGGATATGTTACTGACCTATCAGCCATCATCAGTGATATCTTTGTTGGCTTCATCTTCCCTAGCTCCAAGCGGTTGAATACATTCAACGGCATCAGATTGATGCTCGCCCCCAAGTCGCACAACACATTTGGAAAAGTATGCTCGGCGATCTCGTATTCTAACGTAAACCGCGGGATCCTTCGCTCAGAGGGAGCTTCCTCTCGCAAGACGGATCGATTCTTCTATAGGGTAATTTTTCAAATTTCCCAATTTCTTCTTGCTTGCAAGCGCCTTTTAAAATTTCACGTATCCCTAAGCATGTTTCGCAGCTTCAAAGAGAGGCAAATTGATCTCAACTTTTAAAAATCTCTTTGAACGAGCAAACTCCTCGTCATATTTCAACTTGACTAGTCGACTCGGAAATGGGACCGAGGAGTGTACGTGCGAAAATTGGACTCGAGGTCTTCACGTGTGACCTCACGACCATTGGGCGGTCGCGAGCGCCTGTTGAGTCTTGGAATAGTTCTTCGCGTGCGAGCTTGCGCGAGGTCACGCATGATTTCTCGGCGGATGCTCGCACGATTGCTCATGGATCGCTTGCGGGCGCCGGGTGGCTCGCGAACATATCCGAGGTATGCACACGATGGCTCGCGGTCGCTCATGGGCGCATGCTCGGTCGCGAGCTTCTGTGGGGAATACTCTAGACTCCTCGCGATCGGGCTCGCGGTCGCGAGTTTCTGCTCCAGTTTACTTTCAGCCTCTTCTTCCTTATCCTCTTCTCCTTTGAGAGCTTTCGATCTCGGGATCTAATAATATTTCAAGAGGTCCCTGAGATCTTGTACGCATAAACTACCTGGAGAAAAAGAGAGAATTTAGCTCTGGTAACAATAAATAAATAATATAATATATAACTTGAATTAATAAATCCAAATCATCAAATTATTCCTATGTAATCTTAACAATCCCCGGCAACGGCGCCAAAATTTGATCGCTCACTTTTATAACACTAAAAAGTGTAAGTATATAGGTAAGTCGAGTATCGTATCCACATGGATTGTATCACGAAAACATAGAAGCTAGCTCAACGATAATTCATCATTATTCAAACACAGAAATTGGGTGAGAGGTTTAAGGGCTTCAGAATTTAATCCAAAGCAAAGGTAACCATGCAGAAATATAAAATAAAGCAATAAAATCACGGATGATAAAACAGATAAGAAAGACTAACCCTAGGGATACATTAATCCTATCCACAACGTATGTTTATCCTGTTTCCTATTAGCCAATTTTAATCCGCACAAGATGGAAGATCACATATATAACCAACAACTTCGATTCGACAATTGCGGTCGTAGATTACTAGTTTTCCCTATTACTGTTACGTCTCTAGGTGAAAACAAGCAACTCAAACAGATCACAAAGAATAAGCTTCCTACGGATGTTCCTATCTCAGCTACGACTCAAGTTTTATCCGTATCATGCATTCAAGATCGATTGACAATTAATACGATTCGTAATTAATCGACAACTAGATATGCATCAAGATTGATCGAAATTAAAACATATAAATAAGCACCAAGAATCATGAATCAATGCCTGGAAGGTAAATAGAGATAACAGGAATCACAACATATAGGATCGGATCATGCAAACCCTAGGATTAGAACATGAAATTACCTAGACATAATTAACGGAATAAAAATATGATAAAACATAAAAACAGAAATTAAATTGATAAAACCCGTGATGAAGCGTTGGAAGACAATTGTTGCATTTGAATCCAATCCCAAGCGGAAAGCGGAAAAAAATCGGACAAAACGTTCGAGCGATAGCAAAGCGATAAACTAAACTAGAACAATGCAAGAATTAAATCTAGAACTAAACTAAAGCTAAAACAAAGATAAAATTGAGGAAAAAGCTGAAGTAAAAGTGCTCAGGGTCGTGTGTGTAGGCTCTTTGGCGCGAGGAGGCTTGCCCTATTTATAGATAAGGGTGGAAACCCTAATTTTCAGGTCTGCCGCCACGCCTAGCGATCACCCCTCGCGGTCGCTAGCTCGACCGCAAGGCACCTCCTCCCTCGCATCCTCTCTCGGTAGCTGCTGGGCGCGCACTTGCTGGCATGCCTCGCGACCTGGCTAGCGATCGCTAGCCATGGTCGCGAGAAACAAGGCAGAAGCTTTCTCGGCCCTGGGCGTGTTTGCTCGCGACGCCTCTCTCGGCACTCGCTAAGTTGAACCTCGCGGCCAGCCTAGCGGTCGCCAGTGGTTGCTAGAATCGACAGATTTCTCTTTTGTTTCGTTCTTCGTTCCTTGCTTCGATTATCAACATATAAACCTACAAAACGTCAAAGGAGCACCCAAGAGCAGTATCTTCTCAAATAGATAAAATTATTAAGATCCGATACATAAACGCACTTTATTGATCTAAATTCATCTTTACATATCACCAATAAATGTGCAAAATACGCGTTTATCAGTGGGTAGGATTAATACATCCCTAGGGTCAGTCTTTTAGCCTTATTATCTCTTTGAGTGTTTAGTTTTTATCTTTATTTGCTTTATTTGTTCTTGGCTTTGAATTTATTATTTGAAGTCCCAAACCTTTTTCAAAACCAATTCTGTTCTTGGATAATGATGAAGGATTATTGAGTTAGCTTCTGTATTTTCGCGTTACAATCCATGTGGATACGATACTCGACTTACCTATCTACTTGCACGTTTTTGTGTTAGAAAATAGTGTGATCAAATTTTGGCGCCATTGCCGGGGATTGTTTAGATTATATAGGAATAAGTTGACGATTTGGAATTATTAATTCAAGTTGTAATTTTATTTTATTTGTTTTACTTGCCAGAGCTAATTTCTCCCTTTCTCTCCAGGTAGTTTATGATCACAAGGTCCCAGGGACCTCCTGAGCCACTGTTAGATCCAGAAATCGAAAATACCGAAAGGAGAAGGAGACGAGAAAGAATAAGGCAAGAGATGGCAGCGAATCCGAAAAATAGGGTGTACCTCCCGAGCAAGTTGCGCGTCTTCTGGAATAGTTTACTGAGATGAAGCGCCAGATGACGAACATGGGACTCCTCATCCCTGCTGTAGAGAAGATGCCACTAAATTACATGTACCGACCACCAACGGATCAGTTCCAAGGAGGTGGATGGGGCCCGAAGTGAATGCAAATAATTTTGAGCTGAAGCCGGCCCTTATAAGCATGGTACAAGGAGAGCAATTCGGGGGAGGAGTGACAGAAGATCCGAATGCTAATCTAGAGACATACCTGGATATATGTGACACCATCAAGCAAAATGGGGTGCCACAAGATACGATCCGGATGCGCATGTTCGGATTTTCTCTGCGCAACCAGGTGAAGAATTGGTTTAAGAGCCTGGATCAAACTGGAATCAACAGTTGGGGGAAACTTTGCGAAAGTTTTCTTTCGAAATATTTTCCACCGGCTAAAGCGAAGAAGATCATAGCCAAGATCTCTCACTTCTCTCAGTTGGGAGATGAATCATTGTTCGAATCATGGGAGAGATTCAGAGGCTTACTAAGAAAATGCCCTGAGCATGGATTCTCCAGAGAGCAGCAGATCACGTAGTTCTATAGTGGGCTGACACCTAACACGAGGAGCATCGTGGATGCATCGGCAGGAGGTTGCTTGTTGAATAGACGGGTCGAGGATGCCAGTAGGATTTTAGAAGAGATGGCTGGTAACAGCTATCAATGGCCTATGGAGAGGACACCTGTGGTTAAAGCAGCCGTTGTAGAGGCCGACTCTAAATACGATGATCTCATGGAGAAGTTTACGCTTCTGTAGAGTCAATTCGAGAAGGAGATGAAAGCAAAGGGGGTGTCTCACATCACCGCTGTAGAATCAAATATGACAGAGGCGGAGGACGTAAATTATATCAATCAGAGGAACCGTCCTAGGAAAAATCCGACATACCACCCGAACAACAGAAATCATCCGAATTTTTCGTATGCCAACCCCAACAACTTCCAACAACCTCCGCCAAGCTTCTCAGTGCAGATTAGAATGATTCAAGAGGCGAAGAAGCAGAGCTTGGAAGATATGATGCAGCAGTTGGTTGTGAGCAACCAAAAATTGGCGACGCAGCAGAACTCGTTTATAAGCAACACTGGGCAGAAGATGACTTATCTGGAGTCCACTGTGACGACTATGGGAAAACACATGAAGATGATGGAGAACCAATTTAGTTAAATAGCTGCACAGCAGAATGGGCAACACAAGTCGGGCCAATTTCTGAGTAATACGGAGGTGAACCCGAAAAATCATTGTAATGCCATCCAGCTTAGGAGTGGAAGAGCATATCAGAACCATCCCGAGCGAGAAGAAGAACGTGCGCTGAACAAGGAGGAGCTCGCGACCGAGCAAGCGACCGCTAGCCCGACCACGAGGAAAGAGGCAGAGCATTTTCCCGAGAAGCTCACGACCGACCTAGCGACCGCTAGGCCGGCCGTGAGAAAATGTCCAGAGAGCTCTGACGAAGAGCTAGCAACCACGAGCCCGACCGTGAGGAAGAAAGCAAACGCAGCTCATGTGCCTAGCGACTACCCTAGCGATTGCGAGGGTGGCCGCGAGGCAGATCCGAGGAAGAAATATCCAACGTACACTCCTCCGATCTCGTTCCCGAGTCGGCTAGCCAAGCCAAAGTATGATGAGAAGCTGACTCGGTTTATGGAGATGTTCCAGAAGGTGCACATCAACATTCCATTACTTGATGCACTCAGAGACATGCCGGCACGTGAAATTTACGAAGGATGCGGTGGCGATAAGAAAAAGTTGGGAAGCTCGAGACTATCAATTTATCTCAAGAGTGCGGTCTTTGTCTTGCAAAAGAAGTTACCACTCAGCGAAGGATCGAGCGACTTCACAATATCGTGTGTCATTGGAAGGCAGACCTTCTCCAAAGTGTTATGCGATTTAGGGGCAAGCATCAACTTGATGCCGTTGTCCATATTCAATAGATTGAAGATTGGGGAGATTAAGCCAACAACCATTGCTCTCCAGATGGCAGACACATCGGTAACTTATCCGAAAGGGATAGTGGAAGACGTGCTGGTCAAAGTTAGAGACTTCATCTTTCCAGCAGACTTCGTAGTTCTCGACATGCTAGAGGATGGGAAAACGTCTCTTATTCTTGGGAGACCGTTCTTAGCTACTGGCAGAGCATTGATCGACGTACAGGATGGAGATCTCACCTTCAGGGTCAACGATGAGGATATGAAAATCTCTATTTATGATGCGATGAAGCAACTGAAGAGAAGATGATGGACGAATGTCGAGTTATAGAGCAACTGCCTTCCACTCACTTATATTCATCAGATCCGGTTGATTTTTATATGCAGAACTCGATTTTCTCATCTTCAGACCTCGATGAGGCGTGTGATGAGATTTTAGAGTATCTTGAAGCCATCGAAGAAGTAAAGGCCCTCCCCGAGGAGTCAGTGCCTTATCTAGACGTGAGGAAGCCGATAGGAAGAGAGGAGGATGTGGTGACGACAGAAGAGCACACACCAAATCTGGAGTTGAAAGAATTGCCTGACCACCTTCAGTATGCCTTTCTAGGCGAAGAATAGACGTGTCCGGTTATAGTTTCTTCAGATCTGACAGAGGAAGAGTCAAAGAAGTTGATGATAGTGCTGAAACAGTATAAGTTTACGATAGGGTGGACTATCTCTGATATCAAGGGGGTCAGTCCTTCGCTTTATATACACCGGATCCTGTTAGAGAATGAGTACAAACCCAAGGTACAACCTCAATGCCGCCTGAATCCGGTAATGCAAGAGGTCGTGAGGAAGGAAGTTCTGAAGCTATTAGACGCAGGTATGATATATGCTATATCAGACAGTGAGTGGGTGAGCCCAACTCAAGTGGTGTCCAAGAAAAGGGATGTCACCGTGATTAGAGACGAGAAGAATGAGCTTTTAGAAACAAGGCTCGTGATGGGATGGCGACTATGCATTGACTACCGTGCTCTGAATGCAGCCACGAGGAAGGATCATTTTCCCCTGCCCTTCATTGATCAGATGTTGGACAGACTGGTAGGGTATGGGTTCTATTGCTTCTTAGATGGGTATTCAGGGTACAATCAGATTGCCATCGCCCCAGAAGACCAGCACAAGACGACGTTCACGTGTCCGTATGGAATCTTTGCCTATAGGAGAATGCCGTTCGGTTTGTGCAATGCTCCAGCCACTTTCCAAAGATGCATGATGTCCATCTTCCATGGCTTAATTGAAAATATTATGGAGGTGTTCATGGACGACTTTTCCGTATTTGGTTCTTCTTTTAACCATTGTCTCCACAATCTGTCCCAAGTGCTACACAGATGTGAGGAGACGAATCTAGTGCTCAATTGGGAGAAGTGACATTTCATGGTTAAGGAAGGTGTGGTACTTGGCCACAAAGTTTCTGCAAAGGGTTTGGAAGTGGATCGAGCGAAGATTGTTGCAATCGAGAAACTGCCTCCTCCCACAAATGTCAAATCAGTGAGGAGTTTTCTCGATCATGCCGGCTTTTACAGATGATTCATCAAGGACTTTTCTGCTATCACAAAGCCGTTGTGTGGATTGCTCGAGAAGGATACCAAATTCGTGTTAACCATTGATTGCTTGGGGGTATTTGAGAAATTAAAGCAAGCTCTGATCTCGACTCCAGTTTTGGTCTCACCTGATTGGAGCCAACCATTCGAGCTTATGTGTGATGCTAGTGATTGGGCAGTGGGAATCGTGTTGGGACATAAACGAGATAAGCTGTTCAGAGTCATATATTATGCGAGTAAGACGCTCGACTCGGCTCAGATGAACTACACCACCACTGAGAAAGAATTACTTGCAGTAGTCTATGCTTTCGATAAGTTTAGACCTTATTTGGTGGGAACCCACACTATTGTCCACACCGACCATGCCGCCATTCGCTATCTATTCAACAAGAAAGACTCGAAGCGAGATTGGTGAGGTGGATTCTCCTTCTTCAGGAGTTCGACATGGAAATCAAGGATAGAAAAGGATGCGAGAATGTGGTTGCAGACCATTTATCGAGTTTGGAGAAACCAATCGAAGGAGAAGACAAGAGAATTGGGATCAAAGAGAACTTCCCAGACGAGCACATTTTGAGCAACATTGATCATACGCCATGGTACGTAGATTTTGTGAACTACTTGGTGATTGGAGTAATGCCTCCTTCGTGCAGTCATTATTAGAAAAAGAAGTTTATCCACGACGTCAAGTTCTATTATTGGGATGATCCTCATCTTTATCGCCGATATGCCGATGGCTTGATACGTCGCTGTGTTCTCCAAGGGGAATGGGAGAACATAATCCATGAGTGCCACAGTTCTTTGAATGGAGGATATTTTGCAGCGGCCAAGACTACAGCAAAGGTCTGCCTAAGTGGTTACTACTGGCCTTCTATATTCAAGGATTTCCAAGCGTTTGTGAAAAGAAGTGATAGCTGCCAAAGGATGGGAAACGTCACCAAAAAGGATGAGATGCCGCATAAGAGCATCATAGAAGTGGAATTATTTGATGTGTGGGGAATTGACTTCATGGGTCCGTTTCCCATGTCTTGTGGTTTCACCTACATCTTGCTTGCTGTGGAGTATGTATCACGATGGGTGGAGGCGATTCCCATAGCCACTAGCGACTGCAAGGTAGTTATCAAATTCCTACATAAAAACATTCTGACTCGCTTTGGTGTGCCTAGGGCATTGATAAGTGATGGCGGTTCGCATTTCAACAACAAGTGGCTAGGAAATATCCTAGCTAAGTATGGCGTAAAGCACAGAGTCACCTCTCCTTATCATCCGCAGGCAAATGGGCAAGCCGAGCTCGCAAACCGAGAAATTAAGAGAATACTTGAGAAATCAGTTGTCCATAAAAAGGATTGAGCCATACAATTAGATGATGCTCTTTGGGCCTACCGGACTGCCTACAAAACCCCTATAGGTCTATCTCCATATCAACTGGTATTTGAAAAATCTTTCCATTTGCCGGTTGAGTTGGAACATAAAGCCTATTAGGCCATAAGGAGAATCAACATGGACTTCAAGGAAGCCGGGTTGATGAAAGGCGAACAACTGTTAGAGCTCGACGAGTGGAGGAATGAAGCTTTCGAGAACTCCCGGATCTACAAGGAAAGAGCAAGGAAATTCCACGATCTCACCATTCGACCCAAAGGATTCTCACCGGGTAATGAAATCTTGCTCTACAATGCCCGACTCCGTCTCTTTCCTGGAAAACTGAAATAAAGATGGTCGGGGCCATATACTGTCTACCGAGCACATGCCAATGGGAGCTACGAATTGCTAGATTCAAGTGGTAACACTTTCAAGGTGAATAGGCAGTACCTCAAATCATACTTCAAGTCACACTTCAACCACGAAGTAAAGGTGACCAAGCTTAATGAACCATGATGAGAGGTAACGTCGAGCTAGCGACGAAAAATCTAGCACTGGTTGGAAGGTAACCTAATATATTTACATGTTTTTTGTTTTTTCGTTTTGCTTGTTTTGTTTTTCTTTGTTTTTGTCGTGTCGTGTCTTGTTGGTCATTTTTGTGTCCCAAAGTATAATTGGTTTTATTAAAAAAAAAAAAAAATCGGGTATGGCTAGCGACCACCCTCGCGGTCGTGAGGGTGGCCACGAGAAAGTGTCCAGAACGTATTAGGCAGAGTTAGCCATGACTAGCGACCACCCTCGCGATCGCGATGATGGCCGCGAGAAAGTTGGCAGAACATTAATTGTCGTGCATAGCTAGCGACCACCCTCGCGATTGCGAGGGTGGCCGCGACAAAGTGGCCAGAACATATTGGGCGAAACTCACGACCGAGCTAGCGACCGCGAGGCCAGACCCGACCCGAAAATCAGACGTTGACCCGCGTGTATATGCTGTATTTTTAAACCCCTTCCTCATTTTTTACACTTCACACACACAAAACACTCTCTCAAACTCAAACAAGCTCTCCAACCAAATTCTTCACCCTCTCTTGTGCTTTCCAATTAATTTCCACTCAACGTATGTTTCATATGTTCAATTCTTCTTAGATTATTCGCTTCAATTCTTCTTAGATTATTCGCTTGTATGCATGAATTTGAAGAGTTAACCGTTTATTTTCTTCTTGTTGTGGAATGTTGAAGAGATTATGAACTAGGGCTTACATTGCTAGATTTATATGGTTTTTGATCATGCTTCTTACAATGTTAGGTGTATTGGTGTTCATAGATGTATATTGTTGGATTAATTCACCTGCATTGTTGTTTTGGGGTCAAAAATCGCGAAACCCTAGATGTTCATCGCGACTAGCGACCAGGCTCGCGACCGCGAGCCTGGCCGCGAGCTTCTGCGCGGAATAAAATAGTGCCTCGCGACCACCCTCACGATCGCGAGGTAGGCCGCGAGCCAACAAAAAAATCACCAGATTCTATGTTTTAAGTCGTTGTGTGTCTTCTTTCCCTTGTTACGCTTTATACAAGCATATGCTATTGTGGGGGGAAATTTTGATAATTTCAAGTTTGGGGGAGAAATATGTTGAATGGGTTGATGTTTGTTTTGAAATTTTTGAGCTAACATTGCAATATTTTTTAGGTACAATATGCCGCCGCGTACATCCGGTAGCAAGCGAAAAGGGAAAAAGCCCGCTTCTTCCTCGCAAGAGGACACGATAGATGAATACCACCCCCAGAATTATGGGGTGCAGTTACCAAGCCCATCTTCAAGGGACCGATGGAGACGATTGGTGCAGCTGAAGCACCGACATTCAAGATTCATGTGCATCAATGCTTGTCAAGAGATGGGGATAGCCAACGATGTCACGTGGCTAGCCGAGCGATCCGGACTTTATTCCATCATCATGGCAAATTATTTGACGTACCGAATCCTTACACATGAGTTTCTGTCGATCGTCCATGTCCACAAGTTGCAAGGGTCGCCAGATTACATCACATTCTAGTTGGGCAACGAGCCCCGGTGGCTCTCAGTTGAAGAGGTGAACGCTATCATCGATGGCGTCCCCGATGGCAAATACATCGGAGATTAAGAGAACTCGGCTCACGAGATGTGGCCGTTGTTCATCGACACAGCAGCGGAGCAGACCCCGTAATATGATGTCTCCAGGGCAAAGGCAAGTTCGATACGGAATCCCATGATCCGCTACTTCCACCGCCTCCTCACCTTCATAATACATGCCCGCACCAACGCTGCCACAGTCCTCTCCCAAGACATGAGCATCCTGATTGGTTCTGCGACCAGATAGAAGATGCACGCCGGCATGTTCCTCGCCCAACATTTCCAGATGTAATCAGAAGTTTCGGGACATTTAGGATCTCATCACCCCTATTGCCGATTTTTTGGGGGTGGCGATTCATGAGGATCCAATCTCACAGGAAATCTTCCTGGACAAGTCATATCTTTATGTCCAGATGTTCCTGAGGTGAAACTCACGGCGCTACCTCTGGCTGCTCTACGATAAGAACGGTCAGTCCATCTTTCGGCTGCCCCACACAGATCTCACCAGATTGAGCGCAATTGGGCAGCCCGACGCCAACTGGAACATGAGTGCGCACGTGCACTATAGATGGGATAAGCGCTTAAATGCGCAAGGAGAGGTAGGAACATGAGAAAGAGGAAGCGGAACAGGACGACGTGCCCGAGACAGGTGGTGCATTACGCCCATCACCCATCCAAGGCGATCCCGGAATCTACGAGCGCCTTGATCGGATAGAAGGTCGTCTCGACCATATAGACGGGAGTATGACCCCCATGATGGCCCAGCAGTAGGCCCTCCTCACCCAACACCAAGCGCATTAAGAACACCAGCATCAGATGATGGAGATGATGCAGCGGTGGGATCAGTGGCGAGGATTCTATCCGTCGCCGGAGTAGCGGCGTTTGAGGTAAGGTCTCTCTCCCAACCATTCTTTTCTACAAACCTTATTACCTCCATTTCACACTTTTCACAATAAGTTTGGGGGGAGTAGATGAGTTTGATTGGTTGAGAGCCCTTTTTTATGTTTTTGATTTGTCTTGTAAAGTTGTTATGTTTTGGGGCTTTTGTGTATTTTGTTTTTTTTTTTTGTGTCTGTTGATCAATGAGCTTAAGTGAAATGTATTAACCTATGTGGCCAATGATGATAGAAATTTTCTAAAAAATGTGTTGATGGTGCACATGATGTGTTAGAAAACGACGCATGGATGACTTGAGATTGCTTAGCTTGTTGTTTTTCTCCATTTGCTTAAACCGTGAGACTTGAGCTTCACTGTATAAAAACTATGTTACAATTTCTTTTAATTGTGTGGTATCGTGCATGTAATTATCTTCTAGAACTTGCCGTGTTTTTTCTGTGTCGAGGCTGCAATATGTGTTTCGAATATGGAAAGGATAAAAGGTCATCTTTGTGACCCACGAATTTACCCATACACTAACCAAATAATATATACCATTTGTCATCTTCTTTTGAGCCTTTATTAGACTTTGTTATTCTGTTAACCAGGTGATAGGAGGTGAGGATGGATATGGGAATCAAGGAGGGGTAAATTTATTTTGATGTATTATGTCGGGTTAAAAGATAGAGAGGTACCTCTATTGAAAAGATTGGTACCTGTGTTGAAAAGAATGGTACCTCTGTGGAAAAAATGGACCTATAAGCTCAAGTACAAAGAAAAATGTCATGAATAATATGAGCATAAAGGGATTTATCAATCAAAGATAGGTATCTTGAGTGTGCATGAACGTTGATTTAGCATGTTGAGAAGAAAAGGGAAATGGACAAAGTCCATATGAGTTGAAAGTATAAATGAGAGTGCTTGGAGTTGTATTTGAGTCACTTAGCCATATATCACCCTACCTTAACCAATGTGCCTACATTACCACATATGAAAAGACCTTTTTGATCCTAATTTGAACGCTTTTAATGTGGTGGAGATATTAGAGAAACGGCAAGCCTATGGTAAGATTTTGCATGGCATTGATCTTTGAGTGTATACACGTCCTAAATTGTTTCTGAGTTTGAGTGTACATTATATTATACACATGCCTTTGTGAGGGTTGAATTTAATAAGATTTTTGCTATCAATTGCTGTAGATAGTCGAGTTGACTGATGTCGTCATGTGTGTTGTTGATTTCAAAATTTGAAAGACATCTGAGGCCTGTTATAGCTACCACCTTTGCTGACGCTCGTTGATATTTCGTTGTGTCTTTGTTTTTGTTTGAGGACAAACAATGTTTCAAGTTTTGGGGTTTGATAAACGCGCTTTTTACTCATTTATTCATGATTTATTTAGATAATTTTAAATCAGTTTAAGTGCGTTTATATAGTTGAATTAATGCTTTTAGCTATTTTTGGTAGATACTACTCTTGGGTTTCTCTTTGGTGTTTTGTAGGCTTTCAAGATGATAATCGAAGCACGAAGCAAAGCACAAGCAAAAGACGGAAAAAAACAGGGGCTAGCAGCCACCGTTGCGACCGCTAGCCCGACCGTGAGCTCGGGCGAAAACATTCTGGACAGTTTCTCGCGACCGACCTAGCGACCGCTAGGCCGGCCGCAAGGCAAAGCCAAGCGACTGTGAGCTTGCCCGCGAGAGACTCCGAAAAAGCTACTGCCTAAAAACTAGCGATCGAGCTAGCGTTCGCGAGCTCGGCCGTGAGGCAAAACCAAACGACCTTGAACAAGGCCGCGAGCGCATCGAAGGACTTACGGACTCAGGCTAGCGACCGAGCTAGCGACCACGAGCTCGGCCGCAAAGCGTGACGGCTGGGCGCAAATTAGGGTTTCAGCCATGTGCCTATATATAACCCCTAGACGTGCATTGCGCCTACAACCTTTTCTCTGCATGATTTTATTAAGTTTTTGCTAGTTTTTCACATACTCTCTTTCTAGCTTTGATTTATATTCATCTAGACATTATATTATCATTATTCTTCATTTAATTTACGCATTGTAATCGCTTTGGAACATTTTCATCCGGACGAATTCAAATTTCCCGTTCTCTACTTAGGTTTGGATTCGAACCCAACCATTGTTCTTCCATTGCTACATTACGGGTTTAATCTATTTAATTCTTATTTTTATGGTTAATTCTTATTTTATTCCAATGTCTATGTCTAGCTAAATTCATGTTCTAATCCTAGGGTTTGTATGATTCTTTCCTAAGTGTGATGATTCCTGCTAATTGTTATTTACCTTCCAGTCAATGAATTGTGATTCTTGGTGCTAAATATTATGTGTTAATTTCTGATCAATCTTGATGCATATCTAGTTGCTAATTAATTTCCTAACAGTTTTAATTGTCAATCGATCTTGAATGCACAATACGAATAAGCCTTGAGTCGTAGCTGAGATAGGAACATTCGTAGGAAGCTATTCTTTGTTAATCTTCACCTAGAGACGTAACAGTAATAGGAAAAATTAATAATCCACTACCACAATTGTCGTAACTGAAATTATTGGTTACATTTGTGATCTTCCATCTTGGCTGGATTAAATATTGGTAATTAGGAAGCAGGATAAATATACGATGTGGGTAGGATTAATACATCCCTAGGGTTAGTCTTTTAGTCTTATTATCTCTTTGAGTGTTAAGTTTTTATCTTTATTTGCTTTATTTGTTCTTGGCTTTGAATTTATTATTTGAAGTCCCAAACCTTTTCCAAAACCAATTCTGTTCTTGGATAATGATGAAGGATTATTGAGTTAGCTTACGTATTTTCATTCTGATCCCATGGATACGATCTCGACTTACCTATCTACTTGCGTTTTCGTGTTAGAAAATAGTGTGATCGACACAACATCAAGAATCGGTGAGCAAACCTTTCGAAGAAATACAGCTTATACTACTACAAACTTAGCTTTTCTCTACACATCATAGACTACGTTTTTTCTTAAAAATCTTAGTCTATATGTATAGATTACGCTTTTTATCAAAACCATACCATGCGAAAATTGTTTAAATAAGACTACGGTGTCTTAATATCGTAGTCTTTATGAAGAAATATTACGATTAACAAAAACCAGTAGTGTATGTTCGTGTTTTGACCCAATCACTACTGCTTATCAAAAAGCGTAGTATATGTGCATAAATTAAAAAAAAAAAATCATGTTGCCCTTATGTTTTGGGCGTCTATTCTCCCATTTCCTTTAATTCACTCTCATCTCTCTCTTCCAATTTAACGCCGCATCTGTGAGCAGAAAAAATCCAAATCTAAAATACCTAAAATCATATCTTTTTCCTATCGATTTTCTAGAGATGACTTCATTAATCGACGGCCTGTGCCTCACGTCGTCATTCTTAGTGCAACAACGCTATCGCCTGCGCCGCCATCGGTCTGAGAAATACGGGGTTTCAGTTCCGGTAGCAAAATCTAGCATTATCTTCCACAACTGTGCAGGTGCACTTCAAATATCGCGTTATCTGCTTCCCAAACCCTTCCGACATAACCACCATATTTGCACATTCGCTATCATTCTCACTTGCAATGCCTTGTCCGTTAGTCAAAATCAATAAATCAGGTTTGTTCAAATCTCGAATTGCAGTTCCATGTCCTTCTTGCCTAACTCCCAAGGCGGTCGTCGTAGCAGTGACGGAGCAAGCAGAGGTGGAGGCAGAGGTGAGCAGCGCTGGTAGGATCCTGCCTAGAGAGCTGAGTGTATGCACCAAATGTCTGCCGAGGTAGATTTTTTTCGGTTTTGTGTTTGCATGAATGTGGGAATTTGATAGGATTTCTAGTTGCGATTTTGATTGTAGAAGTCAGAAATATTTGGTCAATTCTGTTTTAGCACTTTTTTAAGCACTCAGGATAAAGATAAACAATTTCTCTTGCAATAAATTGAAGCCAACTGATGATGATTTATGTTACTTATAGACAATTATTAAATTATGTAGGAAATAGTCTAGTTAAGTAGAAAAGTTAGTAATATTTAATTTTATTTTATCTAGGTAATTGGATAGCTTTGGAGCTTAAATTTTGTATTTGCCTTCTGTCTCTAGTTAGAAATGCAATTAGATGTTTAAAACCTCTTGTCGAATACAATGCTCTGACTAAGTTGTTTTTTCTTAAGGTGACTGCTTCATACAACTAGTGTTTTTTTAGCATTGGAACATTCCGCATTTGCTGATGATATGAATATTCTATATATTTTGTAAGAATTTATGCTTGTATAATTTTGTATGTTATGAGTGTCTTTGCATGTCTGTAACTATAGATGATGATCAAAATCACGAGATATTTGTGAGATGGGTATCTACGGAACAGGGTTCTTGAGAAAAGGCACGTCATTTGCGGCTTCTTTTTCTATTCGAGAGGAACAACACTTATGTTCTAGTAGCCTATCCCCCAACTAACCTTATATAATTTGTATATCAAAATTTATGCTCCTCTAACTTGGTATGCTATGAATCTGTTTGCATGGATATAGAAAGACACAAAGGATAGTAATGAATGGTGGGGAAAATTGAACAGTATGGTTCCACAAATGAGGTATTTCTTCGATTTTTGAAGGAAAAGTAAAAATCTCTGCTTGCTGTAGTTGCAGCATATGAAATATTTCATCACTCATTTTGAATATCATTTCAGATAACAATGTCCACAAAGACTGGGAAAATAGTTGGATTTCTATTAAAAAGCTCCAAAGGAGAGGGAAACATCACTATCAAACATTGATACTGACTTTGAGAGACTCTAGCATTGAATTAAAACAGAAGTAGCAGAAAATGAGGGTACCCATGGCTTGATATCTTGAAGTTTTGGGTTCTGTTTCTTCCAAATAATTTTCTAATGTTGATTTTCTCCTAACGTGTAGGAACATGATAATGTAAAGGCAATGATAGCATTTAGAGAAAAGCTGCCGCATTTAAAGTAAAATCAGAATTCTTGAAAGCTGTTGCAAGTAATGAGGTAGATAAATTTTTTTATGTTAGTCATTGCGTATGTCATATCATACGTCCGAATTCAATTGTCTACTAAGCAACAATCTTTATTCTATTTTATACATCAACACGTTTCTTTCTTATTTTTTGTCAATTTTTTCCTGTTTTGATCTTGTTTGTTCCTTGTGAGCTATCTTCTCAAGCTTCTGTTTTTCCTTCTATCGTCTTACTTTTATGTATTTTTCCTTTTGTCTTATTTACTTATTATTTTTTATCTACTTAAATTGTCTGGTATATATTTCTGGATCATGATTGAGATATAGTTCTAAATCATAATTTAAGTTTTCTTTGATGCAAAAGTATTGCTATTTTAGTTTTATGATTCAAGGATTTCTTAAGTTTTATCAAAATGCTGATGTTATTGAGGTAAGTTTACACTTGGGTATTGCTACAAAACGATCAATGATGCCTTTTGTGGAGTACTTGTAAAATTTGATTTTGTTGCAGGAAATGGCAGGGCCAATGGTGTGAGGAACGATCCACTCACCGCCACATCATTTCCACCACTATTGGAGGAATAATGGCGAGCCCAAGCGGGTAGGTGTTGATTCCTTTTTGAGGTTTTATTCTTCGTGACACAGATCTTCGTAGGAAAGATTTTATATCTTGAGAATACATAGCTCACGTTAGATACTATTTGATAACGGAGGCGCTAGGCATTAGTCGTTTGATTAATGTGTGATGTTTGTAAGTAATTTGTTGCTTGCATTGGTCATCCTTTAAAGGAAGAAAACGACTAACCTTTTATGCTTCATCCGGACTATTAGTTACATGACGGGCGTGTTGTGGAGTGCAGGATCATTTGGAATAGTTTTTCGGTGAGTTTCTATGATGATAAAAGACATTTGGTCGTCTTGAGGCAATATTTGGTGCTAATCGATTGCGACTATTTTTCCACAGGCAAAATGCTTGGAAATTGGAGAGCGAGTGGCCATAAAATGGTCCTCCAAGATAAGAAGTATAAAAATCGTGAACTGCAGCTTAATGCGGTGATGGATCATGCAAACGTGATTTCTCTTAAGCGCTTTTCTTTTCTCGACACCGAGATGAGCTTTTCCTTAATTTAGTCATGGAGTATGTCCACGAAACTATGTACAAGGTCTAAACATTACACTAATTTTTTTTGTCAAAACGCGTTTAAATAACATAAAGCGAAGAAAGACATGTTACAAATCGAACTCGTGCATACTCGGGGGTATCTGACCAACTTTTCGCGAAACAAGGCATGGGGGGGCGAAATGAACTATTAGCCAAAACGCATGGTAGAATGACTCGCTCACACTAGGAAAGTCAGAAAGAAACCATCCCAACAATCCCTAAGTGGCGAAGAGGGCGGGCCTCATTAAAAACCCATGACCAGGTGGGAAAAAGTGCCACAGTGCGGTGTAATCGCGAGGCACAAGGGGTGGGGTTTGTTAACGCATGCAAACACACGAGGTGCCTTTGTTTGGTTGGGCCGAAACAGTCCCTCAACACACTCACCCAAATTCCAATAACAGAGATGAAGTACAACTTATGGCATCCCAAAAGTGGATCCAGAATCAAAACTGAGACATCCATCACCACTACATAGCCAACTCAAAATGAAAGAATGAGGTCCACAGGATACAAATAATATAAAGCTGTATAAACATCTTCCTGAATACTCTTCACAATGGTCTTCACATCGAAGGGGATGTCTTCGAAGATAAGCTTGTTGCGCGCATACCAAATGTGATTAACCGCAGCTGCTAGACCAATCTGCTTGGCTCGAAGGATGATTACAGACCCCGCCTTCTTCTCCCTCTTGATGTGCTTGATAGCACTAGCAATGGTAGTCATCCTCCTCGGGAGGCGGAGCCGTTCTCTAATATGCCTCCATACCGTCTTCGTGCCCTTACACTCAAAAAACAAGTGATCATGAGACTCTAAATGGGTATAACAAATAGTACATACCTGTGAGATACTCATGTGTCTAAGTCTATCCACCGTCTTAAGTCTTCCCCTCATGGCAAGCCACATGGTGATTGAAAACTTAGGCGGGATGTAGTCTTTCCATATTGCCTTGTGCTAGAACAGTTTTCACCCTTCTCTCGGAGATAGTGGTAGGCAGCTCCTGTCCCTTTGGATCCAAACAAGCTATGGAGTAGCTCTGTGATAAACGCGCTTTTTACTCGTTTATTGATGATATATTTAGATGATTCTAGATCTATTAAGTGCGTTTATAGAGTCGATCTTTATGCTTTTAGCTATTTTTGGAAGATACTGCTCTTGGGTTCCTCTTTGGTGTTTTGTAGGTTTATAAGATGATAATCGAAGCATGAAATGAAGCACGAGCAAAAAAAAAGGACAAGAACAGGGGCTAGCAGCCTCCTTCGCGACCGCTAGCCCAATCGCGAGCTGAAGAAAGAATTTCGCCCAGAACCTAGCGACCGACCTCGCGACCGCGAGGCCGGCCGCTAGGAAAGACGCCGCGACCGTGAGCCCCGCCTGCGAGAGCCAAGGAAAAGCCTCTGCCCGATTTCTCCCGACCAAGGCTAGCGACCGCGAGCCCGATCGTGAAGCACACCTAACGGGCCGTGTCCAACCACAAGCAGATCGAAAAAGCGCACACCCAGATCCTCGAGACCGAGCTAGCGATCGCGAGCTCGGCCGCGAAGCGAGACGGCTGGACCTAAAATTAGGGTTTCGCCCTTTGCCTATAAATACGTCATGCGCCCCCTTCGCGCCCCCATTCTCTACAGCATGTTTTTACTCTAGTTTTACATAGTTTTTCATATATTTTGACTTTAGCTTTGCTTTAGATTCATCTAGCATTAGTTTTTTCATTATTCTACATTACTTCTACACATTGTTATCGCTTTGGAACGTTTTCGTCCGAATGATTTCTGTCTTTTCTCGTTTTCTGCTGAGGTTGGGATACGAACCCAACGATTGTTCTTCAGATGCTACATTACGGGTTTTATCTATATAATTTCTATTTCTATGATTATTTCATATTTTATTTCGTTTATTATGTCTAGCTAATTTCCGTTCTAATCCTAGGGTTTGCATGATTCTATCATGAATGTTGTGATTTCTGCTATTGCTATTTACCTTCCAAGCATTGATTTATGATTCTTGGTGCTTAATTATATGTGTTAATTTCTGATCAATCTTGATGCATATCTAGTTGCCAGTTAATTATTTAACCGTTTTAATTGTCGATCGATCTTGAATGCATAATAAGAATAAGCGCGAGTCGTGGTGAGATAGGAACATTCGTAGGAAGCATATTCTTTGTGATCCTTTTGGAGTTGCTTATTTTCACCTAGAGACGTAACAGTAATAGGGAAAAATTAGTAATCAACTACCACAATTGTCGTAACTGAAATTGTTGGTTACATATGTGATCTTCCATCTTGTCTTGATTAAAATTGGTTAATAGGAAGCAGGATAAACATACGTTCTGGGTAGGATTAATGCATCCCTAGGGTTAGTCGCTCTATCTAATTATCTCTTTGAGTGTTTATTGCTTTTGTTTATTTTTGCATTATTACCTTTGACTTTGAATTTAATATTCGAAGTCCCAAAACCTTTTAAAACCAAATCTGTTCTTGGATAATGATAAATTATTGTTGAGTTAGCTTCTGTGTTTTCGTGTTACAATCCCAGTGGATACGATACTCGACTTGCCTTTATACTTGCGTTTCGTGTTAGAAAAGTGGCGATCAAATTTTGGCGCTGTTCGGGACCTAAGATTATATAGGAATAACATGACGATTTGGAATTATTAATTTAAGTTGTATTTTATTTATTTTTTCTTGTCAGAGCTGAGTTCCCTCTCTTTCTCCAGGTAGTATATGATTACAAGATCTCAGGGACCTCCTGAAAAATATTTAGATCCCCAGATCGAAAGCACTCAGAGAAGAAGGAGATGAGAATTGAGAGAGCAAGAAATGGTAGCGAATCCGAACAACGGGGGTGTACCTCCCAACGAGGGTGTACCTCATGAGCAGGCGGTGCACGTCTTCTGGCGAAATTTTAATGAGATGCAGCGCCAAATGGCAAACATGGGACTCCTTGTCCCTGCTCCAAAGACGAGACCATTGAATTACATGTACCGACCACCAACGGAGCAATTCCAAGGAGGTGGATGGGGCCCGGAAGTGAATACCAATAATTTTAAGTTAAAGCCGGCCCTGATCAGCATGGTATAAGGAGAACAGTTCGGAGGAGAAGTGACAGAAGACCCGAATGCCCATCTCGAGACATACCTCGACATATGTGACACCATCAAGTAGAATGGGATGCCACAAGATACAATTCGGATGCGCATGTTTGGATTTTCTCTGCCTGACCGAGCGAAGGATTGGTTCAGCTGAAGCCGTCTTGGGATGAGCAGTTGGGGAAAACTTTATGAAGTTTCTTTCTAAATATTTTCCGCCGTGGCCTTGAAGATAATAGCCGAGATCTCCATTTACGCCAACAAGGAGATGAATCATTATTCGAGGCATGGGAGAGATTCGAGGGCTTATTGAGAAAGTGCCCTCAACATGGAATATCCAAATAGCAGCAGATCACGTAATTCTATAGTGGATTGATGCTTCACACGAGGAGCATAGTAGATGCATCGGTAGGAGGATGCCTATTAAATCGACGAGTGGGAGAGACCAGCAGAATCATAGAAGAGATGGCTGCTAACAGCTATCAATGGCCGATGGAGAGAACGCCTGTGGTTAAAGAAGCTGTTGTAGAGAGTGACTCGAGATACGACGATCTCTTGGAGAAGTTTACTCTTTTGAAAAACCAATTCGAGATGGAGGGCGTTAATTTTATAAATCGGAGGAACGTCACAGGGAAAATTCGCGCACCGTCCTAACAATAGGAATCATCCTAACTTATCGTATACCAACCCCAACAACTTCCAACAACCTCCAAAGAGGGCTTCGCGATGCGTAATGTGATGATTCAGAGCCGAAAAGCGAGCTTAGAGGAGATGATGCAACAGTTGGTTGTGAGCAACCAACAATTGGCAACTCGGCGACGCCTACATCAAGAGTAATCGGTCGAGGATAACTCATCCAGAGTCCACCGTGATGGCTATGGGAAAACACATGAAGATGATGGAAAACCAATCGGTCGAATAGCGCGCGGTGAATGCGCAACAAAAGTTGGGCGATTTCCTAGCACTACGGAGGTAAACCCAAAGAATCAGTGTTTTGCCATCCAGTTGAGGAGTGGGAAAGAGTGCCAGAACCATCCCGAGCGAGAAAAAGACGAACATGAGCTGAACGAGGAGCTCGTGACCACGAGCACGGCCACTAGGAAAGAGGCAGAGCGTTTTCCCGATAAGCTTGCGAACAACCTAGCGACCGCTAAGCTGGCTGCGAGAAACTGTCCAGAGAGCTCTGACGAGGAGTTAGCGGCCAAGCTCGCAACCGTGAGCCCGGCCGTGAAGAAGAAAGAAGATGCAGTTCTTGTGCCTAGTGACCACCCCAGCGACCGCGAGGGTGGCCGCAACAGATCTGAAGAAGAAATACCCAACGTACACTCCTCCGATCCCGTTCCCAAGTCGGCTAGCTAAGTCGAAATATGACGAGGAGTTCGCCCGATTCAAAGAGATATTTCAGAAAGTTGACATCAATTTACCTCTCTTTGATGCGCTCAGAAAAATGCCCGGATATGTTAAATTCCTAAAAGATGCATTAGCGAGCAAGAAGAAGTTAGGAAAATTTGAAAAAATTAACCTTTCTGAAGAATGTAGTGCTATCTTACAGAGGAAGTTGCCTCTGAAGCAGAAAGATCCTAGGAGCTTCACATTGGAGTGCGAGATTGCTGAGCATACATTCCCTAACGTGTTATGTGATTTGGGAGCGAGCATCAATCTGATGCCCTTATCTGTATTCAATCGCCCGGGGCTTGGAAAGTTGAAGTCAACTAAAATTTCATTTATGATGGCTGACAGGTCAGTCGTATATCCTAAGGGAATAGTTGAAGATGTGTTGGTCGGGACTTTGTCTTTCCTGCTGATTTTGTTATTTTAGACATTCCCGACTTTAAAAATCAACCACTAATCTTAGGTCGGCCTTTTCTAGCCACTGGTCTTGCTTTAATTGATGTGCAGGAATGTGATCTCACATTTCGTGTCAACGATGAGGAGCTGAAAATTTTAATATCAAGCAACACGATAGTTCAGAGCATGAGAAGTGCTATTCAATCACCACTGCCACAGCTAGACAAGTCTCGCGCTTGAATGTCAACCGACCAGTCGATGAGGATGCTACAAATAAGAAATGGACTCGGCATGGCACTCCGAGTGACTCGTCCAAATTTGAGGGGGGGCACTTCCACACTCAGTGGTGGTCTGCGGTGAATGCTAAGTATATGGGCAAACACAAGATGGAAAGAGGTCAGTTGCCAGAAAACCAGATTGATCAAGGTATGAAATGGTCTAGCTAAAGACGTTAAATTAAGCACTTGTTGGGAGGTAACCCAATGTTTTTCGTTGTTTTGTTTTGTTTTGCTTTCGTTTCTGTTTTGTTTTCGTTTTGTTCATTTTTTTTGTTTTTTTTCACGTTGTTTTGTGTCTGTTTGGGTTTGAGTTGAATAACGAGCAGCCGATAATGAGAATTGCTTTTATTAGAAAATCGATTGCAATTGATTTTGTGAGATGAAGCATGTATTGATTATTGTGAGTATTGAGCCTTTGAGAACTTGATCACATTTTTGAGACCTGTGAGACTTGAGCTTTTGACTGTCATATCTATTTAGTCTTATTTCTTTCTGTGTGAATAGTTTGAAATAGCATGGTATCTCTAGAACTTGCTCGGATCTTTTTCGAGGTTGCATTGATGTGCTTAAGAATTGGGAGATGATATTAGGCATTCTTTTCTTAGCCTATATACTACCCAAACACTAACCTGTTAATCATTGAATCCTTTGATGAGCCCGTTTGAGCCTACCTTATTCTTTTATATAGCCGTGTGTTGGGTTATGTTGTTAGTGCGAGATTTGGTCGCTTGAATTAAGGGTTGAGAAAAAGAAAATAGATGATGAGAAAGTGATAATAAAAAATAGTTGATTACCCATATAAGTTCAAAATAAAAGAAAAGAAAAGAGAAAAAGAAAAAGAAAAAGAAAAAGTTGACACGAGTGTTTGGAAAAGAACATAAATGGGTAAGTAGCTAGTGCTTGAGATAAGTATATTTATCTTTGGTGTGGAGTATTGAAATGAATTGTGAAAAGTTGGGAATTATGTCTTATGATATTTATGGTGTTTTCATTATGGGATTATAAGTCACTTAGCCTAAATATATCCTACCATACCAAAGAGCCTACATTATAACCTGTTATAAAGACCTTTTTTATCTTGGTTCTTGAGCACATATTTGAGCAATTGAGAATTAGACGATTTGCAAGCTTAAGGTAGATTCCGTGTGAAGTTGTTGTGGAGTTGAACGAAGATGTTGTGATTTGATTCATTGATGTGAATCTTTGTTGCTCATTGCTTTGAGGCGTTATTGTTGTTGTCGTTCGACTTATTCCCTATCGTTTTGTTGTCTTTCGTTTGTTCTGTTTTGTTTGAGGACAAACAATGCTTCAAGTTTGGGGGTGTGATAAACGCATTTTTACCTATTTATTGATGATATATTTAGATGATTCTAGATCTATTAAGTGCGTTTATAGAGTCGATCTTTATGCTTTTAGCTATTTTTGGAAGATACTGCTCTTGGGTTCCTCTTTGGTGTTATGTAGGTTTATAAGATGATAATCGAAGCATGAAACGAAGCACAAGCAAAAGAAGGACAAGAACAGGGGCTAGCAGCCTCCATCGCGACCGCTAGCCCAATCGCGAGCTGAAGAACGATTTTGCCCAGAACCTAGCGACCGACCTAGCAACCGCGAGGCCGGCCGCTAGGAAAGACGCCGCGACCGCGAGCCCCGCCCGTGAGAGCCAAAGAAAGGCCTCTGCCCGATTTCTCACGACCAAGGCTAGCGACCGCGAGCTCGGTCGTGAAGCACACCTAACGGGCGCATGTCCAACCGCAAGCCGACCGAAGAAGCGTGCACCCAGATCCTCGCGACCGAGCTAGCGACCATGAGCTCGGTATGACGGGCGGGCCGACCAAAATTAGGGTTTCGCTTTGCTTATAAATAGGGCATCGCGCCTTCGCCCCCATTCCTGCAAAGACGCTTTTACTCTAGTTTTCATAGTTTTCATATATTTTGACTTTAGCTTTGCTTTAGATTCATCTAGCATTAGTTTTCCATTATTCTACATTAGTTCTACACATTGTTATCGCTTTGGAGCGTTTTCGTCCGAACGATTTCCGTCTTTCCGTTTTCGTTTGAGATTGGGATCTGAACCCAACGATTGTTCTTGACGCCACATTATGAGTTTTATCTATATAATTTTATTTCTATGATTATTTAGTATTTTATTTCGTTTATTATGTCTTGCTAATTTTCGTTCTTATCTGTGGTTTGCATGATTCTATCACGAATGTTGTGATTTACGCTATTGCTATTTACCTTCCGAGGCATTGATTTATGATTCTTGGTGCTTAATTATATGTGTTAATTTCGATCAATCTTGATGCATATCTAGTTGCGATTAATTACTTAACCGTTTAATTGTCAATTGATCTTGAATCCATAATATGAATAATCCTTGAGTCGTAGCTGAGATAGGAACATTCGTAGGAAGCATATTATTTGTGATCCTTTTGGAGTTGCTTATTTTCACCTAGAGACGTAACAGTCACTACAATACATGAAAAATGTGTCGCTAACATTTATTTTAATGTCGCAAAAACTAACTTGCGACATTTTTTGCGTCACTTTATATTGTGTAGCAAAAGGTCGTGTAGCATTTTTACGACACTTTTTTTGTATTTATGTCTCAACATAAACGACACTTTGTGCATCGCTAACCTAATTGTCGTATAAAATTCATGACATATTACGTGACTTTAATTATAGTGACGCATGTTAGTTTGCGTCATATTTAATGACATTAGCCGAATTGATGCATCCTAATTTGCGACACTAGCTTATGACATTATTATCAATTGTAGTATAATTTTTACGACATTGTTTCCATTAATGTTGCAACATATACATCATTTTGTGCATCACTAAATTAATTATCGTCTGAAATTTATGACATATTACGCGTCATCCGTGAAAGTGGCATATGTTAGTTTATGTCACATTACATGATACATAAATGTAAACAATTTTATTGTTGTATTTCTTTACAACATATTTTAATTAGATGGTTTGTAACGACCCGACTTCCGGATTGACGGCTGACCCCACGGACCAACACGAGTCTTTTCAGTGTGCTTTGCCCTCACTCACACACTCCCTGAGAAAACTTCCCAGGGGATCACTCATCCCACAATTGCTCCAAGCCAAGCACGTTTAACTTTAGAGTTTTTATAAGATGGACTCCCGAAAAGAAGATGCATCTTGTTGGTATGAGTAGCACATATCAAATCCTTTAAGCTCTCCTCAAATATGCAGTCTCATACCTACATATTCTCGAAATCCCTCTCATTCCTGTGCGTTTTGATTTATTCATGAACCCCTTCGCTTTGAAGTCTTAATCGAAGCCGCTCCTTGTCCATGCCTTCGCACCGACGATCACTTCGTACGTCTACCCCGGGCATCACATGCCCACCAGCTTTTTCTTGGTTCTTCCTCGAACCACACCGTACTGGGAGAGGTTTGGCTCTGATACCATCTGTAGCAACCCGACTTTCGGATTGACGGTTGATCCCACAGGCCAACACGAGTCTTTTCAGTGTGTTTTGTCCTCACTCACACATTCCCTGAGAAAACATCCCAGGTGGTCACTGACGAGCCCAAGTTTTGTGCTCTTTTTTCTGTGTCTTGTCTAGGTCTAGATCGAGTCTTTTGTGTCTTTCTTGTTGTGTTTTGTGTGCGGGAGGACACCTTTGGTCTCTGAGGGCAAGGCGGGCGGAAATGGGCACTACGGAGTGGAAACTTGCATGGCGGATTTAACGAGATCGATTGCATCCCGAGGGCAAAGGAGCTTCGCACACACAGCCGGGACATCTAACCCCGATGGTTGTTCCGTTACGTCGTGACCTCTTTACAAACCGCACAAGTTCAATCTCAAAAGGTTAGGCGATGGGTAGCGGAGTGAGAAGAAGCGAGAAACCAAGAGAAGGCAGAGAGAGGTCTTTGGGCGAGATGCGAGATAAGGAACAACTCGTGATGGGCGAGACACGCGGATCGGGATGAATCCCGCAAAATCCGAAAAAGATGCTCGCTAAGGCCAAATCCCATAAAATCGGGAGGAGATCATCTCAAATCCCTGCAGGCAAGGAAACAACGCCGATTAACAAGAAACCCTAAGGATTATCCGACCCATGGGCCATCACCATCGCCGATCTCTCTAGGCTATATATATGGGATGAATGTGCGACTTATGCACATCATCATTCACGACACTTTTCGTTCCTTCAACACGATCACCACCACCACATACATTAAGTCCCTTCGGGGCAAACACTTTTATTCTCTTTTAGATGTTTGTTGGCGGCACTTTGGGCTCGCTGTTTATTTCATTCAGTAATAGTAAGTTGTTTCCTTTTCATGATGGTCTCAATTAACTGTTACATGTTTGTTTATTTTATGTCTAGCTAACTCTTAATTCTGGTTTGGGCATAACTAAGTGAAGCATGATTAATATAACTCGAGAGGTCTAAGTAGGGCATTACGATCTACATGCGTGTGTTCCCGAAGCACTAGGTCCTGAGCAATATATAACTTAACCAAACTCGGTGTGTTAGTCGCGAATAACATAGTGGGCAAGGGAGGGTTGCAAGTTATAATTGGATTAAGGTGTTGGGTGTCCCGCACCCCAAATAATCTGTTGGTGTGGGCGAATTGGAGTAGTCCTAGCAATTGCCTTTGCAAATCTGGGTCTGTCTAGATCATAACGCCGCATGTAGGCTTGCATGTCTCGAGGTGTCCTCGTGCGTGGGCATTACGAGTTAGATAGTTTGCATAGGGTGTCCCTTGCATTTCTTTACACAGAAAGGATAGATTTGGAGGGGTGCGTTGTGGGCGTGACGCGTGACAATGGGGTCACGACGTATGTCTCTTATAACCGATAGATGCATGTCATGTAGTGAAAACCTTTACACCTATGACCGAGTTTTAATCATCTTCACCAAGTTGTTGCCCAAGCCAGATTCGTTTTATTATTTTATATTTCCTTTGAGTTTGTTTCAGGTTACTTTAGCCTTACCTATATTGATCAAAATAATTACACCACCCTCATTCCTTTTAAGTGACATCAGAGATTGCTACACCAACTCCTCGTGGGATCGACCCTATACTTATCGCTGGCTATGCATGTGATGGGCAATAGGTTATAAATTTATTTTGTACGCTAAACGACAGCGTGTCAAAATTGGCGCCGTTGTCGGGGAGTTACGCATTCCAATAGTAATCTTTATTTCTTGTGTTTATATTGTTTTCTTTATTGTATGCTACGACCTAACCTTGCAGGAGAGAACAAAGAACTTTTGTATGATCCTGAGATCGAAAAGCACGCAAGGCGAGAGGAGCAACGATGCGGAGGGCACGACAAGCGGGAAGGCAACTAACCCGTAAGAAAACCCGAGGGCGTACGATGGGTGACCAACCGCAAGTAGAGCGGACATTGAGGAAATGGTGTTCCCCAACAACGTAACACGAGGCCAGCGGGCATCACTTTGCCCGCGATCAATGGCAACCGGGAGATGATTCCTTCGTCGGATCCTTCCCCGATTGATGACATGCGGGAGGATCCACAAAGGCATTTACAAGACTTGAGATGGCGTGTGGGCCGTCGCGCCAATGAAAACCTTGGAGAGTATGTGAGATTAGTATCATTCCCCTTCTCTCTGCATGATGGGCAAGAGAATGGCTCTACACCTTGCCCATTGGAAGTGTGACCA
Organism: Salvia rosmarinus; assembly: GCA_036937905.1. Classification (NCBI taxonomy): domain Eukaryota; kingdom Viridiplantae; phylum Streptophyta; class Magnoliopsida; order Lamiales; family Lamiaceae; genus Salvia; species Salvia rosmarinus. Next base: position 24,382,128 of record CM072814.1, on the reverse strand, counting down.
CTTGGGCACAACTTCATCAGAAGTTCCTCGAGAAGTACTTTCATGCCGCCCGCATTCAGAACATGAGGAAAAGGATAAGCAGCATCAAAATGGGCACGAGGGAAACCTTTTATGATTACTGGGGAAGCTTTAAACAGCTGCAGGCGAAATGCCCTCAACATCAGATTCCAGACCATGATCTAATCCAATATTTCATGGCCGGGTTAAGGGCAACGGATAAAATTTGGGTGAATGCAGCTTGTGGAGGCTCGATAATGAATAAAGTTCCCAGTGAGGCCTTTAAACTATTGGGCGAGATGGCTGAAGAAAACAGAGACGAATGAGGAGAAGTTCCAAGGCAAGCCGTCGCTACTTCTTCAACCGTGGAGACCAAGCTGGATAAACTTTGTAACCTATTCGACAAGTTCATGACCAACATGGGGCCAGGGCAAAAGAAAGCTAAATTTTGCCAAATCTGCGTGGCCGTGACACATCAAACTGATCAATGCCCCACCCTTTTTGAAGAAGAAGTTAATACAGTGGGTCAAAATGGTAATGGACAATACGAGCGGAGGAGATATGATCCAAACTCCCAAACCTACAACCCAGGATGGAGGAACCACGAAAACTTTAGGTGGTCTAACAACCGCGGCGAGGCGTGACAACAACAAGATGACAGAATAATCAGTGTGACCACAACGATGGGCCATCTTTGGCCGAACTTGTACATACTATGGCACGAGAGAATGTGAAGGCTCAACAAGAGAACGAGAAATTCAAGGTCGAGACAAGGGGAGCCCTCTAGAGCCTTGGGAACCAAGTTGCCCAATTGACGACCACCGTAATGCGTCTTGAGAAAAAGCAAGGAACTTTACCTCCACAAGTAGAGGTAAACGAGCTCGCCCAACTAAACGTTGTAGCCTTAAGAAGCGGGAGAAACTGCAAGAAAAAGTTTTCATGCCTAAGGACGACGCAGTCATACCTAAAGTAGAAGATCTCACAGATCACATTGATGAAGACGAAGATGATCATGTGGAACCACCCAAGGAAAAAACGGAAAAAGAAGATGTAATCATTGAGCCGACCTATGTCAAACCTAATCCTAAGGTTTTACCTCCATTTCCAGGAAGATTGGCCAAGAATCGTAGAGAGGAAGAAATGAGTGAGATGTATCGTGTGTTTAAGAAGGTGGAAATTAATATACCGCTCATCACTGCTCTGGGCACGATGCCAAAGTGGGCAAAGTTCATGAAAGAATTGTGCACAAAAAAGGTGAAATACAAAGATGATGCAAAATTTCAAATGGGAGAAAATGTATAAGCAGTCTTGCAGCGGAAATTGCCCGAGAAGTGTGGAGATCCAGGGATGTTTTTCATTCTCTGCGTAATATGCAATACGAGGATCGAAAGGGCCATCTTTGGATTTGGGGCATCTATAAATGTCATGCCCTTGTCAATGTTCAGCAATTAAAAGTAGGAACCACGAACCCAACACGGTGGTTATCGATTAGCAAACAGTCCAACGCTCATCCGAAGGAATCATCGAAGACGTATTAGTCAAAGTGGAGGAACTCATATTTCCAGCGACTTCTACGTTCTGGATATGGGCACGATGGGTAACAAATCCTCAGTTATGTTATTGGGCCAACCATTCATGAAGACGGCCAAAACCAGGATTGATTGCGACACGGGCAAGTTAACCTGTGAATTCGACGGTGAAATAGTGACCTTTAACATCTTCAAGGGCATGGAGCATCCAAATGATATTGAAGTCGTGGAATTCATCGATCACATTGAACCCATGGTGGGAGACATCCTGCCCGAGATAGGTTTGCAAGACCCTCTGGATGCAGCCCTTCAAAGTGGACTTAAGGAGAAAGACGCTCACGAAGAAACAACTTATGGGCAATGTCGGGAGGCCTGCTTTATTTACTGAGCGAACCCGGGGACTCAGTGGTCGATATACGAGAACATGCCCAAGTCAAGGAAGAAGAAAAGCTCGCCCATCTCTTATGAGAGCTCCCAAACTCGAGCTAAAGACTCTTCCTCACCACTAAGTATATATTTCTAGGGAAGGGCGACACCTTGCTGTGATCATCAATGCTAAACTTAGTCCGAATCGGGAGGAAGTCATGAAGAATGTCATTGGGCAATACTGAGGAAGCTATTGGATGGACATCGCCGATATCGAGGGCATCGGCCCATCTATATCGTTCACAATATCCTAATAGAAGAAGAAGCCAAACCGATACGCGATCAACAAAGAAAGTTAAACCCAGCTATGAAGGAGGTAGTCTTGAAGGAGATCTTGAAGCTACTCGACTTAGGCATCATATATCCCATATCGACAAGAACGGGTCACCCGACACGTTGTGCCCAAGAACTCAGGCATTCAGGTAGTGAAAAATGAGAAAGGCGAGCTGATCCCAACGAGACTCCAAACAGGTTGGAGAATATGTATTGACTATCGAAAGCTCAACACAGCAACCCGAAAAGATCACTTCCCATTACCTTTCATTGACGAGATGCTGGAAAGGTTAGCTGGAAACAAATTCTTTTGCTTTTTAGACGGATACTCGGGCTACATGCAAATCTGGGTTGCCCAAGGTGATCAGGATAAAACCACTTTCACATGCCCATTCTGAACATTTGCCTACAGAAGAATGCCCTTCGGCTTGTGTAATGCCCCAGGGACATTTCAGTGATGTATGTGTAGGGAAATCTGATTTTAACCCTCTCCCAAGGATCTATCTTGGAAGTTTAATTCACCATACATTGATTATATTCCTAACATGCACCTATATAATTAATTGCAACACGTAGGAGTTTTCTCGTGTTTACCTGCGAATCTGTCAGGGATGAATAGATCAAGACTCGTGCTTTGATCTTACGGGTCATATCCGTTTGCCTAAACTCGATGCCGAGTGAGGACAATCTATGGAGAGTGCTATAGAAATCCACCTTCTTCCTTCTCCTAAAGTTTTCAAAAATCTCTTCTTTTGGAATAGTAATTTTCGAAATTCTTATCTTAAGATTAGGGTTTGATTTTTTCTCACCTTATATTTATAATGCAATCCTAAATCCTATCAAGATAGAATTTATGCATATCCAATAAATATAATAATATCACTTAAGATAGAGAGGATCAAGACAGAGTCCCAGAGGGACTCTATGAGGAGAGGATCGAATTTCATCTTAGCAACAGGCCTGGATGGGCCAGCCTAGGGATCAAATGCAAGGAATAAAGATGGGCCTCAAATAAATTAATTATCTTACGTTCAGCCCAGAACATAAATTAATTCATAAACATTTATTCATGCCACTAGAGAATAAATGTTGACTTACCCATTTATTACCGAAGTTGAGTCGGGCTTGCACTTAGACTTTACGAATCCCGTATTTAAGATATCAGACGTCCATTAATTATTTAGAGCATTACATCGCTTAAAATAATTAATATCTTTAATTCCTAAGTAGTACCACTCAACCTTATTATTGTACTTGAGATAACTCAACCTCGGGGTTTAGTACAATAAACCTTTGTCTCCTTAAGGGGCGTCATCATCCTAAACGGATACGGTGACTCGACACGGTAACTAGCATGACATACAAGATCGCCACCACCCAAGATGCGAGAGAATCTTGGGTTATCTCATGTAACCTCACCCATAGCAAGTCAAAGTGATGGTCAACAACTCATACTCACCTAATACCTTATCGAGGTTTAGATCAACGTAAGTCTCCGAGATCTAGGTTTTCATGACGGTCGAATAGAAGAACTCATCTCACCGTGATCCATCAATACGTTAGAGGCGCACCGGCATAGACAAGCAACCAAGTCAAGTCACTTCTTATCTACACCGCATGACTATACCGAAAACTCGTCCTCAAGTTGTCTCAGCTGTGATACTTTTTATATCTCATTAAGCTTGACCAATCATACCGACTTCTGTGATCTACAACACACTGTATGATCTAACTTATATATGAGATAAAATGACATACATATGCAATCAAGTAAACAATTCAGATAGGAGATTGTAATAGTGGTAACAGGAAACATTGTATACAAGCTCAACCAAACTGCTTTCAGTATACAAATCCAACAATCTCCCACTTATACTAAAGCAAACTTTTAGTATACAATGTGTCTCTCTAGCTATTACAAACAACACCATCACTTTGCTTCTCCCACTTATACAAAAGTTTCCTTTCTAAGTGGATGCCATCTTGCGCAATCCAAGTCCTCGATTATGCTCTTCGTAGACTTTTTGCAGTAGGCTCTTCGTGAATGGATCAGCTAGGTTATCCTCAGTACCAATCTTCTCAATCAGCACATCCCCTCGTCTAACAATTTCTCGTATGACAAGGTACTTTCTCTATGTGTTTCGTCGCCTTGTGGGTCCGTGGTTCCTTCGAGTTTGCATCGCACCGAGTTATCACAAGAAACTATGATACTCTTGGGCAAACCAGTACCACATCTAGATCCATGAGGTAGTTCTTGAACCATCTGACCTCTTTAGTAGCCTCAAGGCGGCTACATATTCGGCTTCCATGGTAGAGTCCACAATGCATCATTGCTTTGCACTCCGCCAGATATCGGCTCCTCCTCCCAAGGTAAACACATAGCACGAGGTAGACTTCTTCTCATCACGGTCGACTTGGAAATCGAGTCAGAATAACCCAAAGGCATTAGACTATCTCGCATGGTAAACTAGCCTATAATCTCGAGTCCTTTTCGTGTGCTTGAGTATATGCTTTACCGCATGATCAATGAGCTTGTCGAGGTTAGATCGATATCTAGCTACTATGCTACCGCATAGCGTATATCGAACCTCGTGCATAGCATTGCATACATGAGACTTCCTACGGCGGAAGCATAAGGAACTTGTCTCATTTCATCTATCTCATTTGCAGTCATAGGTGACTACTCCTTAGATAAAGGAACACAATGTCTGAAAGGTAGCAATCCTTTCTTGGCGGTTTGCATACTAAAGCGAGTAATCACAGTATCAATGTTAGACGCCTGAGATAAGCTCAACATTTTCCTCTTGCGATCTCGGTAAACCTTGATCCCAAGAATGTACGCTGCATCTCCTAAGTCTTTCATTTGAAACTGATCGGATAACCAACTCTTGACGTCTGATAACAACTTCACATTGTTGCCAAGTAGAAGGATGTCATCTACGTAAAGTGCAAGAAATACCACATCACCGTTGACATCTAAATGATACACATAACTTTCGCTAGGCAACTGGGTCAATCCATAGGACTTTACCACCTCGTCAAAGCGTAAGTTCCAGGATCGTGAAGCTTGCTTAAGTCCATAAATGGACTTCTTAAGCTTCCATACTAGATGCTCTTCACCCTTCACCACATAACCTTGGGTTCTTTGCATATAGATGTCTCTACCTTCTTCAATGTAACCGTTTAGAAAAGCGGTTTTCACATCCATTTGTCAAACCCCAAGGTTTAAGTGGGCTGCTATGGCCAGAAGAATTCTGATGGACTTGAGCATTGCTACAGGCGAAAAGGTATTAAACTGTCAACATCAAAACATAAACTTAGTGTTCTATCGCAGCGGAAAAGCATGTGAAAACACATATGACGATGTGTAGTCAAGGTTTCTAACATTTCATTATCAAAAGGGTCCGACTGCTCAACACACCTCCATCCATCATCTGCTCAACCTGCACATTTAAAAACAAACATGCAGGGTTGAGTACAAGAATGCACTCAGTGGACTCATGCCAAAACATTTTATCAATTTAAATTACATCGCTTCATCACAAGAAGATCTGAGGGTTTTATTTGAATAGACCTTGTACTTACAAAACATTTTCATCATTTCATAAATATTTTTCTGGCTAGACATATTTTCCTTGTATGTATGATCCATATCCTTTCTCATATAACATCTCATAAACTCATATCATAACTCATCTCGCGCCGTAGAAGGAGGCTTCCTCCCACGGACGTCGTGATCGGCCGAGAACTCTTTCAGCACACAGTCACCCAATTGTGCACCAAAATCCTTGCTACTCCAGCACATGATACAAATTCTCAATCATCCTTGCAAGTTCTAACAAGGATACGAATTCAAACATTTCATGAGTTGGGAGCTACCCAACAACATTCATAATTCGTTCATGGATAGGATACATACATAAAACATAAACATTTGGGCAGGTAATTAAATAAATCATTTCATCATCATTTCTTGCGAATAAGCATCGTAAATAAATCATTTGGTAAGCATTTTATCTTTTTGAGTATAGTAAAGCCCACCTAGATTGTCGAATTCTCAAAATACGATTTCTTTCTACGTCGCTTGATCACGTCCGCGTCCCACCTTTACGTAAAAACTAATTTAGTACGTCGGTTACGTTTTTCGAGAACGTCAAAGTTTAATAACTTTGATAACTTTATAATATAATATTTCGCATCCCTTAACTAAATTAATACGTCTTTTCATTCGTATATCTTAACTAATAATTTCTCGTACTTCATTAGAGACGTAATATGATCTACGGTCTCATTTTAACCATTTAAGTTAAACGTCGAACTTATATTAACGTCTTTCGATAAAATGATTTCAATTATGAAATCGTTTCTCACAAATGAGATATTCTTATAAATTTAATACGTTTTACACGTATTAGTGTATTTATCCAACGTATATCATACGTTTAGACTTAAGTCAACGATTTTGACTTTTCTTAACTTATTTTTCGAATTATTCACATATTTGTTAACTAATTTCCATATAAACCGATTTTCAATCGATTTCTTATCAATTCACCCTAATTCTCGATTTTTCACGTTAATCAATAAACATGATCAATATTTTACTTTAATAACACCTAACTTATACATTTCATATTATTTTCACATCTAACGTTATTTAATATAATGTTTCGCCATAAACATAGTATACTATGTTTCTAAAATCCCATAATTCCTTAGTAGGTCTAAAATATATTCTAAGTACATAATATATTATTTTTCTTGATAAAAAGAAATTAAAACCCTAATTTCTCAACCTTAGCTCTCGGCCTTCTTACAAAAATTTCTCAAACTACTTCCAAAAATTCTTCTAAATTCACATAATACACTATATTATCCTAGGATCATTAATATGTATTAACATTAGCTATAGGAAAATTGGACATCACCTTTCTATACCTTATAGCTCACGGTTTTTAAACAAATATACCCAAACATTTTTCTAAAATTTCAATAAAATTCCACAATGCCTAAACATCATCACATATCATTTATGTAACATAATATCCAACAAATTCAATTCACATATCAACATCCAAATTCTTATACCTCTCGATTTTTTTTCAAAAATGAACCTACATTTTTTTTTAAATTCTAGTAAATTCACATAGCACTTAATTAAGGCCCTAGATCAATAATATGCTATAATATCACTTAAACATTAATTATACATTAACATATGAATTCCAAGAATTTTTGGTAATAATAAAAATTTTGCATACAATTTCTAAAAATTTCCAATAAATCACAATGAACTCCTTTACTATCATATATCATAAATCCATCATCAATTTAAACTTAAGAATTTTCGATCATAACTATGTAATAACCCGCAGTTTTAAAAGCCTAATTACGACCTTTAAAACCCGAAAAATAGAATTTCGCCGTGAAATCAAATCAAATTTGAAATCGAATATGATTTCAATTATTACAAGGGAATAATTTCCTGATTACACATTCACTCAAATTAGTGAATGAAAGAAATTGAAAGTTTGAACTTTTATCGGCAGTACATTTTTAACGTCGAAAGCATATCGACTGTTGAAATTTCACGATATTTGCTAAGCAATCAAGCTCAGAATTATATTCCATTTTTAATGGAATATTTTAATAATGTGTTTAGGATCATTAATAACCAATTTTAAAGATGAGTCGATACGTAACGTTTTGAGACGTTTTCAAACGTCAACGTTTAGAGATGAAACGAATGATGGTTTTAATGATCAAGAAACTTTAGGAAATTATTTCTTATGATATTTTCATGATATTACAGTACTAATAAGAATTTAATTAATGCTTGAACATTAGAATTAATAAAAATCTCAAAGTTAGTTTCGAAAACACTAATATTTCGAAATTAGGGTTTTCTTCAAAAAATTCATGCCTTTTTAATTATCCTATGCTATAATTATCATTTAAATCATATACCAAGGTGCACATACCTATGAATGATATGAAATAAAAATTTTAACCCATGGTTTATCCAAATGGCCGATAGCCATTTTATGTGCACAAGGTTGGATTATTTTATTTTCTTCACTTATGCTATTAACCTATGATACTAATTACCATCTAAATTATATTATATGATGTATATATGTATGTTTAGCATGGAATTAAATTATTTAATGTGTTTAAGGCATAAAAGCCGTGTGTAATGCATGTGTGTATAACAAAGTACATTTTAACTCTACCAATCTTACATGCATATATATATGATATATTTTCAGATTTTATTATTGAGACTCCATTATATGTATAGATATATAACCTATTTTCAGAATTTCAATGTGTAGGCACTCATGAGAGTGCCCACTATCTACATAAAATATTATAGATATGAAAGGTCTCTCTTGTGTAAGAGAGAGAGGGCTGGGACGTGAGCTATAGGGAGGAGAGGAGATCAGATTTTTGTTCATTTCATTCATTTACACACTCAACACTTGATCACACTCTCCTTCTCTCTCAACTCTCCACATTTCTCTCTCAAAACACTTCTCCTTCTTCCCCATTTTCTGAAACAGCCGAGTGCACCACCACCATTTTCAAGCTTCATTTTCTTCTTCTCTTCCTCCATACCACACCCTACTATCTTGTATATTTTACCATTAATCCATATATCCAAGGTAGGAGTCGATTCAACCATTCTTCTTCTCTTTTGAAAATTGCCGAAAATATGCAAGAACATTTCATGTGTTCTTGAGTTTTTATTTTGAAAGATTTTGAGTATGCATGTTGTTTGTGATGGGAAGATGCGTAGGTATTAGTGTTTTTATTTTTCTAAGTCTTGCATGTATGATCTAGTGTAAAAATCTTTTGAATCCAAGAATATGTGTTGTTCTAAGATTTTATAGCATTATGTTGTGAAGCTTAGATCATGTTTTAAGAAAATTAATTGAACATATATGAGAATGTTGAAATGGCCGAGAGTTTTTGGACATTATTTAAACTTGGATTTATGATTTATGATGTTTTATAAGTCCATGGTATTTATTTTGAAATTTAAAAAAAAAATCCATGCCCAACTTCTTACTAAAACCGAGAGCATATAAAATATAAGTGGGTGTATGATTCTATTTTTATACATGCAATGTGATATTATTGATTTATGATGTATTGGGAATGCATATAAATTATTGGCAAATTTTTAGAGCACTCTTGCTATAATTTTTATATATGACCGAAATATATATATATGTATAATCCTTTGAGAAATGATTTTTATATGAGACATGCAATGACATATAATTACTCTATGATATTTTGAAAGTCTATAGGAATTTAATTAGAATTTTTGGAAATTTCTATCTATGTTTTTTTTAAGAACCGAGAGCCATATATATATGTATATATGTGTATGATTTTATTTTATAACATGCAATGATGTTTTATTACTCTAGAGCATGAACTTTATACCCTATGATTTAATTGGAAATTTTTGGAAATGTCTACCTATTCTTTTTAGTAAGAACCGAAGCTATATATATATAAGTTGATATATGATTTTCATCTAGAACATGCAAGCACATATTGTTGATTCAAGATGATATATATATCTCTTGTAAATTATTGAGAATTTTTAGAAAATCTTATCTATTATTTTCGTAGAAAAATCGAGTGTATTTATATATATAAGTGAATGTGTGATTTTGATTTAGTACATGCAATGCTAAATTATTAGCTTAGAATATGTTGTTATTGAAAATTTTGAAAATCAATTACCTATTTTTATTCAAATAAACCAAGAGCTAAGCTCATTATGGTGATGAATAAATTGGTTTTGATAGTTGTTATGTTGAAATGTTGCTATAATATGATTTAGGTGCATATAATGATTTTGAAAATTTTATAAAATTGTTTGATGAACATTATGAAAGGGCCGAGAGCTATGGTGCCCATTTGTATGATATAACATTGTTGTATAATGAATTATGTGATATAAATATGTAAATGGACTAATGTTTGGACCTTGTGTTAATTTATTGGAATTTTAGAAAATTGTTGGGCATTTATTTTAAAATGCGAGACCTTATGAATTAAATAAGGTGATGATTGAACAATGTTTGGTTGATTTTATGACATATTAATGACCATAGTGTATATTAATACACTATATAATATTTGAAAAAAAAATTGGACATTGTTTGGTAATTTTCATAATTACGAGAAATTCTAAAAAATTTCTAAGGATTTTAATCCTTTTAATCAATTTATTAATAAATTATATGTCTAATATTATTTTAGACATATTTGGAAATTATGGGCAATTTTCAAAATAGTTGGTTGATAAAACACAAAATAGCCGTGAGCTATTTTTAAAGTTGGAATAAGGATTTTAAATCCTTAAATTCATTATTATAATGAATTATATGTTTAAAAATTATTTTTAAACATATTAAAACAGTTTATAAAAAGAAATCAATTAGAAATTGAATTTGAAACAATTTAATATTAAAGTATGACTTAGTAATTAAATTACTAAGAAAAGTCAAAATTGTTGACTTTTAAAATCAGCGTCTGAAATCGTTCGATAAATACGCTAATCGGCGTAAGGCGCATCAATTGCTAATGACATCACGTTGATATGAAAGTATTTCATATTTAAAGTCGTGAAATCGAAAAAAGCATTGAAAAGCGATGGACCATTTACCAGAGGATAAATTGGTAATTTAATACATATCTCGTCTCTATCGAAGAGCGAGAAATGTTAAGATAATCTGCGTTTGAGAAGCGAATTAAATTCATTAAAAATTGATTCACATCGATATGGAATATCGAATCTTATTATAGACTTTGTAAGTCTCGAATTACGTAAACGACGTGCTAAAGCATCCTTTTTATATAAAGGTGTGGGCGTTGGCGCACCACCGGGCGTTGACAAGTAGCGAGCGTTAAAGGCGATCAATAATTTCGGTGGGCTTTATTACTAAGGCGAACAACTTTGCTACTCTTTTCAACTATCTTTGTTTACGGTGCTTTTCAACTATTGCTAAAATTGTTTAAATGATTACACCGCCAAAATGTTTACGTTTTGTGTATCGTATCTATCCATGAATGATGTGATGTTGTTGGGTTATTCCCAACTTGTGAATGAAAATCGATATCGGATCTATCTTGGGAAGGCTTATACAGCTAGGATTGGCGTGTACTGTGATGGTGACCGTGTCTTTGTAAGGATAATTCACGGCGGTCACGGGGTCGTAGAAGGAGGCCTCCTTCACGACTTTCGACTATGATAATGTGATGGAATGATAATAAGGGATATGGAGCACGTACACGAAAAAATGCTTGCCAAGCAACTTTTATAAACTCGTGAAAATATTTTAGTAAGCCTGAGGCATTTTCAAATAAAACCGCTTGTGTCTTACCATTACATTAGCGAGTAATTCAATGAAAATAAAATGCTTTCGGCATAAGTCCACCGGGTACAAATTTTGTACTTAGCCTGCATGTTTGTTTTAAATGTGCAAGTTGAGCTCGGATCTTGATGATGGAGGAGTGTTGAGAAAGTCATTTGTCATGATGTTTGTTAGGAATGGATAACCTTGAATACATATCGTCATATATGTATTCACACACTTTCCTCTGCAACTCTGAACTGTTTTATTTTCATGTTGGATAATAAGATAATGTGAATTATGAAATCCTTCAGATCGTCATATCCTTTGGATCTGTTGGCTTAAACCTTTTTATCCGAAATGTTATAAGTGTATGTTTAATCCTAAGTTCTATATGCTCATGTGATAAGCCTTATTGTGACAGTCTTCCGCATCCATGAATACTATTCCTAGTATTAGTCCGCTCACTCGGGTTATCATGAGTGTGGTCGTGACAGTGGTATCGAGCGGTTGCTCTTTGAAACTCAATTCCTTCTAAAACTAAGTCTAGATTGAGTCATTTGGACTTCTAGAAAATCTCTTGGCTACCTCGACACTCCATCACATCGAGCTCAACTGGAAAAGGTAACTAGTTTCTTTTAAACTTATGAGTAAAAATTTTTATGTGATGATCAAGTTTGAAAAGATTTTGAAGAAAAGAAAAGGAAAGTTATAATGTGATGATGATTGAAATGAAGAGTTATGAGTAAAGATTTTCAAAATTTTAAATTTTGAAATTGAATAATAATGATATGAAGTGGTTAAGTTGAAATGTATGTTTGAAACGAATCATGATGATTAAAGACGAATGTATGAAAACAAGATGATATGTACAAATATGTATGAATGAACTATGATGTTGTTTGGATGTTATGTTTATGAATTATGAAATTTATGTTGATAACAAAGTATGCTATTCTCTTGAGAAGAACGTAGACGATATAGGAAGTATGTTCACATAATGAAAGAAAACAAAAGAATGATAGGAAGCATGAATGTGTTTTTAATTTCTGGTTTTGAACGACGAGCGTGGAACGTAAAGATGATCGAGAACAACGTTGACTATGAAGAATGAAGAAGGTGGATATCGTATCACAGTTAAAGCAAGCGACCATAATCATAATTTCAATATGCGTGACCGTTGACCGGGATTTCAGAATGATAAGCATCAATTTGAAGACGTGGATGTAATAGTAATACTACGTCGGTAGCAGCCATAGCGTGCATAATTTCGTCATCGGCATCTTCTCGAAACGTTGCTACAATCGCGAAAATTTTCTGCACTGCGCAGTAAATTTGTTTTTAATCGTACTCCTTCGATAAAATTCCGTTTTACGCATGGTTTTCGCCTGCGTATTCCTAACATTCTGAAATTCATTTGTTATGAAGGACAGAATCTCTTTTTCTATCTCTCGAATACAGTAGAGTCTGGTTAAAGTTTAGCTCGAGTTTTAGATAGAGCAAAGAAACCTATAATACCTCGTGTAGCTTAACATAGCAATAGGGTTTTGTTTACTAGGTGGATTAAGAATGTCGGTTATAGGTTGAATAGTTCATCCTAGTTGATTAATCAAGTACTAAGCTACCCTATACGCTATCGGATATTAGTAGTGTCTAACGGTTAGTTTTGATCGTGATGGATGGAGAAATGCGCTACATTGCGAGGAGGAGGATAGGACTGACCCGACTCCCGAGGAGACTATCCGTATTCTTGGGAAAGGCGGATGTGTGCGGCGAGGATTTAGGAGAGTTTTGATGTACTATTTTAGGCGTGGAGGAATGCTAGAGTATATGGCGTGACGGACTACGATGGCATCAAACGTCTTCTTACTATACTTCCATGTGATTGGGAAGATTATGCTCGTGAAGTTTAGGAGATTACATTTACCGTCTGTTGGAGGATACGATTTGATAGGTGATCTACCGGGTTCATGACCACCGACATATGTATATAGCATTTATGGCGCGCACCGAGAGGACCTTATCTCCTCCACGGGAGTATACATGGCGTGATGAGTCACTTGTGGTCAGACACCGAGGTTCCACGGATAGTTGACCCGAGGGTACCTCGATATCGGATGACGAGGGCGACTTGTTCGGTGACGGAGCAGCCGGACCTAGAGCCTGGGAGCCCTGTTTTCCCACCTCTGATATTCGGACACCCGGTGCGTTCACCACTCCCGCCTCTACCACCGATGGCAGCATCCCTACCGCCAGCCGAGAGTTTCCGTCAGACAGCGCGGATTAGTGTGACAGGTACTCTTGATGGGTATAACCCCATCCATGACAGCTCTGATCCGATTCGTGTGGATTATGGTCAATGCGGGACATCCCGATGGTAGAGAGTAATGGAGCTGGACCCTCTAGAGTATATGGCCAGGGCGATGACTCGGACGAGGAGGAAGAGGATCCTGAGGAGGATGAGGAAGATTCGAGGAGTTGATGTTGATATTGATGTTGATGTAAAAATTTGAAGGATTATGTTATCTACTTTATGTATGTTTAATTTATGCTTTTGAAGAACTTGAGCAAATGAGGCTGGATTTTGTAAGGCTATAAAGCCACCGCATGACTCTTAATTTTTGTAAAGCCTTAAGGCCGATATGTGTATGGCCCTTTTCTTTTGAAATGTTTTAGAAACAAGCATGTAAGAAATCCTTGATGTAATGACCTTTGTTTGCAAAGTACGTTATCTATGGTGCTTTTGCAATTATATGTATATATGACCCGAGAGGGCTCTTGCAACAAAATTTGTGTATGACAAGAATGGAATGTTTTATTTAAGTTATTGTTTCTAAAAAGGCAAAAATGAAATTGTACATATTCAATTATAAAAAAATGATGCATGATGCTAACACAACAGAATGCCTCCTAGACAAGACCTCGAACGAGAGTAGTAAGGCGGGCGGACCTGGGAGAGAGGTAGAACTCACGAGCAAGAAGAGCAGGCTATACCTCAACCACCTCCACCTCGACGACCGCAGGATAGAGGAATTATTCTTAAGACAAAACCCTCCTACTTTCAATGGGAAGGTAGTCCGGAAGATCTTGAGCAGTGGATGAGAACTATCGAGAGAATTTTCACATTTTAAGGTGCACAAGACAAGAGAGACTATCATGTGTAGCCTTCCGGTTAAATGGGCTCTTGATTTACGGTGGGAGGCGGAAGAAAACTTTCACAACAGAGGCGGATGGAAGAGTTGACATGGGAAGATTTTAAAGGGAAGTGTATGATAAGTATGTACGAAAAGTTATAAGAAGAAGAAGAACATGAATTTTTCTTGTTAAAGCGGTAAAGATGTCGATGGCGATTACGATCACACATTTTGCGAAATGTCTAGATATACCTTTGGATCAGTGGACACGGTTTAAAATGGCGAGAAAAATTTAGAGTCGGGGTTAAGGCGAAATAAGAATGTCTCTCACCGGTCTTGGAGACATGACTTATCTGAGGCTCTTACGAGCTTTGGAGATTGAGGCGACAATGCCGGATGATAAGTCGGCATCACCGGATCTGAAATACCATGGATAGGGAAAGAAAATGGGATACCGTTTAGTAACGTAATAGGGAAATTTTGAGAACAAGAATAACAGACAACGATGGCAAGGAACTCGGCAAGTCGAGGCGAGGATGGAGGAAGCCGGCATTTATTCCTCAAACAAGAGGACCACAAGAGTAACGAAGGCTCTTGGTGCCCAAAATGCGGAAGATGCACACGGAATGTGCATGGCGGGCGTGAGCTGTTTTAGGTGTGGTATGAAAGGACATTATGCAAACTTTTGTCGAAGTGCGTTCGGAAATAGTCGTGAGGCGAACCAACCGGTAATGTCAACCCGCGAGGGCTATCTAATTTCATTAACCTCAACAAAACTACAAACCGCAACAATGGCAACAACCTCCACAACAAGCTGCGGCCCACAACGGCAAGTACAACAACAAAGAAGTGGCAACAACCCCAACAACGAAGACAACAACCACTACGGCAACGTCGGTGGCAACAACGGCCCAGACAACGAATAGCGGCCCGGCAAAGGCAAGCACCACGTCGGCGCGGCTACCTCAAGCTAGGGCGTATGCTTTGCCGCGACAAAGCGAACAGGACCGAAACACGGCGGTATGGAATCCTTCTCAACATGCTGTTATAGTATTGTTAACACGGTGCTTCGCACTCTTTCATAGCAAAATCATGCATAGATCTGTTGGGACTTAGTCTTATAAAAGCCAACCAGATATGAGAATCTCTTCACCTATAGGAGGGATTATGGTATCACATTTACGCTCGAACCTAGAGTTGAACTTAGGATCACTTAGGGTTACGGCAAATAATTTGAACATAATACCTATGGGTGGCGTAGATATAATCTAGGAATGGGTGGTTGGCTGCAAACCACTCCACGATTCTTTGCAAGGAAAGGAAAATATCATTTCATTTTCACGGACATGAAGCAACGCACTTCCACGGAATTAGCATAGGAAAAGAGTTCGATTGTATCCGCATTGAAAGCACGGAAAATGATGAATAAGAAGGATACCATGCTTTTCTCATTTATCGACCGGAGAAGAAAAACCGGCGAAGATAGAAGACATAGAAATTGTCGAGAATTTCGGATGTATTTCTAAGGATCTACCAGGACTACCTCTCGATGAGACGGTTGGAATTTACCATCGACTTGGAACCGGATCGGCTCCAATGTCAAAGGCACCCTCTGAGAATGGCCCCAAAGGAATTGGAAGAACGAAAATCCAAATCCAAGCTGTTGGACCTAGGTTTCATTAGACCTAGTGTTTCGCCTTGGGGCGCTGTATTGTTTGTTAAGAAGAAGATGGATCTTTAAGGATGTGTATAGACTATCGAGAGTTGAACAAGATGGCTCGAAGAACAAATATCCTTTACCAAGAATCGACGATTTGTTTGATCAATTGAGAGGAGCGGGCATATTTTCAAAGATTGACCTCAAGTCGGGATACCATCAACTCAGTACGACACGAAGACATAGCTAAAACGCATTCGAACAAGATATGGCCATTATGAATTTGTAGTTATGCCGTTCGGATTATCTAATGCACCCGCTATATTTATGAACCTCATGAATCGAGTGTTTCATCCGTACTTAGACAAGTTTGTCTTTGTTTTCATAGATGACATTCTCATCTATTCAAAAATGAGGAAGACCATAAGGAACATCTAAAATGGTGTTACAAACTTTGAGGAATGAAAGATTATTTGCTAAGTTCACCAAATGCGAATTTTAGTTGAAGGAAGTAATGTTCTAGGACACATCGTGTCTGTGATGGAATCAAAGTGGATCGACCAAAGTGGGCGGTGCAAGAGTGGAAATCACCGCGAACTCAGAATGAGATCCGGAGTTTTCTAGGGTTGGCTGGTTATTATAGGAGATTCATTGAGGGATTCTCCAAAATAGCAAGACCAATGACCCAACTACTCCGAAAGGGAGTTAAGTACACTTGGACTGAGGAATGTGAGGCGAGTTTTCAAGAACTCAAAGAAAAGTTAACAAGTGCACCGGTATTAGCAGTCCCAGAATCAGATAAGGAATATGTGGTTTATACTGACGCCTCGAAGAACGGACTAGGATGCGTCTTGATGCAAGAGGGAAAAGTAATAGCATACGCGTCACGGCAACTTAGACCACATGAGCTGAACTACCCAACACATGATTTAGAATTAGCAGCAGTGGTTCATGCCCTGAAAATATGGAGACATCGTCTCTACGGGTGAGATGTGAAATCTATCTGATCATAAGAGCTTGAAATACTTCTTGACGGAGAGATCTAAACATGAGGCGGAGAAGATGGCTCGAACTAGTAAAAGATTATGACGTGGTATTAACTATCACCCGTAAAAGCGAATGTAGTAGGCGGCGCTTGAGTCGTAAAAATCAAACTAATTTGGGATGTCTCCTTACACAAGAAGATAAACTCGTTGAGGAGTTCAGCAAATTAAGAATTGAATTGGTTAAACGACCGAGACGCTCATGAATTGTATTGCTACACTCACCATGACACCGATCTAAGAAAAGGATCATTGAGAGACAAAGGATGGAGGAAAAGTTGGAAAAGATAAGAGGAAGAGTGAGGATGGCGAATGGAAAATTTCCGAAGCATCGATAATGCTTTAATGTTCGAAGGAAGAATATGTGTTCACGATGATCTTGAGATTCGAACGACATAATGAGTGAGGCTCATGATACACCTTATACCGCCCACCCAGGCGATGCAAAATGTACAAGACACTAAAAGAAAAGTTACGGTGGGAAGGCATGAAGCGAGACATAGCTTCTTTCGTAGAGCGTTGCCTTGTTTGCGAACAAGTAAAAGCTTTACACCAATGTCCCTACGGGAAGTTACAACCGTTGGGTATACCGAGCGGAAATGGGATGAAATAACGATGGATTTCGTTCTGATTTACCCAAGTCTAGAAAAGGAAACACTACCATATGGGTAATAGTGGATAGACTCACCAAGTCGCTCATTTCTACCAATTCAAAATACATATGGAGTGATAGACTAGCCCAAATATATGTAAAGGAAGTTATCGACTACATGGAGTACCAAAATCCATTACATCGGATAGAGACTCCAAGTTTACATCGAAATTTTGGGTGAGCCTACAAAGAGAATTGGGAACAAAGTTAAACTTGATCTGACATTTCACCCACAAACGATGGACGATCGAAAAGGACAATCCAAACATTAGAAGATATCTTTGAGAACCGTAATCTTGGATCGAGGTGCAAAATGGGAAGACATTTTACCTCTTATTGAGTTTGCCTACAATAATAGTTATCAAGCGACGATTGATATGGC
Organism: Salvia rosmarinus; assembly: GCA_036937905.1. Lineage (NCBI taxonomy): Eukaryota > Viridiplantae > Streptophyta > Magnoliopsida > Lamiales > Lamiaceae > Salvia > Salvia rosmarinus. The sequence goes on along the minus strand of CM072814.1, from coordinate 24,363,658 downwards.
CCCATCTGAAGCTTTGTATGGCGAAGTGTAGATCACCACTTTCTTTGGGAGGAGGTGGGTGAAAGGAAAATAATAGGGCGGAAGCGGTGAGTGAAATGATTGAAATCGTCCAAGCAGTTAGGCAAAGAATCAAAGAAGCTCAAGATGAGCGAAATCCGACGTCGTCTGCGGATCGGAGCTGCAATTTGAAATTGGAGACAAAGTATTTCTCAAAGTCTCTCCATCGAAAGGATCACAAGATTTGGTGTGAAAGGAAAACTAAGACCCGTTTCATAGGACCATATGAGATCTAGAGAATAAGCCCGATGAGCCTATAAGTTGGCTCTTCCGCCACACTGGGAAATGTGCATAATGTTTTCACGTATCTCGACTAAGGAAATATGTATACGATCCAAAACACGTGATCCGTCGAGACGACGTAGTTCTCAACTCGGACATGAGTTATGAAGAGGAGCTATCGCAATAATAGACCATAAAGTTCAACAATTGAGAAACAAATCGATTTATTGGTCAAAGTCTTTGTGGAATCACCACAGACGAAGAAGAAGCTACGTGGGAGCTAGAAGATTCGATGAAGGAACGGTACCTGATTATTCTTTTAAGGTATACAAATTTGGGATGAAATTTCTTTTAAGGGTAGGATATAATAACCCATGATTTTAAAACTAATTACGACCTTTAAAACCGAAAAATAGAATTTCACGGTGAAATCAAATCAAATTTGAAATCGAATATGATTTCAATTATTACAAGGAATAATTTCACGATTACACATTCACTCAAATTAGTGAATGAAAGAAATTGTAGTTTTAACTTTTATCGGCAAGACATTTTTTAACGTCGAAAGCATATCGATTGTTGAAATTTCACGATATTTGCTAAGAAATCAAGCTCGAATTATATTCCATTTTAATGGAATATTTTAATAATGTGTTTAGGATCATTAATAACCAATTTTAAAGATGAGTCGATCGTAGCGTTTTGAGGCGTTTTCAAACGTCGGCGTTTAGAGATGAAGCGAGCGATGGTTTTAATGATCAAGAAACTTTAGGAAATTATTTATTATGATATTTTCATGATATTAAAGTACTAATAAGCATTTAATTAATGCTTGAACATTAGAATTAATAAAAATCTCAAAGTTAGTTTGAAAACCTAATATTTGAAATTAGGGTTTCTTGAAAAATTCATGCCTTTTTAATTATCCTATGCTATAATTATCATTTAAATCATATACCAAGGTGCACATACCTATGAATGATATGAAATAAAATTTTTAACCCATGGTTTATCCAAATGGCCGATAGCCATTTTATGTGCACAAGGTTGGATTATTTTATTTTCTTCACTTATGCTATTAACATATGATACTAATTACCATCTAAATTATATTATATGATGTATATATGTATGTTTAGCATGGAATTAAATTATTTAATGTGTTTAAGGCATAAAAGCCGTGTGTAATGCATGTGTGTATAACAAAGTACATTTTAACTCTACCAATCTTACATGCATATATATATGATATATTTTCAGATTTTATTATTGAGACTCCATTATATGTATAGATATATAACCTATTTTCAGAATTTCAATGTGTAGGCACTCATGAGAGTGCCCACTATCTACATAAAATATTATAGATATGAAAGGTCTCTCTTGTGTAAGAGAGAGGGTGGGACGTGAGCTATAGGGAGGAGGAGATCAGATTTTGTTCATTTCATTCATTTACACACTCAACACTTGATCACACTCTCCTTCTCTCTCAACTCTCCACATTTCTCTCTCAAAACACTTCTCCTTCTTCCCCATTTTCTGAAACAGCCGAGAGCACCACCACCATTTTCCAGCTTCACTTTCTTCTTCTCTTCCTCCATACCACACCCTACTATCTTGTATATTGTACCATTAATCCATATATCCAAGGTAGGAGTCGATTCAACCATTCATCTTCTCTTTTGAAAACTGCCGAAAATATGCAAGAACATTTCATGTGTTCTTGAGTTTTAATTTTGAAAGATTTTGAGTATGCATGTTGTTTGTGATGGGAAGATGTGTAGGTATTAGTGTTTTATTTTTCTAAGTCTTGCATGTATGATCTAGTGTAAAAATCTTTTGAATCCAAGAGTATGTGTTGTTCTAAGATTTTATAGCATTATGTTGTGAAGCTTAGATCATGTTTTAAGAAAATTAATTGAACATATATGAGAATGTTGAAATGGCCGAGAGTTTTTGGACATTATTTAAACTTGGATTTATGATTTATGATGTTTTATAAGTCCATGGTATTTATTTTGAAATTTAAAAAAAATCCATGCCCAACTTCTTACTAAAACCGAGAGCATATAAAATATAAGTGGGTGTATGATTCTATTTTATACATGCAATGTGATATTATTGATTTATGATGTATTGGGAATGCATATAAATTATTGGCAAATTTTAGAGCACTCTTACTATAATTTTATATATTACCAAATATATATATATGTATAATCCTTTGAGAAATGAATTTTATATGAGACATGCAATGACATATAATTACTCTATGATATTTTGAAAGTCTATAGGAATTTAATTAGAATTTTGGAAATTTCTATCTATGTTTTTTAAGAACCGAGAGCCATATATATATGTATATATGTATGATTTTATTTTATAACATGCAATGATGTTTTATTACTCTAGAGCATGAACTTTATACCTATGATTTAATTGGAAATTTTGGAAATGTCTACCTATTCTTTTTAGTAAGAACGAAGCTATATATATATAAGTTGATATGTGATTTTCATCTAGAACATACAAGCACATATTGTTGATTCAAGATGATATATATATCTCTTGTAAATTATTGAAATTTTAGAAAATCTTATCTATTATTTTCGTAGAAAAACCGAGTGTATATATATATATAAGTTAATGTGTGATTTTGATTTAGTACATGCAATGCTAAATTATTAGCTTAGAATATGTTTTATGCATTCTATGTTGTTATTGAAAATTTTGAAAATCAATTACCTATTTTTATTCAAATAAACCAAGAGCTAAGCTCATTATGGTGATGAATAAATTGGTTTTGATAGTTGTTATGTTGAAATGTTGCTATAATATGATTTAGGTGCATATAATGATTTTTGAAAATTTTATAAAATTGTTTGATGAACATTATGAAAGGGCCGAGAGCTATGGTGCCCATTTGTATGATATAAAATTGTTGTATAATGAATTATGTGATATAAATATGTCATGGACTAATGTTTGGACCTTGTGTTAATTTATTGGAATTTTAGAAAATTGTTGGGCATTTATTTTAAAAATGCCGAGACCTTATGAATTAAATAAGGTGATGATTGAACAATGTTTGGTTGATTTTATGACATATTAATGACCATAGTGTATATTAATACACTATATAATATTAGAAAAAAAATTTGGACATTGTTTGGTAATTTTCATAATTACCGAGAAATTCTAAAGAATTTCTAAGGATTTTTAATCCTTTTTAATAAATTTTATTAATAAATTATATGTCTAATATTATTTTAGACATATTTGGAAATTATGAGCAATTTTCGAAAATAGTTGGTTGATAAAACACAAAATAGCCGTGAGCTATTTTTAAAGTTGGAATAAGGATTTTAAATCCTTAAATTCATTATTTATAATGAATTATATGTTTAAAAAATTATTTTTTAAACATATTAAAACAGTTTATAAAAAGAAATCAATTAGAAATTGAATTTCGAAAGAATTTAATATTAAAGTATGACTTAGTAATTAAATTACTAAGAAAAGTCAAAATTATTGACTTTTGAAATCAACGTGAAATCGTTCGATAAATGCGCTAATCGGCGTAAGACGCATCAATTGCTAATGACATCACGTTGATATGAAAGTATTTCATATTTAAAGTCGTGAAATCGAAAAACGTGAGAAAGCGATGGACCATTTACGAGAGGATAAATTGGTAATTCTTAATACATATCTCGTCTCATCGAAGAACGAAATATTAAGATGATACACGTTTGAAAGCGAATTAAATTCATTAAAGAATTGATTCACATCGATATGGAATATCGAATCTTATTATAGACTTTGTAAGTCTCGAATTACGTAAACGACGTGCTAAAGCATCCTTTTATATAAAGGTGTGAATGACGACGCACCACCGGGCGTTGACAAGTAGCGAGCGTTAAAGGCGATCAATAATTTCGGTGGGCTTTATTACTAAGGCAGAATAACTTTGCTACTCTTTTCAACTATCTTTGTTTACGATACTTTTCAACTATTGCTAAAATTGTTTAAATGATTACACGCCAAAATGTTTACGTTTTGTGTATCGTATCTATCCATGAATGATGTGATGTTGTTGGGTTATTCCCAACTTGTGAATGAAAATCGATATCGGATCCTATGCCAAGGCTTATACAGCTAGGATTGGCGTGTACACCGATGGTGACCGTCTTTGTAAGGACAATTCACGGCGGTCGCGGGTCGTAGAAGGAGGCCTCCTTCACGACTTTTGACTATGATAATGTGATGGAATGATAATAAGGGATATGGAGCACGTACCAAGAAAATGCTTGGCAAGCAACTTTTATAAACTCGTGAAAATATTTTAGTAAGCCTGAGCATTTTCAAATAAAACCCTCGTGTCTTACCATTACATCGCGAGTAATTCAATGAAAATAAAATGCTTTGGCATAAGTCCACCGGGTACAAATTTTGTACTTAGCCTGCATGTTTTTTTTTAAATGTGCGAGTTGAGCTCGGATCTTGATGATGGAGGAGTGTTGAGAAAGTCATTTGTCCTTGATGTTTGTTAGGAATGGATAACCTTGAATACATATCGTCATATATGTATTCACACACTTTCCGCTGCAACTCTGAACTGTTTTATTTTCATGTTGGATAATAAGATAATGTGAACTATGAAATCCTTCAGATCGTCATATCCTTTGGATCTGTTGGCTTAAACCTTTTTATCCGAAACGTTATAAGTGTATGTTTAATCCTAAGTTCTATATGCCCATGTGATAAGCCTTATTGTGACAGTCTTCCGCATCCATGAATACTATTCCTAGTATTAGTCCGCTCACTCCGGGTTATCATGAGTGTGGTCGTGACAAACTATGAAATTTATAACATAATTAACTTGTAATTAAATTACCAATATAAAGCATATACATTATGCTAAACATTATTTACAAACAACAAACATGATAGCATACTTTATCCTATTTTTCTCATTAAGAACCTAAGCATATATATATAAAATCTAACCGTTAGAAATCGAAAATTTTAACGTATATTTAAAGCTTGTTCGATTCCTAACCTTTTTACTGGCTTTGATTTTTGGTGTCAAGGCTTTGTATCAAGGTTTAGGACTATTAAAATGAAGAACACTCCAAGCTTTTTCTTTCTCAAAGCTCATGGCAATTTTGGGTTTTTGGGGATGAGAATTGTATTTTGTTTTATGTCATTACTTGTACTAAAGCAAAATGAATATAACACTTGATACCTATTTCCTATACCTCTCGGTTCCTTCACACACATACAAAGCAAGAATATTTATTTGGTGACTCACCACTAATACATCATCTCTTACACCAAAGTAAATGCCATTTACTCAACAAAATAAATGAAACAAAATCCTTTGCTTGATCACTAACATAGACGTCGGTCATCTCATGCAAAAAGGAGGAGTTTATAAATTTTTTGTCTTATACTACTCAATAATATTCTACACAATGCCAATTGCAATTACATCATCAAACAAGAGTTTCAAATTTCCTTCTCACCTCAACTAAATCAAATTACACGGTTATTACCTATGCCAACACACATCCACTTGATCTCTTCATTAATTATCTTGGTTTGTGTGTAATTAAATCCCACTTGATTCATAACATGTTGGAAGATAACAAAATTCATACATGTTATATTATTGTTACACTAATACACGGCAATTTCATATATAAGTGTCCAACAATTTATTTTTCTTGGAATTTATAGATATCTAACATAATATATGTCTTAGATGATAAATTAAATCATAGGAAAAATAATTAAAATGATTCATGTGTCAAAACCCTAATTTTCGAAATTAGGGTTTTCGAAAATTACACAATTATTCAATAATTATTCCTTAATTCTCTAGCATTGTTTTAATGATACATAATGCTCTTATTACATAAAATAATCATAGGAATTTAAATACTATAATTCCTTGTTCGTTAGACTAAATTTTCTAATCGTCTCTAAACGTTGACGTTTGAAACATCTCAAAACGTTAATAATCGAACCATCTCAAAATGGTCGCAATAAAGTCGTAATGACTTTATTAATTCATTTCATTAATAAGAGAATTTAATTCTAATCTTCGTCACTTAGAAAAATTAACGTAATATTAACTATCGATATTCAATCGATGTTAAAATATTACTGCCGAAAGAATTATATAAACTATATCCCTTAATTCACAATCAATTGTGAATATGATATAAGAATTTGTTATATCATAAATAGTAGAAATCATTATTCGATAAGTTACTAATTCAATTATCGTGGCGAAACCCTAATTTATGAATTTTAATTATCGTAATTAGGCTTTAATTCTTCGGGATATTACATATCGTCAAATGCATGTCCACATGTTTTTACTGCCAAACTCTGATAATATTTTGTGTCTTGGGTTATAACTGTTATTCATTCCCGTATTGAACTTGAGGTCGTACCTCACTCATTGAATTACGCCCTGACTGGGTTATATTTAGATATTGAATCTTTTGACAAGTTTTTCTGGGACTTGGGTTTATATCGAAATAGCCCATTCCTTTCGGTTCATGCATTTATGAATAGTGGATGGTTAATTGTGTTGATTTAGTTATGTATGTATTCGTTGTATTATCATCTTCATTCTTCGTTTTCACATATTTGATTACAAAAAATAAATTTTAATCTAACCACGGATTTTCTCGTGGGGAATAACGAGTCCATAAAAAAAACAACTGAGCCAAAATGAACGAAAGATCTACAATTAATTATAGCGCACATAAAAATCAAACGTAAATAAATCCAATAGAGCCAAGATTCTGATCCCAGGCTCTGATAACAATTGTAGGAAAATCTGATTTTACCCTCTCCCGATGATCTATCTTGGATGTTTAATTCACCATATATTGATTATATACCTAGCATGCATCTATATAATTAATTGCAACACGTTACTATTTACTCGTGTTTACCTGTGAATTTCTCAGATAATTGATCAATAGCATAATCCAGTTTGATCTTCTGGACTATATTCCGGATGTCAATTATCCAATGTCGAGTGAGAGCAATCTATAAAGAATGCTGCATACATTCACCTCCTTTTTTGTCTCAGAGATTTTCGAAAATCTCAACAAATGAATTAGGATTAATTCTGATTTTCTCTCACCTTGTATTTATAGTGTATTCCTAGAATCCTATTTAGATAGGATTCTGCATATCTAATAAATACAATCATATCTTTGCAGATAAAACGTATCTAGAATAATTATCTTTTGATATCTAATAATATCATAAAATATCTTTTGATATCTAATGATATCAGATAATATCTTTTAATATCTGATAATATCAGATAATATCTATCTTGTAACGCCCCCATTCTTATAATAGGGAACATTACTAAAATCTTTAAATCTTTAATACTTATATAATATAATAATGATAATAATAATTATATTTAAGTATAGGAGGTTATAAAATTAGACAAACAGGCAGCATGTACCCTATATAAGTATATATGCCAAACTGTAAAACAACAACAGCAAAGCCCCAACAGCAGCAAAACAATGGCAAAATGGGTCATAGCCCTCATCACACATGTATTTCCAAGTATCATACATCTTTTAAAACATTTTTCTTAAACAAAATCATTTAAATTTATACTTAACCATGCTTATGCACTATTAGAGATATAAAGAGCGATGCTTATGAGAGAATGAGTATGTGGGGCTCACTTCCGACTGCATCAACTGTCAATCTCCTTAGCCTGCAACACAAAACATCAAGTAGGGTATGTGAGCATTCGAACATACTCAGTGGGGAATACACTGCAAGCAGTTATAACCAATTGCGTAATGCCACAAAATATAATGAATATATTTCTTGATTCGCCACACAGGCTATAATACGCCACACAGGCTATAATACGCCACATAGGCTATGATTCGCCACACAGGCTATAATACGCCACACAGGCTATGATTCGCCACACAGACAATAATACACCACACAGGCTTTCACCATGAATGCAACAAAACACAACAATGATTATAACCATAAACTTACAGATAGAGTAAACCCCACCTCGTGTAGACGTTTCAAAATAAAGCTCTCGCTTGGTTGTTCATCCTTGAGCTTCGGATGTCGCGCCACCTAGCACTTTAAAATTACTAACAACTTAGTCTTTTTAATTACTAAAGCTTTATTCTTAAGCATTAAATAAACATAATCCTTTTACATAACTCTTAATAGTAAATCTTTATATAAAAGTAAAAACTCATATATATCCAACTTTAATTCTTAGCTTTCATTTAATTTTCATATGCTTAAATATATAATTATACAACATAAACACACTTATATTAATCACTTATGCTTACTTTCATTAAGTGCCCTTCAACCAAATTTATGAAAAATTAATAATAATTCCTTAATTTATTCAACTAATATATATAACTTCATCATTAAAGCTCCATTATCATCCATAATCATCATTATATATTTAACTTTAATTAATCTAAAGCTAAACATAAATACTTTCATTAAAGCATAAACTAAACTTTTTCAACTTTCACATATAAACTTAGAAAATTCCAAATAAATTATATTATGCTTAATTTACATCCCATAGCTTATATATCATGTTATTTGGAATAAATAAAATCAAAATCATAAGAACCTCCAACTTCATAATTTTTGAAAATTATGAAAAATATACATTAAATTTTTTAATCTATTTTTCTTACTTAATACATGCTTAATTATATTGGAACACATAATTCTAAACATAATTCAAGCATAATACAACATCATTAAAAATCAAACCTAGGGTTAGATCATACTTCTCAAAGCACATATATTTCATAATTAAACTCTCATTTATGCATAATATTAGCTTCTAAACATAGATTAACCTATAAACACATGAATAATCATAAAATCAAACAATAACTTTGAACTTTACATACTAAACTTTCTTGATAACAACTAATAAATAATTATGCACATAAACATGAAATAAGTGATATTTAACCTCTAAAACAAGATATAGAATTGATTAGGAATGATTTCTTACCTTAATTTTGGATTTAGGATGAAATTTGTGAAGTGTGTGTTTTAGGTGTATGTGTGTGTTCGAAAATTTGAGAAGAAAAGAGAGAGATTATGATGATGAATAATACAATAAATGTTTGTGGTATGTATATATATATTTTATTTCCAACAATTACATACATGCATGTACACAAAGTGTACATGTGTTCATTTTCTAGAGAATTCTACAATTCTCTACACTTTTCTACATATATGTATATTTATTTCATTTATTATTTTCTACTCAAATTATCATTCTAATGTAAAATAAATAAATTCTCAAATTGATTCATATATTTATATCACTAATATCATTAATTAATATTCAATGCATAAAAATCTTTAAACTTTCATCCTAAAATCATAATTATAATTTACTAGAATTTTCAAACTCATTATTTTAAACTTTACATTTCGCTAGTGCGCATCCTCGCTCTAAGCCGAACAACCTGTAAAAACATTCAAAACTTAATCTTCATTAGTTCATAAATCATTTGAAAATAATTTCTTTTCAAAACATATATTATTTTACTTTAAGAAAAGTTTCGGGGTATTACATATCTTGATACTGGAGAATCAGAACAGAGTCCGAGTGGGACTCTACTATGTGATGGGCAAATTATCCAGTAGCAAGAGGCCTTGATGGGCCAGCCCAGGGATCAAATGCAAGAAATAAAGATGGGCCTAAAATAAATTAATTATCTTATGCTCTGCCGAGAACATAAAATAATTCATAAACATTTATTCATTTCACTATATAATAAATGTTGACTTGCCCCTTTATTACCGAAGTCAAGTAGGGGTTACACTTAGACTTACGAATCCCCGTATTTAATATATTGCACGTCCATTAATTATTTTTAGCATTCTGACTGCTTAAAATAATTAATCTCTTTAATTTTTTAAGTAGTACCTCTCAACCTTATTATTGTACTTGAGCTAACTCTACCTATAGGGTTTAGTACAATAGACCTTTTGAGATCCTTAAGGGGACGTCATCATCCTAAACGGATACGGTGACTCGATACAGGTAACTAGCATGACCTACAAGCACTGCCACCACCCAAGATGCGGACAATCTTGGGTTATCTTATATAACCCTCACCCATAACAAGTCAAGTGATGGTCAGTAACTTATACTCATCTAAAACCTTATCGAGGTTTCGATCAATGTAAAGTCAATGAGATCTAGGTTCTTCACGACGATGAAATAGAAGAACTCATCTCATTGTGATCCATCAATACGTCAATGTAGGAAAATCTGATTTTACCCTCTTCCCGATGATCTATCTTAGATGTTTAATTCACCATACATTTATTATATACCTAGCATGCATCTATATAATTAATTGCAACACGTTGATTTTTACTCGTGTTTACTTGTGAATTTCTCGGATAATTGATCAATAGCAGACTCCAACTTCGATCTTATGGATAGTATCCCTGATGCCAATTCTCCAATGGTCAGTGAGAGCAATCTATGGAGAATACTGAAAAAATTCGCCTCTTCTTTTATCTTAGAGATTTTCAAAATCTCAACAAATGAATAAGGAGTAATTCTGATTTTCTCTCACCTTGTATTTATAATACATTCCTAGAATCATATTTAGATACGATCTCTGCATATCTAATAAATACAATCTTATCTTTGTAGACAAAACATATCTAGAATAATTATTGTTTGATATATAATAATATCAGACAATATCTTTTGATATCTAATTATATCAGATAATATCTTTTGATATCCAATAGTATCAGATAATATCTATCTAGATACTGGAGAATCGGAACAGAGTCCGAATGGGACTCTACTAGGGCGGGCGAAATTTCCAACAGCAGAAGCCTTGATGGGCCAGCCCAATGATCAAATGCAAGGAATAAATATGGGTCTAAATGAATTAATTATCTTATGCTCTTATTCATTCCACTAGAGAAACTGACTTGCCACTTTATTACCGAAGTTGGGTCGGGCTTGTACATAGACTTACGAATCCCTGTATTTAAGATATCTCACGTCTATTAATTATTTATAGCATTCTGACTGCTTAAAATAATTATCTCTTTAATTCCTTAAGTAGTACCACTTAACCTTATTATTGTACTTGAGCTAACACAACCTGCAGGGTTTAGTACAATAAACCTTTTGAGCTCCTTAAGGGGACGTCATCATCCTAAATGGATACGGTGACTCGATACAGGTAACTATCATGACATACAAGCACTTCCATCACCCAAGATGCGGAGAATCTTGGGTTATCTCATGTAACCCTCACCCATAACAAGTCAAAGTGATGGTCAATAACTCATACTCACCTAAAACTTTATCGAGGCTTATATCAACGTAAAGTCAGTGACATCTAGGTTCTTCACGATGGTCAGATAGAAAACTCATCTCACTATGATCCATCAATACGTCGAGACATACCATCATAGACAAGCAACCAAGTCAAGTCACTTCTTATCTATACTACAGCTTATACCGACAACTCATCCTCAAGTTATCTCAGTTGTGATCCTTTTTATATCTCATTAAGCTTAACCAATCATTCAGATTTCTGTGATTTTCTACACAGTGTATGATATAACTTTTGTATGAGATAATTATATATATATATATATATATATATACATAAACAATTCAGATATGAGATTGTAATAGTTGTAACATGAAACATTGTGTACAAGCACAACCATTCTACTTTCATTATACAAATCCAACAATCTACCACTTATACTAAAGAAATCTTTTAGTACACAATTTGTCGGTCCCTACTATCTATTACCACCATCACTTTACTTTTCCCACTTCTACAAAAGTTTTCTGTCTAAATAGGTGCCATATTGTGCAATCTAAGTTCCCGAACATGCTCGTCGTAGACTTTTTGCGGCAGGCTCTTCGTGAATGGGTCAACTAGGTTGTCCTTAGTACCAATCTTCTCTATAAGCATGTCTCCTCATAATACGATTTCTCGTATAATAGAGTACTTTCTCTCTATGTGTTTTGTCGTTCGTGGTTCCTTCGAGTTTGCAACTACACCAGAGTTATCACAGTACACTATGATACTCTTGGGAAAATGAGGTACCAAATCAAGATCCATGAGTTAGTTCTTGAACTATACCGCCTCCTTAGCAGCCTCGGATGCAGCTACATATTCGGCTTCCATGGTGGAGTCTGCAATACATCACTGCTTTGCACTCCGCCAAAATACGGCTCCATCTCCTAAGGTAAACACATAGCCTGGGGTAGACATCTTATCATCACGATCAGCTTGAAAATCCGAGTCTGAATAACCTAAAGGCATTAACTGTTTGCCTGGTAAACTAGCCTATAATCTCAAGTCCTTTTCAGGTACTTGAGTATATGCTTTACCATAGTCTAATGAGCTTGTCCAGGGTTAGACTGATATATTGCCACTATGCCCACTGCATAATAGATATCGGGCCTTATACACAGCATTGCATACATGAGATTTCCTATGGCAGAAGTGTAGGGAACATGTCTCATTTTCTCTATCTCATTTGCAGCCATCGGGGACTGCTTCTTAGATAAAGGAACACCATGTCTGAAGGTTAGCAATTCTTTCTTAGCGGTTGGCATGCTGAAATGAGTAATCACAGTCTCAATGTAAGATGCCTGAGATAAGATCAACATTTTTCTCTTATCATCTCGGTAAACCTTGATCTCAAGAATGTACGGTGCATCTCCTAAGGCTTTCATCTGAAATTGATCGGATAACCAACTCTTTACGTTTGATAACGATTTCACGTTGCTGGCAAGTAGAACGATGTCGTCTATGTAAAGTGTAAGAAATATCACGTCACTATTGATATCTAAGCGATACACGCAACTCTCGCTAGGTAAATGGGTAAAACCATAGGATTTTACCACCTCGTCAAAATGTAAATTCCATGATTGGGAAGCTTGCTTGAGTCCGTAAATGGACTTCTTAAGCTTCCACACTAGATGTTCATCACCTTTCACCACATAACCTTTGGGTTGCTACATATAGATGTCTCGACCTTCCTCAAGGTAACCATTTAAGAAAGCGGTTTTCACATCCATTTGCTAAACCTCTAGGTTTAGGTGAGCTGCTATGCCCAGAAGAATTCTGATGGACTTGAGCATTGCTACAGGCGAAAAGGTATCATCGTAATCCATTCCCTCACTCTAAGTGTACCCTTTTGCCATAAGCCTGGCTTTAAAATCCAAAATCTCTCAATCAGAATCTCTCTTTCTCTTGTATACCCACTTACTACTTATGGCTTCCTTGCTATTTGGTAGAGGTGTTTTCTCGTATACATTAGCTGTTATGGACTCAATTTATAAGTCCATAACGGTGTGCACCATGCTATTGCATCAATGTCTTGTATCGCCTCGTTGTATGTCCATGGTTAGATTATAGCTTATTCGCCTACTGGGACTAAATCCGAAGATTCACACACGAACATAAATCAATCAGGTTGTGTACAACCCTCCCACTACGACAAGGCGCTATAGGCACAATGGCAATGGTGGGTGCAGTAGTTTATGGTTCTCTATCTTGCAAAACTTGCTGGGAAGGTGCCACTTGTACACTCTGTATCCCGAGTGAAACTCAACCCACTTCAATTTCTTGAAGTATCTGATGTCGATCCCTCCCACTAGACTCGACATCTTGTAACTTTAGCGAAATCGGTGGTGGAATATGATCATCTTCAAATTCTTGAAGAATGATTTCAACTTTGGATTTGTGGTTTTTCATTTAATCCTCCTCCAAGAATTGGGCATTGCTAATAATGACGACCTCTAATCCTTAGGACTATAGAAATAACCACCTTTCGTTCCCCTATGATATTCAATAAACAACCTGGCATCAGATCTAGCCTCCAACTTGTCAGCCTTCTTGTTCAGCACATGTGTTGGACTGCCCTATATCCTTATATGGCTTAAACTATGCTTGCGCCCAAACCATAACTCGAAAGGGGTCTTGTCGACTGACTTGGACGGTACTAGATTGACCAAATAAGTTGTTGTTTCGAAGGCATATCCCCAGAACGAAATAGGCAAAGTTGCATAACTCATCATTGATCTAACCATCTCTAAGAGAGTCTTATTTCTTTGTTCTGACACACCATTTTGCTGTGGTTTGCCCGGTATAGTGAGCTGGGATGTAATCTTACACTACACCAAATAGTCAATAAACTTGTTACTGAGTTATTTTGCCACCGCGATCAGACCGCAGTGACTTGATACTTTTACCTAGCTTCGTCTCCACTTCCGCCTTAAATTCTTTGAATTTCTCAAAGCATTCATACTTGTGGTGAAGCATGTACACATATTCGTACCTTGAGTAATCGTCTATGAAAGTGACAAAATGCTCATACCCTCTATGAGCTTGTGTAGACATCGGTCCACACAAGTCAGAATGGACTAACTCTAACACTTCTTTGGCTCTATACCCCTTTACTTTGAAGGGTCTGGTCGACATCTTTCCATCTATATAGGATTTGCAAACTGGGAACGGAGTAACCGAAATATCACCCAACGCTCCATTCTTAGCCAGTCTTTGGATTCTATTTAGATTGATGTGACCTAATCTAAGATGCCAAAGATATGTGATGTCATTTTGCGAAGAAAACTTCCTCTTCTTATGGTTTGATGTAGTAGATGCAACATAATTATAGGTATTATGCTTAGCAGAAATAGTATAAAGAGAATTATATAATGTGCCACCAAAGATAAACTCGTCATGGGGCAATTAGCCTTCCAATGCTCGGGCGTACTTCACTTGAAGCATCTGGCTAAATCTCATGAAATTGTATGAAAAGTCGGATAGAATGCATTATAAATACAAGGTGAGAGAAAATCAGAATTAATCCTTATTCACTTGTTGAGATTTTCGAAAATCTCTAAGAAAAAATATGAGGCGAATTTTTACAGTATTCTCCATAGATTGCTCTCACTCAGCATTGGAGAATTGGCATCCGGGATACAGTCCAGAAGATCGAAGCTATAGTCTGCTATTGATCAATTATCCGAGAAATTCACAGGTAAACACGAGTAAACACCAACGTATTATAATTAATTATATAGATGCATGCTAGGTATATAATCAATGTATGGTGAATTAAACATCCAAGATATATCCTCAGGAAGAGGGTAAAATCAGATTTCCCTACAATTGGTATCAGAGCCTGGGATCAGAATTTTGGCTCTGTTTGATTAATTCACGTTTGATTGTTATGTGCGCAATAATTAATTATAGATCTTCGTTCATCGTGGCTCGGTTGTTTGATTTTTTGTTGGATTCGTTTTTCACAACGAGAAAATTCGTGGTTAGATTAGGATTTTTTTTAAATCAAATATGTAAAAACAAATAACGAAGATGAAGAACATGAAGAACAACACGACACGACGGAGTCCCATCGTACGGTATGACCGGGAGGCATACCGACAGCATTTCATGCGATGAGGTGCACGATCGTGCCGGACGTACGGGCGAACAATAGCAGTCGGTCGAGAGACGGTGTGTAAACTCAACGCGTGGGTGCCCGTCATACGAAGCGCACGGGTGCCTGTCGTGCGAAGCGCACGGGTAGGCCTAGCGTGCGAGTCACGTGCAGCGTGGCTTGCTTGCACTATTTATCATAATTTTGTTAGATGAGATTTCTAAATAAAACATTTTAATATGTTGAGAAGTGGGAGTTTCATGTGTAAACATCCACATGCGTGGCTTGCATATGCGATTCTCATAAGTTCTCTCGAGATAGATTTAAAATGAGATGACAAATGAAATTGAATTGGAAGCGGTATGGTCTTAGTGAGTATGATAATTCTAGGAATTCGATTTTTGCTGTCAAAATTGTGGTTATTGCTTAGGCATCCCCTCAAGTACAACTTTCCGCGAAGTCCCTTCTTGCGATAGTGATGTGGTCTAGTATAGGTCCAATCATTAATTTAATTGGTCATAAAGATAAGTTGACATGTATTCAAATTAAATGACTAAAATGTTTATTTTAGTCTGGTCCAGGGGTTCATGTATAAACGTTAACACGCGTGGCTTGCATGTGGAATTCCTTGGACAATTAGAGATTTCAATTAATATAGTTTTATCAAAAGTTTACAATATTATTGTTACGAATTATGTGCGATTGTATGCTTATACATTTGTATTACTTTTCATATATGTCTCTTACACCCATTATTAATATGCTCGCACAAAACCCCTTATCCGTCCAAATTTTATCGAGTGGAAACGAAACATTGAGAATGTTCTTACTGCCAAAAAAAATTTATCTGTACTCACTACACCTTTTCCAGCATCCCTAGATGATTCATCTACCGATGAGAAGCGCAAGAAGCACGAGAAAAGGACAAATCAAATAGAATGACAAAGTGCATTCTTTTGGTTACCATGTGCGAGTCCCTACAACTCTAGTATCAAGCGATGGAGGATGCAGCCACCATCTGGCTAAATCTCATGAAATCGTATGGGGAGTTGGATATAATTCCTAGTCATAATTTGAAAAAATTAATTATGTCAAGTTCAATGATGGAAATTGATTCAGTGCATGACCCTGTAGAGCAAATGATCAATCTCTTTGTAGAACTCGAATTAGTTGGAGGATATATTGATTACGAAGTCAAAATCTATATAGTCCTCAATACTTTACCCAAATCTTTTGATGACTTCCGTAATAGCATAATCCTATATAAAAGAGTTATACTCTAGATTCATTGCAAGAGGATATAGTAACGGAAGAACGCAAGATGGGAAAGGTGCACAGTCTTTAGTATGCACCTCAAGGAAGACCACTACTTCATCGAAAGATGAAAAGGTAAAGTGGAATTCAAGAGATGCTAAGCCTAAAGAAAATATTAGGAGTAATACAAAGGGCTCTACCAGTGGTTTGAAAAAGCCAAATGAGAAGGGAAAATGCTTCAAGTGCAATAAGACTGGACATTGGTAGGCTAATTGCCCTATGCTCAAGGCTCAAGTTACGTCATTTGCTAAATCTCATGACGAGTTTATCCGATTTTCTCTCACCTTGTATTTATAATCTCGTCGGGCTTACTGTACTTGAAGCATTCTGATTTTCTCTCATCTTGTATTTATAATCTCGTCGGGCTTGCAGTTAGACTTGCGAATCCCTGTATTTAAGATATTGCACGTCCATTAATTATTTATAGCATTCTGACTGTTTAAAATAATTAATCTCTTCAATTCCTTAAGTAGTACCATTCAACCTTATTATTGTACTTAAGCTAACTCAACCTGCAGGGTTTAGTACAATAAATCTTTTGAGCTCCTTAAGGGGACGTCATTATCTTAAACAGATATGGTGACTCGATACAGGTAACTAGCATGATATACAAGCACTACCACCACCCAAGATGCGGAGAATCTTGGGTTATCTCATGTTACCCTCACCCATAACAAGTCAAAGTGATGGTCATTAACTCATACTCACCTAAAACCTTATCGAGGTTTAGATCAATAAAAAGTCATCGAGATCTAGGTTCTTCATGAAGGTAAGATAGAAGAACTCATCTCACTTTGATCCATCAATACGTCGAGACGTACTAGCATAGATAAGCAACCAAGTCAAGTCACTTCTTATCTATACTGCAGCCTATACCGACTACTCGTCCTCAAGTTGTCTCACCTGTGATTCTTTTTATATCTTATTAAGCTTAACCGATCATATAAACTTATGTGATCTTCTACACACTGTATGATCTAACTTTTGTATAAGATAATGGGACATACATATGCAATCAAGTAAACAATTCAGATATGAGATTGTAATAGTGGTAACATGAAACATTGTATACAAGCACAACCATTCTACTTTCAGTATACAAATCCAACAGTCAAGACGTACCATCATAGACAAGCAACCAAGTCAAGTCACTTCTTATCTATACTGCAACTTATACCGACAACTCGTCCTATACCTATGTTTATCATGAATTTTTCCTGATATCTGTGAGCTAAGGTGATAGATATCATGTTGGTATGTTATGCTTATATGTTAAGATATGGAGATCTTTTAGGGTTTTTGTTCTAGTGTTTGTGTTGGTGTGGACTCTTTAGCTTGGGTTATATATATACGTGTGGCTTCTTTTGTTTCACTAACCTCCGCTTTAGCTTCGTTTGTGTTAAGTATTGTGTAGAGTTTGTGGGTAACATGGACAGAGACTTAGCAACTCTTTTTCAAAGCTTTGTTAAGAGATTCGAACCCCAGAAGCCGCTGCCCAACATATCTCTTCTTTAAGAGAAACCAAACAGCCTCACTCTTGTTGGATTTGTATACTGGAATCAGTTTTGTTGAGCTTGTATACAATGATTCCTGTTACCACTATTACAATCTCTTATCTGAATTGTTTACTTGATTGCATATGTATGTCCATTTATCTCATATATAAGTTAGATCATACAGTGTGCAGAAGATCACAGAAGTCTGTATGATTGGTCAAGCTTAATGAGATATAAAAAGGATCACACCTGAGACAACTTGAGGATGAGTTGTCGGTATAGGCTGCGGTATAGATAAGAAGTGACTTGACTTGGTTGATTGTCTATACCGGTACGTGTCTGACGTATTGATGGATCACAGTGAGAAGAGTTCTTCTATCTGACCATCGTGAATAACCTAGATCTCAATGACTTTATGTTGATCTAAACCTTGATAAGGTTTTAGGTGAGTATGAGTTGTTGACCATCACTTTGACTTGTTATGGGTGAGGGTTGCATGAGATAACCCAATATTATCCGTATCTTGGGTGGTGGTAGTGCTTGTATGTCATGCTAGTTACCTGTATCGAGTCACCGTATCCGTTTAAGATGATGACGTCCCCTTAAGGAGCTCAAAAGGTTTATTGTCTTGAACCTGCAGTTGAGTTATCTCAAGTACAATAATAAGGTTGAGTGATACTACTTAAGGAATTAAAGAGATTAATTATTTTAGCGATCGAACGCATATAAATAATTAATGGACATGCGATATCTTAAATACGGGGATTCGTGAAGTCTACGTGCAAGCTCGACTCATCTTCAAAAATAAAGGGGTAAGTCAACATTTATTCTCTAATGGCATGAATAAATGTTTATGAGTTAATTTATATTCTGGGACTGAACATAAGATAATTAATTTATTTGAGACCTATCTTTATTCCTTGCATTTGATCCCTGGGCTGGCCCATCAAGGCCTGGAGCTGCTAAAATCGTCCACCTCATAAAAAGTCCCACTAGGACTCTGTTTTGATCCTCTCTATCTGAAAAGATATGATTATATTTATTAGATATGCAGAGATCCTATCCTAATAGGATTATAGGGTTGCATTATAAATATAAGGTGAGAGAAAATCAGTGTAACCTAATGCCAAGAGATTTTCGAAAATTATAGTGTGCATATTGTGATTTTTGAGATTTCCAAGTGTGAGAAAGAAGACGAATTTTTGCAGTACTCTCCTTAAATTGCTCTCACTCGGCATTGGAGTTTTGACAAACGGGATACAGTCCAGAAAATCAAAGCACGAATCTTGATCCTATTCTTTGTCCGAAAAATTCATAAGTGAACACGAAAAACACCAAAGTGTTGTATTTAATTATATAGGTGCATGCTAGGTATATAATCAATGTATGGTGAATTAAACATCCAAGATAGATCATTGGGAGAGGGTTAAAATCAGATTTCCCTACAACTCTCCCATCACTAACCCTGATTTCCAATCGGCCAAATCCTCCTCTCTCCCTCAAACCATTCATCCAATACCTGCAACCAAGATGAATCCCTCAAATCTCATCCCCTATGTTGCTGATCAAATGCCAAAAATCTTGTTAATGTTGATCCTATCTCGATTATCTTACCATAAGATATTGAGAAAAACTCAGATGTTACCCCTCTGAAAATGTTACATGATGCTCAAACGAAAAAAAAAAGAGCATGATTCAACCGAAACAGAGAAATAGAGCATTGTGACAAAGCAAAAGACCCTCAAGTCTAATGATACCCCATTGGAAACTCACCAAGTTCCTTTCGAGTCGGCTGAAAGCCAAGACTCGATTTGATCATCTCCGAATGAGGATGCTCTTCCCAACATTGATTCTATTCCGATAAAACCTACTAAAGATATTGCTCAGTTTATGGTGTCTGAGAAAAAAGACTATGATGTTGAACTAGAGAAGAAAGGTTTTTCAGACGATGAAATTTGGATTACTGAGGTCTCAACGGTGAAGGATATAGGGAATGAGAAGGTTGTCACTATCTCCAGAGGTGTCCCTCGTCTTACAAGGTCCAAATCAACCTTCCATGTGCCGCCAAGATTGAATCTGCCCAAGCGAAGTAAAGTAAATGTTGCCCCAACATCAAAGGCAAAGACTTCCAACATTCTAGAAAAGAAGGTGTCACACACTCCTGCCAACACCAGAAAGTTGAAAGGGAAGTTCTCTTCCTCCCGAGTTTCGTCTCCTTCTCAATCTTCTCAAAACAGCAACTCCGATGATGATTCTGAATCTAACTTTGTTATAAGTAAAGCTTATTCCCAGAAATTTTATGCTCGTGAAGCAATGTTATTGTTTAAAAGCATGCATGATAGAAGTTCTCTTAATGAGAGAAAGGCTGATGAGAAATTATTTCATAAGCATATACTTGATTTGATGTTACACGATAAAAAATATAGGGCACTGTGGTTAACATTCATCCATATGATGAGGATGTTGTTAGGGAATTTTATGCTAACTTGTTGCAAGATGTCACTGATAAAACGATAAAGAAGTTTGGGAAAGTCTTTGTACGTGGACAGGTGTTTGATTGCTCTCCATCTGCCATCACCGTTCTCTTTTATCTTGAAGATGTTGATGTTGAGTCAACAATGAAAGAAAATGACATCATGAAAACCCTCACTGGAGGGCGGCTGGTAGCTTGGAAATCGAAGACTGCAACAACTTCACTCACATGGAAGTATGTTGCCTTGAACAAGATTGCGGTCTTTAATTGGTTGCCTAACAAAAACTCTATTGCTCTTACTCGAGACCAAGCAGAGCTCATCTACAAAGTTGGTAAGGGTCTGGACTTCAACTTTAGCAAAATGGTTTTTTGCTTGCATTACCCATGCAGCTTTCATGTCTTCTGGGTCCTACACACTCCTCTTTCCAAGCCTCATCTATAATCTGTGGAGGTCACAAGGACTGAGAAAGGCTGACAAGTGAGTAATGTTAGTTGAAGAGCATAATGCTCTGGAGTTAGCAAAGACCATGCAATCGCCTGACCGAGTGAAGTATCTTCCATAAAGCCCCCTTAATACTAAACATATTCCTTTTGCTCCTAATGTTTCAATAAAGAAAGATGTAGAAGCAGGATCAAACTCCCTTGATGAGTTGTTTGAGGAGTATTATGCTGACAAGCTGAAGGCAAATATAGAAGGTGATGTTGCTGACACCTCATCTAACACTTGCTCTTCTGCCCACATCTCTAAGAATGTTGGTGCAAGTACCTCCAAGAAAGTAGACAAAGGAAAAGCTCCAATGGATGAGGATGAAGCTGCACTGAGGTGTTTGAGATTTATGTTCATCCTGATAAACTCGAAGCTGTAATACAGAAATTCACAAAGATAAAGGGTGATGTTAAGAAACTGTTGGCTGGAAGTGTGAATATGCACAAATACAATCAGATGGTGTGTCAACATCTTCAGTCCCGCATTGATTCCACTTTTAAGACCTTCAACACCTTGCTCTCTTTTCTTCCTTCAACAATAAAGGGAGAGTGGATTTTTAGAGATTTTTGGCCATCCCGCTACTACTGATGTTATTTGATTCATAAACTATTTTCTATTGGTCTGTTTAAGTGTTGGATTATAAACGCGCTTTTTACTCGTTTATTAATGTTATATTAAGATGATTTTAGATCGGTTTAAGTGCGTTTATATAGTTGATTTATAAGTTTAGCTATTTTTGGAAGATACTGCTCTTGGGGTTCCTCTTTGTTGTTTTGTAGGCTTTGAAGATGATAATCGAAGCACGAGGCGAAGCAAGAACCAAAGATAAAAAGGAACAGTGGCTAGTGGCCACCCTAGCGGCCGCTAGCCCGGCCGCGAGCTCGGACCGAAACATTCTGGAGTTAAACTAGCGACCGACCTAGCGAGCGCTAGGCCGGCCACTAGGCAAATCTAACGACCGTGAGCCTGCCCACGAGATATTTCGAAAAAGCTTCTATCTCAAGACTAGCGACCGAGCTAGCGACCGCTAGCCTGACCGCGAGGTAAACCACGCGATCGCGAACCTGGCCGCGATCTCAAAGAAGAAACCTACTGACTCACAGCTAGTGACCGCTAGCCCGACCGCTAGGAGCTGCGGCGTGGCATGAATTTAGGTTTCAGCCCATTGCCTATATATATCCCTAGACTTGCACACACGCCTCTCTCCACGGTTTCTCTTAGTTTTTCCACTGTTTCTCTTAGTTTTTAGTTTATTTTCACATACTTTTGTTCTAGCTTTTGTTTTTTAAGCTTCTAGTCTTTAGATTATCGTACTTCTACGTTTGATTAATGCTTTGTAATCGCTTTGGAATGATTTCATTCGAACGAATTCAGATTTTCCGTTCACTACTCAGGTTTGGATTCAAACCCTCTATTGTTCTTTAGACGATACATTACGGGTTTTATCTATTCAATTCTTATTTCTATGGTTCATTCGTATTTTATTTCGATTTCTATGTCTAGCTAAATTCCTATTCTAATCCTATGGTTTGTATGATTAAATCCTAAGTGTGGTGATTCCTGCTATTTGCTATTTACCTTCCAGGCATTGATTTGTGATTCTTGGTGCTTAATATTATGTGTTAATTTCTAATCAATCTTGATGCATACCTAGTTGCCAGTTAAAAACTTAACAGTTTTAATTGTCAATCGATCTTGAATGCACAATATGGATAAGCCTTGAGTCGTGCCTGAGATAGGAACATTCGTAGGATGCATATTATTTGTGATCTTTTTGGAGTCGCTAATTTTCACCTTGAGACGTAACAGTAATAGAGAAATTAGTAGTCCACTACCACAATTATCGTAACTGAAATTGTTGGTTACATATGTGATCTTTCATCTTGGATGGATTAAAATTGGTCAATAGAAAGTAGGATAAACATACGTTGTGGGTAGGATTAATACATCCCTATGGTTAGTCTTTTAGTCTAATTATCTATTTGAGTTTTATCTTTATCTTTATTTGCTTTATTTGCTCTTGACTTTGAATTAAATATTTGAAGTCCCAAACCTTTCCAAAACCAAATTCGTTACTTGGATAATGATGAAGGATTATTGAGTTAGCTTCTGTATTTCGCGTTATAATCCATGTGGATACGATACTCGACTTACCTATCTACTTGCGTGTTTTCGTGTTAGAAAATAGTGTGATCACTGGACACCTGTTTATTTTTATCTTATGGTTGTTTGTGGTGACATCTTTGCCAACACGTTGTTGGTTTGTGATGCATGGACATCGTAGCAGTTTTTGTGGTGTATGAACACCTTTTTATTTTTTTTCTCTTATTCTTGATGTGATGTGAATGATGTTCTCATCTTGCTAGTGTTTCTGGTTACTTTATCTTATTTTGTAGGTACAAGTCAATTCGAATAACATCGAATTGAAGGTCTTGGCCTTCCGCCGACCTTCAAATATTTAGGCGAGTTTAAGTCTCTCCTGTATTTGATTCAGGGTGAGTGTTATTCTGACATTCCTAGTCTGAATGTTTAGAGGTTTTACCTCTTATTTGATTGGGGGGAGAGAGGGTTTCAAACTCTTTCATTCGATCTGTCTTTCATGTAAATAGTTTTTGTTATGTCTTGTGTTTTTGTTGCAGGAAGGTAAAGATTAAGGGGGAGATTGTTAGAGTCAATGTTGACTCCAGTGAATGCTAGATAGGATGTTGCTAACATCTTATGTGGCAACATTCTGGGTTACAGCCAACATTCCTAGAGTCTGCCTTGAAGCTGAACTTCGACTCTCCAAACGTAATTATAAATATGTAATCTTTCCATTCCTTTACGCTTTATTATTCTTTGTTACACTAATAATGGTTTGCTATAGTTATAACTCGTATTGAATAAGTGGAAGTTAGTGAGATCATGTAATGAAGAACATGGGTGATTTCTCCCTAATTTTCAGGAGCATGACCTCCACTAACGCTTTCTGCATCTCGACAGGAGTTCATAGGCGCCACGATTCAGAAGAAGCGGGCAACGAATATCTTGGAGTGGTTTACAGCAGCCGGCCGGCGCTTGTTGGAAGGTTATGAATGTGGGAAATGGAGCTTGATGACCACGTATACATCTCTATAAAAGCTACAAGTTGAAACCTATAAGTTTTCCTTGGTTTATTCTCTCGTGCGATTGAATTTTGGAAGGCTAATTTCAGAGAGAAATCATACACTCCAACCTTTCCGTCATTTACCTGAAGTGCAGCTGAAGAAACGATATCTTTGGCCTTGTTTAAACTGGGGTGGTATTAGGCATACAATCTGTAAACATCGACCACAGTATTTCTAGGCGAGCAAGGGTGAGTGCTGAAGATTCCCGGAGTCTTTATACTACTCAAGTTGTTTGTTCGAACTACCTAAAATGGTTGTATCAACTGCTTTACTATATTGTAACATTCAGTTTGCAGTATTAGACTATGTGATTTGTCATAGACGACAGTGCAATCCGTAGATAGGTCTTCTTGTATAATTCATTTAAATTGAACTTAAGTTTCAATATAGTTGATTGTTGTGAGGAAACGTTAGTTACTCTTAATCAACACAAATTATCATGTATGTTCTTTACTTTCCGATGTGTGTTACTTGGAATGTTATTCACATTGCGAATAACATTACTCTACTAACATCACACAGTGTTACTTCGTAATAATTCAGGCACTGAATTCTTTCAATTTCATTTTATCGTATAAGAAAGTAATAGCTTCCAAACTCATTGAAAATATAGCCAACTCAGTTTGTATCGACAATATGTTGAAATTTTTTGTTATATGCTGGCAATAATAGCATTCATTCCTTTTTATGATTTAAATGTTGAGTTGTAAAACTATGAGATACCGACTTCTCAAAGAAGTATGGATCATATGGATCGTCACTGATATGAAAAAGCAGGGAATGTATATATAACTAATCGATACAATTAACCAGTTAACTACTCAATAATGCATAGGCTGAAAGGAATAAGCTGTTCAACACAAACTCAAGTCACGAAGGACTTGCCAAAGGTTCATATAACCCATCGGGGCACAATTCAAGGAGCAGTGCGACCTCAAGTTCAATACAATAATGGAAAATAGTTATAATCAAAAGATACCAAACAATATCAGAGTTAGGCAGCAAATAAATGTGCGGACATGCATATGATGATGCATGCCCAAGATTCTAGAAATCCTTTCTAATTAAGTAACCAAAACAGTTGCTACTCTGAACCACCTTGCACCCATCATCAATCCTTGCTCAAACTGCACATCAAAAACGAGATACAGGGCTAAGTACAAAAGTATTCAGTGGACTCATTGCCGAAAATATTTTCTTCGTCATAAGTTATTGAACTGCCCACAATAGCACATGAGGATTTTAGTTGAAAGACTCATGCCTATAAAACATTTTATCATTTTCCAAAAGCGTTCGGCCGAACAATTTTATCCATGTTGTTCCATATCTGATCATTCATTCATTCATTCACGCACTATGGAGGTGGCCACCTACACATAGTCGCCATGATCGGTCGAGGTAGCTAACCTTAACTAACAGTCACACGTGTACACAATCTGAGTTAGTCCTGAACTACGTAGGATCCGATCGTTACCCTTTTTTAACGTTGGTGGACCAACACATTATCATACCCTTTTTTTAACCTTAACTCTCTCTCCCTTTTTATAATGAATCCCTAAGCTTCGCTTTTCCGTGAATTGTGTGACCCTCTCCATCTCTGACTCTGATTTCGAAATATACACGGACTCCATCTCTCGCCTCGCGAGCCGCTATCGCGGGCAATGGTCGCGATGCCCAGACACGAGGGAATCCTCTGTGTGCACGTAAATTTTGGCTCGCGAGTTCCAATCGCGATCTTTGGTCGCGATACCGTGTCGCGATGTATCTTCCGTGTCGCCTCGCGATCTTTGGTCGCGATAGCGGGTCACGACTCGCCTTCCGTGTGGGTTCGCGATCTTTGGTCGCGATGCCGTGTTGCGAGCTCCTCTTCCGTATGACCTCGCGATCTTCACTCGCTATGCCGTGTCGCGAGCTCCTCTGTGTGTCTTCGCGAGATCTTCTCCGCGAGTTCAAGTCTCGCGAGCTTCATCCAAATGCTTAAGTGTGTGCCCGTGCGTGTTCTTTCTTTTAAGATCAAAACCTGTGCTAAAATAACACAAACTACACACGGCATCATATCGTTCAAAGCAATTTAATAAATACGAAAAGGTAGCTCAAATAATCATTTATCAATAAGAAACGAGGCAAATATAACCATGTAAAACAGGTAAAAATGAGGCTTATCAACTCCCCCAAACTTAACATTTTGTTTGTCCTCAAACAAATTAGAACAAGAGAGAGACGACCAACGATAGGCAAAGGTCGGACGACAAAAGCAATAAGCCTCAGAGCAATGAGCAATAAACGATTCACTCAAATGAATCAAATCATAACATCTTTCGTTAAACTCCACACATAATAATAATAATAAGCCCAAGCCTTCAAACTTGAATCCTCACGACATGGATATATATATAAGAAATCTCAAACACTCAAGTGTATCAAGGAGGATGTGTATACTCTCAAAGTTTAAAAACACATGGAATCTACCATAAGCTTGCAAATCGTCTAATTCTCCATTGCTCAAATACGTGCTCAAGAACTAAGACAAAAAAAGGTCTTATAAAAGGTTATAATGTAGGCTCTTTGGTAAGGTAGGATATATTTAGGCTAAATGACTCATAATCCCATAATGAAAAACACCATAAGTATCACAAGGCATAATTCCCAAACTTTCACAATTCATTTCAAATCTCTACACCAAAAAGTCATTTTTCTTTTAAGAACTTCACACTTTTCATATAAGTGATATACTCATCTCAAGCACTAGCTACTTACCCATTTATGTTCTTTTCACACACTTATGTCATTTTTTATTTTTATTTTTATATTGAACTTATATGGGTAAGCAACTATTTTTAATAATCACTTTCATCATTTATTTTCTTTCATTCCTTTCTTTTTCTTAACCCTTAATTCAAGCAGTCAAATATCACTAACTACATAACCCAACCCACGGCTATATGAAAGAATAAGGTAGGCTCAAACGGGCTCATCAAATGATAATAAAATAACAGGTTAGTGTTTGGATAGTGTATAGGCTAAGAAAAGAATGCCTACTATCATTTCAAAATTCTTAAGCACATCAATGCAACCTCGAAAAGAACCGAGCAAGTTCTAGAGAAACACATGCTATTTCAAACTATTCACACAGAAAAACAAGATCGAAAAGATATGACAACATCAGCTCAAGTCTCACGGTGTTTCAAAATGTGATCAAGTTCTCAAAGGCTCAATACTCATAGTAATCATAACATGCTTCGTCTCACAAAATCAGTTGCAATCAAATTTTCTAATAAAAACAATTCTCATCATCGGCTGCTCGCCATTCAACTCAACCCAAAATAGACACAAAACCCAAACACGAAAAACAAACCAAAAACAAACCAAAAGAAAACAAAAAGGAAAAACAAACAAAACAAAGGAAAACATTGGGTTACCTCCCAACAAGTGCTAAATTTAAATGTCTTTAGCTAGACCATTACTAACCTCGATCAATCTGGCGTTTTGGCAGCAGACTTCTTCCCAAATCTATGCTTGCCTCCATACTTTGCATTTACGTTAGACCACCACTGAGTGTGGAAGTGGCCTCCCCCAAACTTGTACAAGTCACTCGGAGTTCCATGCCGAGTCCATCTCTTCTTTGTAGCACCCTTGTCAATTGGTCGGTTGACATCCAAGCTCGAGATTTGGCTAGCATCAACAGTGGTGATTGAATGACACTCTTCATGCTCTGAACTATCGTGTCGCGGGATGGCGTCATATATGGAGATTTTCAGCTCCTCATCATTTACTCGAAAGGTGAGATCACCTTCCTGCACATCAATTAAAGCATGACCAGTTGCTAGAAAAGGCCGACCCAAGATTAGTGGTTGATTTTTAAATTCAAGAATGTCTAAAATAACGAAATCAGCTGGAAAGACAAAATCCCGAACTCTTACCAACACATCCTCAACTATTCCCTTAGGGTATGCAACTGACCTGTCAGCCATCATTAATGAAATCGAGGTTTTCTTCATTTTGCCCAGCTCCAAGCGGTTGAACACAGATAATGGCATCAGGTTTATGCTCGCTCCTAAATCACACAACACGTTGGGGAACGTATGCTCGACAATCTCGCACTCTAGCGTGAAGCTTCCCGGATCTTTCTGTTTTAGTGGCAACTTTCTCTGCAAGATAGTACTGCATTCTTCAGAGAGGTTGATCTTGTCAAATTTCCCCAACTTCTTCTTATTCGCCACTGCATCTTTGAGAAATTTGACGTATCCGGGAATATTCCTGAGTGCATCAAAGAGAGGTATATTAATGTTAACTTTCTAGAATATCTCCTTGAAGCGGGCGTACTCCTCATCATATTTTGTCTTCCCGATGCGTTGAGGAAATGGGTAGTAGGTTTTGGGGCGTTATCGATCATTCGTGTTTCACTCGTGAATGTTCACCCTTTCCTTCCCTCGCGATGTCTCTTCACCATTCTCTCGCGACACTCTCTTCCTTGGATTGCTTATCTCCTTGATTCTCGGATGATTTTCATATTAAGCTCCACCTCAAATATATCGCATTGCATTGATTTGGAGGTGTGATTCTTCAGTTTTGCTCGGTATTACTTGGGAATTGACCTTTTGTGCATTCCACTCTTTCATTGCCATCCGCCCCACTTGGTTCTCAATCATCTTTACTTGTTTTCCAAGGGCTATCACCGTATTGTTGATGGCATTGACCGTGCTCTCCGGGCGTTCATTCTATTCCCAAGTCTTTGGATCGAATATTTTTCGAGCCACAATTTTTGGTGACTCATGCTATTTGTTGATTGCTCGCCAACACTTGCGCATCATCTCTTCAAGCCTCGGCTTCTTAGGTTCCATAATCATCCCATTATTCACGGCAAAACCGGTGGTGGTTCTTGAGCATTACATGCATTGGCATAGGAAAAATTGGGATGATTCCTATTGTTGGGATGATAAGGCGGGTTCCTCTTTGATTCCTTGAAAGTTGTTCCTTTGGTTCACAAATTGAACCTCCTCGATATTCTGCGCCATGGCCACGGTCATCCGCCTTTTCTCTCGGCCAGTACTCATCCGCGAGTTGTGAACTTCTAACAAGTCATCATACTTATCATCCAACTCTGCGGCGACCCACTCTTACGATCGGTTGTCTCTCCATCGGCATCGATAACTGTTGGATGCCATCTCCTCAATTATTCTCAACACTTCATCGATTCCTCGATTGAGAAGGCATCCTCCGGCTGATGCATCAACAATGCCACGGGTGTTAGCATTGAGTCCACTATAAAATTGTGTTACTTGTTGCTCAGGTGAAAACCCATGTTGTGGACACTTTCGGAGCAGGTTTCTGAATCGCTCCCAGGCTTCAAATAATGATTCATCTCCCAATTGTGAAAAATGGGAGATCTCGGCAATGATCTTCTGAGCCTTGGTAGGTGGAAAGTATTTAGATAGAAATTTCTCGCACAATTGCTCCCATGTAGTGATTCTTGATCTGTCCAAGCTCTTGAACCATTCTTTCGCTTGACTCCTCAGCGAAAATATAAACATCCGCATCCGGATGGCATCAGCCGACACTCCGTTCTGCTTGATAGTATCACAGATATCCAAGAACGCTTCCAAATGTGCATTGGGGTGCGCACACCCTCCCCAAACCGCCCGCTTGTATTATCTTGATGAGGCGAGCTTTAATTCAAATTATTCGCATTCACGTTTGGCCCCCATCCTCCACCTTGGAACTGATCCGTCGGTGGCCTGTACATGTGGTTGAGCGGTATGGGCTGTGCTCGTTCACCAAACGGGCCCATCTGATTGTTCAACGTCAGTTGGCGTTGCATTGCTGCCAGCATTGCCTCCATTTCGGCCATCCGATCTGGGATTTGGGGCTGTCTATCTGCCATTTCTTGTTGTCTTCTTTCTTGGTTCTCTCTCTTATATGATCTGTCAATCTCGAGATCCAATGGAATAATTTCTTTCCTTTGGGATCTTGTAATCATGCACTGCGTAGAGAGACAAAGTCAAATCCAAGAAGCAACACAGAATTAATAATAAATATTTTTTTTTTTTTTTTTTTTTTTAAAAACGCCTGAATTAATAACTACAATCCAGAAAATTATCAACGTGAAATCTAAGCGGTCCCGACAGCGGCGCCAAAATTTGATCGCTAATATTTCTACCAAATAAATTGATAGTAAAACAAAGTAGTATATATATCGTATCCACGAGGATCATGCGACTCGAGAACACAAATGAATAATCAACACAGAATCTTGATTATTATTCAGGCAACAAAATCAAGAGAGAATATTATGAAACTAGACTTGAAAATAAAGATAGGAATAAAATTCAGATATAAAAGACTGATCCTAGGGATGTACTTAACCTAACCAAATTCACACAATTAACCTATTAACTGCTTACCAATTTAATCCACATTCATATGAAGGATCACTAATGTAACTATAGTTTCCTCCGGAGATGACTATAGTAGTAGGTTAGCCTAAACTCTATCTCCGTCGGGTCTCAAGAGAAGTAAGCTAATTACCAAAAGCACACAAAGATTTAACCTCCTACAGTTCACCTATCTCCGTCGGGTCTCAAGGCAAAAACTGTATTATAAATTCCAGATATCGATTATGCAATTAATTCCGCCAGGACATCAATCACATAACTAACATGCATTAATATTGGCCAGATACCAACACATGAGAATTAAAGCCAAGAATCATAAATCATGAATGGGACGGCAAAACAGTATCAACAGATTAATTATATAAATCTAGTTAGACATACAAACCCTAGGATTAATACGAACTTTAGCTACGCATAATTAAAATAACAAAATAATAAATAAATAAATAAAGCATAAATTAAGATAGATAGATAAAACCGTAAGAATCCACGATGAACAATTGTAACACTTGAATCCGGAAGAAATTCTGAATTCTAATACTAAACTATGAAATTGGAATGAAAATACTTAAAGAAAAAGCTAAACTAAATTAAACGGGAAAAGAACTTGCAAAAGAAAATAAAGAAGAATTTGTGTTCTGCTTTGGAATGGTGTCTTTAAGCTACTTCTCTCTCTCCCTTTTTATAATGAATCCCTAAGCTCCGCTTTTCCGTGAATTGTGTGACCCTCTCCATCTCTGACTCTGATTCCGAAATATACACGGACTCCATCTCTCGCCTCGCGAGCCGCTATCGCGGGCAATGGTCGCGATGCCCAGACGCGAGGGAATCCTCTGTGTGCGCGTAAATTTTGGCTCGCGAGTTCCTATCGCGATCTTTGGTCGCGATACCGTGTCGCGATGTATCTTCCGTGTCGCCTCGCGATCTTTGGTCGCGATAGCGGTCGCGACTGGGTTCGCGTGGGTTCACGATCTTTGGTCGCGATCTTGTGTTGCGAGCTCCTCTTCCGTATGACCTCGCGATCTTCACTCGCTATGCCGTGTCGCGAGCTCCTCTTTGTGTCTTCGCGAGATCTTCTCCGTGAGTTCAAGTCTCGCGAGCTTCATCCAAATGCTTAAGTGTGTGCTCGTGCGTGTTCTTTCTTTTAAGATCAAAACCTGTACTAAAATAACACAAACTACACACGGCATCATATCGTTCAAAGCAATTTAATAAATACGAAAAGGTAGCTCAAATAATCATTTATCAATAAGAAATTAGGCAAATATAACCATGTAAAACAGGTAAAAATGAGGCTTATCAATACACTATTCATGATATCCATAAATACTGCTGGGGCATTTGTGAGTCCAAAAGGTATAACGATGAATTGAAATGACCATACCTTGTACGGAAAGCCGTTTTAGGTACATCCTCTGGTCTAATTCTTAGTTGGTGGTATCCCGAATTTAGATCTATCTTTGAAAAGACTCCTGCTCCCTTAAGTTGATCAAACAGATCGTCAATTCGGGGCAATGGATACTTATTCTTAAGAGTTATCTTGTTTAACTCTCGATAGTCTATGCACATTCTCAAAGTGCCATCCTTCTTCTTCACGAAAAGGACAGGTGCTCCCCATGGAGACACACTAGGTCTAACAAAACCTAATTCCAAGAGTTCTTGTAGCTAGATCTTTAATTCTTCAAGTTCCTTCGGTGCCATCCGGTATGGGGCTTTTGACATAGGGGCAGAACCTGGTCCTAGGTAGATCGTGAATTCAATCTGTCGGTTTGACGGTAATCCCGGTAGTTCATCTGGAAATACATCGAGGTACTCCTTCACGATCGGGACGTCTTCTATCCTCCTCTCATTTTGCTCTTCCTCTTGGAGATAGATAAGGTAGGTGTTGTTTTTATCTTGTTCAGCAATGTCCTTGCCTGTAGTGCGGATATGATTGGGACTCTCCTCCCCATGCTGATCTCGTGAAAGTCTGTAGGTTTCTCCCCGGGATGTTGGAAAGAAATTTTCCTTTCATTACTTAGGATGGTCGCATTATGTTCGGTTAACCAATCCATTCCTAGGATTATGTCCACATCCGTCATGGGTATGACGTGAAGGTTATCTGTCAAGACCTTAAGTGAGCCTAGTTCAAGTTCTACGTTCGAGCATATGTGGGTAACCGTTCTTATATCTCCTACTGGAGAAGAAATTCTCCTGATTTGTGCGTCGCGTTTAGGATCTAATCCTAAGTTCTCTACGCATGCTTCAGCAATAAAAGAATGCGAGGCGCCAGTATCAAATAGTAGGATAACAGGCAATTGGAGGAGTATTCCCATACCTGCCAAGTTTCCTTGGTTCCTTGGCGGCTCCTGTGGGAATTCTCATTCATGGTTGAGGACGTAGGCCCTGGCTTACAGCGGTGGTGGTTGTTGTTATTGATGGTGGTGTTGTTGTTGTTGTGGTTGTTGTTGCGGTTGTTGTTGTGGCTGTTGGGGCTGTCGGTACTGCTGCTGCGGCTGTCGCCATTGTTGTTGTCGTCGCCACCGTGGTTGATATGGTCGCTGATTCGGCTGGTAGTACTGAACCGGGGGCTGTTGTTGGAATGGTTGGGCTTGAATAGCCCAGACCGGTTGGAATTAGTTGGGCACATTGGGACGGCCATTTCCCCCTTGGCGTACCCCGGGACAGTCTCTAGAGTAGTGACCCTTCTTGCCGCACTTGAAGCATCCATCATTGGTGAATGCGCACGCCCCCTTGTGACTCCTATGGCACCTTGGGCACACAGGGAGCTTTACGAATTTCTGGTTTCCCCCACCAGGTGCGGGTACCATAGGGCATCCATTTCCTTGTCCGTGCCCAGATGGCACGTTATTCCCTTACCATGACCTCTTGTCGGCTTGGCCAGCGTTGGATCCTTGTCCTTGGTGGGGTCCTTCCCACTTTCTCTTCCCACGATCCCCTTGGTGATTCAGGGGATGTCTGACAACGATCTATCTTGGGCATGGCGACCTCAATATCAGCCTTGATCGAGGGCCTCACGGTAGGTTAGATTTCCGTGGCCAGCTAGCGAGACCCTGATTTCATGATGGAGTCCTACCCGAACTTTTCTTCCTCTTCTCATCGGTATGGATTAGCTGAGGTGCATACCGCGATATCTCGCACAATGCACGGTCGTAATATGTGATCGTGGTTTTCCCTTGTCGCAGGTTGTAGAACTCATGCTCTTTCCTTTTCCGGTAGCTCTTGGGAATGTACTTCTCGTACAACTCCTCCTTAAATTCCTCCCAGGAGAAATCTTCCAATTCCTCCTCGGATAGAGTCTTCTTTTTTGCCTCCCACCAGAAGTCGGCGGCACCAGTCATTTGGAAAGCAACGCATGACAAGCATTCATGAGAGGTGCAGTGGAGGAAGTTGAAGATTCGCTCCAGAGCACGAATCCAAAGTTCAGCATTCACGGGATTCCCAGTCCCATTGAAAGTCGGCGGGTTCTGCCTGAGGAATAGTTCATCAATCCGTCTCACTGGTGGTGGTGGTGGTGGTGGTGGTGGTGTGGGTTCTCTTTCAGGTGTTACTTCACGATTTCTTCTTCTCGGTGGCATCCTATCCTTCATAAACACACGCAATTAAATATTATCTTATAATATCTATCAGGATCAAAGTATATATATATATATATATCAACACGGTATTCATAATTGTGAGCATAATTCTAACACATCATCGAACACCACATATCACAATATTAAAACAAAAGGCTCTCGGGAGCTATCATCAGATAACCTCAATTGCCCTGCGAGGACTTTCATCAGTGTTTTGAAGATTTACAAAAGACCAGGTACAGAGTATTATGCCTAAAAACAAATATCAGCATCACTTCGTGTACCTAGTCACGGTGCGTACGAAAATCTAAACGCTACCGTGGGCATCAAAATAGGGTTTCATGTCGGAACGACTCATCGTTTCTGCATGTATCAAAAGATATACAGAGTATATAGACAAAAGACTATCTAGTCCTAGGAACTAGATCCATGATCGCCCGGGGTGTAGATAAAGCTCCAGGTGTCGAGTCAAGACTGAAAGTATGGGAACTATCTGCTCCCTCCATCTCATCATCAGCTGCTGGGTCCTCCTCGGGGTCTTCGTCCGGGTCTTCCTCGGGATCTTCCTCCGGGTCTTCCTCCCGATCTTCCTCCTCGGCATCGAGTGCGGGGGCCACGGGCTCTTGGATTCCAATGACCCTGGCGTCTTCCATAGCGGCCAGGTCTCGGCGGATCTCGGCCATGACCTCCTCAAAAGCAGTGGCTAGGAATGGGGCAGTAGCCAGACGAGTACAAGCTCCTCTCACGGTGCCTACAGCTAGGCCACGTGGATCCTCGATCTCCACCGAATTGTGGTACACAGGTGCATGCGAGGGCGGCGGGCGGAGGAGGGCTGGCGGTGGAGGTGGAGTGCAGGCATGGGATGGCCGGCGGCGATGGTGCAGGCGGGCGTGCGAGGATGGAATCCTACTAGTGGTAGGACCAGGAAGGTGGTATCGGGGACAGGAAGGTCCAGCCTCGAACATGTCCCTGCCACTGCCAGGCAAGAACACGGGTCCATCAGCTGCCAAGCGGGGCACCTCTGGGTGGAGCCACTCTGGAATCTCGTCGCGCCAAGTGTATTCCCGCGTGGGGAGATATGGCCCACGTGGTGTTGCTCCGTACACCGTGAATACATAGCTCAAGTGGCTAACAAAGCGAGGCTGGTCCATCTCCAGATCGAAGCTCTCACGGCGTCAATAGATATAGTCCGCCGATATCTCGAGGAATAGCCACGCGATCGGATGGCGGTCTCATGATCGATCGGAGTACCCGTCATAATGCGATGTACCACGGGCATGTGCGTGACCCAATGGCGTGTGAAGTCGCGAGAACTCACGAGGTCATCTCGCCGGTATATCGGTAGATGCGGTATGAGCGCATCGACCTCCCGGGTGTGGCCTAGAGGATGAGGTGCTGAGTCGTGAAGGCAGGTCAGATCCATCGAAAAGGAAAGTATCACTAAGGTCAAACACGGTAAACATAACGGTGTATCTAGAAGAAGGTATGTACACAATAAACATCTGTACAAGGAAGGTTATAGCAATCTATATTATACTATGACCTACATTCTTAAATTCTTATGGCACGACTTTTATTGTTGGGTCTTCGGGAAGAGACGGTATGGTTTCTTAGAGTAGAGCAACGATCGATGCCTAGCCTTCGGGTAATGGCTAAGTGGTCACCTTATCTTATTGCGTCCTGGATTACTTATTTCTACTCACGTTATAGAATCACATCATATCCGTTCTCATTATGCACTTACAATTCATTATTTCCTTTCATACTTCCTTAAGGTTATACTTTGATTCTTTTCATTATTGTTACGATAGAGGCAACATGCATTCGGAATTCCTTCGCATAGAGAGGTTGGGACTCATAACAGTGCAAACCTCCAGTTAAGCAATCACTTCATCATCGTAGACTCGTCGCGTTCTCATCCTCGAGTCCGTTCGGATTGTGATTCTTAAGATTTCTATGTTCTCGTTCTTCCTTAGTATTTCGTTCAATTGGGGATACCTTATGTTTTCATACTAAGTTCGGCGCAAAATGGATCATGCGTCTTAAGAGTCTATGTCCTCATGGGAAAACATACTCATTTACATCCTGCTTCTAGCATGCTTCGCATATAGCAGTAAACATAGATCATAACATGTATTACAACAAACAGTATTCTCATTTTACTCATTTACCAAGCCTCTAAAGTTTGCAACTTTCTTTCAACTAATGACCAATCAATTGAAACAACTTTTCAATTTCAAAATATTCCTCTTTCCAAAATATATTTCAATTCCCCAACAAGGAAATATTGTAAGTCCGTTTCACAATTCATATACTTCCATTATTTCAAAACAACCTTTAGTTGAAATAGTTACCTTCTTCCTCGTTGAGCAGGACGACGATGGAGTGCAGTGCAGTAGCAGTCAAACATAAACAATTTCTAGACTCAACTTTCAACTTAGGATTCAAGGAAAGGGTTTCTAGGGTTCAGAGCGAACAAGTGCTTTGATATCACTTTGTGACGTCCCGACTTCTCAAAGAAGTACAAATCATATGGATCGTCACTGATATGATAAAGCAGCGGATATATATATATTACTAATCGATACAATTAACCAGTTAACTACTCAATAATGCATAGGCTGAAAGGAATAAGCTGTTCAACACAAACTCAGTGAATGAAGGACTTGCGAAAGTTTCATATAACCCATCAGGCACAATTCGAGGAGCAGTGCGACCTCAAGTTCAATACGATAATAGAAAACAGTTATAGTCAAAAGATACCAAACAATATCAGAGTTAGGTAGCAAATAAACGTATGGACATGCATATGACGATGCATGCCCAAGGTTATAGAAATCCTTTCTAATTAAGCAACAAAAACAGCTACTACTCTGCACCACCTCGCACCCATCATCAATCCTTGCTCAACCTGCACATCAAAAACAAGATGCAGGGCTAAGTACAAAAGTACTCAGTGGACTCATTGCCGAAAACATTTTCTTTGTCATAATTTATTGAACTGCCCACAATAGCACATGAGGATTTTAGTTGAAAGACTCATGCCTATCAAACATTTTATCATTTTCCAAAAGCGTTCGGCCGAACAATTTTATCCATGTTGTTCCATATCTGATCATTCATTCATTCATTCATTCATTCGCGCACTATAGAGGTGGCCACCTACACATAGTCGTCGTGATCGGTTGAGGTAGCTAACCTTAACTCATAGTCACACGTGTACACAATCCGAGTTAAGTCCTTAACTAAGTCGGATCTGATCGTTACCCTTTTTTAACGTTGGTGGACCAACATATTATCATACCACGTTGGATATACCAACCTCAGATAGGATTACAACAAAACATAAACATTTGGCAGTCAATAACAGTTCATGGAATAACATTTCATAAAGCTTTTGTAAATCATGCTTTGAGATAGACATGCATGTCATTTTTGTTTCAAGAGAGCCCACCTGCTAATCCAAGCTAAATGTTCTAAGTGAGCGGTGTGAGTGTCCTTCCTCAGCAACTACGCACGATCGAACCTTTCATAAGAAAATAGCCGTTCTTAGATTCTTTCTATCGATCGAAGGTCGTTTATAAATTATGACTTAAAGTTCCCAATTAGGGTTTTCTTTATGATTTCATGTGATGGTTTTAAGATAATTTCTATTATCTTACATTCCCAAATTCTCAAACTATATTACTTCCTCAATCATAGACGAACCTCAACTTATGAGTCATATACTCCGAGTCTATCCTCGACTCTTAACCTTAGTGTTCTTCTAAACGTTATTACGTTATAGATTATCGGTAATCAAGTATGATTGGTATATTAGGATATTCTCAAGCCACTAACTAGACTTAACAATTGTAGTTACGTCCTAGTAGGTTGTGTTTGACGACTTGTCGTATTAGCACGACGATTAAAAGGAAGTCTTGACTTATGATTCAAGTGACCACATACTATTATGTAAGTAAGTACTTTAGGAATAGATGAAGTGCTTCGGGAATATTAACTCGACTTTTGAGACATAAGGATCGACATCTTATGTTCGAATCTTTGCTTACACTTTACGACATTGTTTGTTCCTCTTAACTTGTCGGAGACTATATAAGTTGTGTAATCGCGATTCGTTGTTGAGTTGTCTTAACATTCAATCTAATATCATATTAGGTTGTCGTTGTTGAGTATCAACGTTGTAACTCGTCTTTTGGTTTCTTTAACTAAGGAACTCACGTTTGAGTATCCTATTATTAATAGAAAACCCTAATTTGTGTCTAACTTCGATTCTCATTAATTCCTTCTTAAGTTATCAAAATTAGTCGATTTCTTTTGGATTCTCGTATATAAAGTATTATGTTGTTTACGTTTGGGGTTTTGTTTGTCGGCACAACATAAACATAACCATTCAACACTATACAATACCATACACAACTTAAACTATACGAAAGCATTAGAAAACCATAATTTCTAATATAATACACAATCATTGTGTATGTGTGCGTAAGTGTTCCATTCATTCATCACAATCACAACCATTCATTCCAAGCTTATAGTTTAACTATCATAGCATCATTTAACATTAGAATTAAACTCATACTTAGCCTTTTTGCTACGTTTTCGATAATTAGCAATAATTAGCATATGTATCCAATAAATTCCAATAAAATTACGTTATACTTCTATCATACTATAGAATTTAATTACCAACTCAATATCATCATATAAAATTTCAAAGCATAGGTTAAAATGCATATAGTTCTCGGTATATAGGTTTTATTGAACATTGGTGTTCAATAAATTCCACAAAAATCATATCATGCTTATATCATATACTAAACATGAAATATCATTTCATATCATACATTAAAATTAAAACACATGCTTCTCACCCCAATATACTTTCGGTAATCACGATATATATGTATATATATATATTCAATAAATTCTATTCACTTCACAATATGTTTATAATATGCAATAAACATGTAATATTAACATTAATCATCAAGTAATATTTATAATATGAACCAATGATTGGAATTCTTTTTGTCCTTACATATATATTACATATGTGTTCAATAAATTCCCAACAATGCATATTAGGTTCATATTATTTCTAAACATCACATACTATATTATTTTCAACAAATAAAAATCAAATAAATCCTAATATATATATATAAACTTTCGGTCATAACAATAAAATAGGAGATGTGTTTGAATAAATTCAAGATTAATATATGATGTTCATATCATACATTAAATACTATATCTCAACTATTTTCAACAAATAAAATCAAAATAAATTCCAAAATATATATAGGTATAGGTATTTTCATGAAAAATAGGAGAAGTGTTCTAATAATTTCCAGATTAATATATGATGTTCATATCATATATTAAACATTATTTCTCAACTATTTTTCAAAAAAAAAAACCAAACAATGGCTTAAATTCACCATATAGCTCACGGCATTTAAAAAAAAGCAAGAAAATTCTGAAAATTATCATATTTATTCTACATGCTCCTAATACATCAATAAGCAATAATATCAACTAATATTCACAAAATCATGCTTTATCTTATATAAAATAAATTCTACCAAAAATTGAAAAATATAAAACATGCTCCAAAAATCTTCAAACTTTAAACACAGCCTTATAACATATTTCTAATCATATTTTATTCATGGCTTGAGAGCATTTGGTGGCTCAAATATCAAATAGGGTTTTTCATGAAATAATTCAAGAAAAATCTAGAAAAACATTCTACTCCATTATAAATGAAGAGAATGATGAATTATACATTTTTATGGTCTTATAATAATTATTTGAGGGTTGGGATGGTTTGAAATAGGGGATTAAAGCTTAAAAGCTTGAAGAACAAAAGAGAGAAGTTTGAAATAAGAGAGAGAATTTGTCTCCCAAGTGAGAGAGAGAGGGATGGACAAAATGCTGCTCCCTTGGCAGTAAATGAGCTGTTATAAGCTCATTTTGGGGGGTCTTGGTGGTGGTTGGGAGAAGGAATGGTCAAATTACCCGATTTTGTATGTTAATGTCGACTCTTTAAGTTTTATCGCACTTTCGATTGATTTCTCGGAACCTGAAGGTTTTATTTTCTCAAATAGCCTTAAAATGAATTATTTCATGGTTCATAATAATTTCATGAAGTTTGGATGGCATCCGATAAGTCAATTCCGAGTTATCGCGGAAAAACAGCGTTCGACGATTAAATTATGCTCATTCGAAAATTCTATTGAATTCTTGAGCTTTCATAATTAATTTGAGTCTTATAAATCATTTTTATTGATTTAGACCATTGGTTCGAGTTTCGGGTCGTTCGGATCAGTTTAGGGTTTTTTCGGTATTTGTACCCGGCGTTCGGTTAAGTTCTTCAGGAATTTCGTTCAGGAATTGATTCTTATGAATTCTAAATTCATAATAATATATTCCTCCTTGATTTTGATTGTTATCAGTAATTTTCATGATTAGCACGGACTGGAAGTTGATCCGGCTCGTAAATAGTGCTTTTAAGGCTGACCGGCATGCCCGAAAATTCTCATTCTTTGGCTTCTCACATATTTTCGTGAGAGGATTCTAGAAACCAAATCCTTTCGTCAAGATTCATTCTCGATCTTTTATTCCTTGTTCCTTAGCTTTTGGATACGTCGATCCAAGATCTTCGTAGGTAGTTCCACATAGCTCATATTGTCATCGAGGACAATGTCTGTCGGTGATAATACATGGTTGGGGTCGTGTATGTACTTCCTGAGCTGCGAAACGTGGAACACATTGTGCACGTTCCCAAAGCTTGGCGGTAATGCCTTTCCAAAATTTCATAGGGTCCTATGAAACGTGGTCATAGCTTCCATTTGATTCCGAATCTCACAATTCCTTTTGATGGAGAAATCTTCAAGAAGACTTTGTCTCCCACTTCAAAATGCAGCTATGTGCGACGTTTGTTCGCGTACGACTTCTTTCGGTCTTGGGCCTCCTTGATCCGTTGGCGGATCTGTCTCACAATCTCGATCATTTCTCCCACATAGTCAGGTCCTAATACTCTCCTTTCTCCCACCTCATCCCAGTAAAGTGGTGATCGACATTTCTTTCCATAAAGCACTTCATAAGGGGCCATTCCAATAGTTTCTTAGTAGCTGTGGTTGTAGGCGAATTCTACTAGTGGTAGCACTTGTTCCCAACTTTCTCCTCTATCGAGGACAACAGTTCTCAACATGTCTTCAAGCGTTTAAATGGTCCTCGGATTGTCCGTCCGTCTGTGGGTGGAACGCGGTACTGAAATGTAGTCGAGTCCCCAATTCTTTTTACAAGCTCGTCCAAAATCTGGATGTAAATTTTGAATCCATATCCGACGTGATAGTCCTCGGAACTCCATGTAAACATATGACTTCTCGAACGTACAACTATGCTACTCTGTCTGATCCATGTGTTATCGGAATGGGTAGAAAATGCGCGCTCTTGGTCAAACGATCGATGATGACCCAAATAGCGGTATTTCCTCTTTGTGATTTGGGTAGCCCGGTAACAAAATCCATGGCTATGTCATCCCATTTCCATTCCAGTATGTCTAGCGGTTGTAAGGTTCCATACGGTCGTTGATGGATTGCTTTCACTTGCTGGCACGTCAAACAACGTTCTACGAATGAAGCTACGTCTCGCTTCATTCCATCCCACCAAAATTTCTCCTTGAGGTCTTGGAACATTTTGGTGCTTCCGGGGTGTGCGGTGTAAGAAGTCTCATGGGCTTCTTTCAAGATCTCAATCTTAAGCCCTTCGTCTTCTGGAACACACACTCTCCCTTCATACAACAAAAAGTTATCTGTTGCTTCTTCGAAATTCTTAGGGTTGTTGTCCTTGATCTTGGCTCGTATTTCCTCTAGCTTCTTGCTCTTCCTCTGAGCTTCTAAGATTCGGACTCTTAAGTCTGGGATTGCAATCAACATCGTAATATGACCTTCTATCGTCTGAGACGGGTCCATGACTTCGATATTCATCTTTTGAATTCCTTTATAAGCGTCTCTTCATGATTGAGGAGACATCCCAAACTAGGGTGGGATTTACGACTCAAGGCATCGGTTACAACATTAGCTTTGCCTGGGTGGTAATTGATACCACAGTCGTAATCTTTCACCAGTTCTAACCATCTACGTTGCCTCATGTCAAGATCTTTCTGCTCAAAGAAATACTTCAGGCTTTTATGGTCAGTATAGATCTCACATCTAACTCCATAGAGATGGTGTCTTCAAATCTTTAAGGCATGTGCGACCACTGTTAATTCCAGGTCGTGCGTAGGATAGTTCAGCTCGTATAGGAGTAATTGCCTTGAAGCATAAGCAATAACTTTGCCTTCTTGCATCACAACATATCCTAGTCCATTCTTCGAAGCATCTGTGTAGATTGTGTACTCTTTATCTGCTTGCATCTGCTGATCGATGCAGTTGTCGTCGAAGAACTCCTTCAATCTCTGGAAACTAGCTTCACACTCGGCGGTCCAAGTGTACTTGATTCATTTCCTCAACAATTGGGTCATGGGTCAGGCTATCGTTGAAAATCCTTCGATAAATCTTCGATAGTAGCCGGCAAGTCCTAAGAAGCTCCGAATTTCATTCG
Organism: Salvia rosmarinus; assembly: GCA_036937905.1. NCBI lineage: Eukaryota > Viridiplantae > Streptophyta > Magnoliopsida > Lamiales > Lamiaceae > Salvia > Salvia rosmarinus. The sequence continues at coordinate 24,320,352 of CM072814.1, read as the reverse complement.
GGTTCTTTGGTGATTTTCATTCTCGAACTGTATCGATCTTCGATGGGTCTACTTTGATTCCCTCGGCGGACACAATGTGACCTAAGAATGTCACATCGCCTAACCATAATTCACACTTGCTAAACTTGGCAATGTAGGGAAATCTGATTTTAACCCTCTCCTGAGAATCTATCTTGGATGTTTAATTCACCATACATTGATTATGTTCCTAGCATGCACCTATATAATTAATTGCAACACGTTGGTGTTTTCTCGTGTTTACCTACAAATTCGTCGGACAAGAATTGGTTCAAGACTCGTGCTTCGATCTTCTGGACAGTGTCTCGATTGCCTAAACTCCAATGTCGAGTGAGGACAATCTATGGAGAGTGCTACATAAATTCGCCTTCTTCCTTACCCAAGAGATTCTCGAAAATCCTCACCATATGAATAATATATTTCGAAAAATTTCTTCTCTTAGATTGGGGTTTGATTTTCTCTTTTCTTATATTTATAATGCAACCCTAAATCCTATTAAGATAGGATTTCTACATATCTAATAAGTATAATAATATATCTTCAGATAGAGAGCATCAAAACAGAGTCCTAGTGGGACTCTATATGAGGGGGACGAAAATTCTCAAGCTACAGGCCTTGATGGGCCAGCCTAGGGATCAAATGCAAGGAATAAAGATGGGCCTCAAATAAATTAATTATCTTATGTTCAGCCCAGAACATAAATTAATTCATAAACATTTATTCATGCCACTAGAGAATAAATGTTGACTAAATCGCACGTCCATAAATTATTTACAGCGTTCTGACTGTTCTTTAATTCTTTAAGTAGTACCACTCAACCTTATTATTGTACTTGAGATAACTCAACCTAGAGGGTTTAGTATAATAAACCTTTTGAGCTCCTTAAAGAGACGTCATCATCCTAAACGGATACGGTGACTCGACACAGGTAACTAGCATGACATACAAGCACTGCCACCACCGAGGATACAGAGAATCTTGGATTATCTCATGTAACCCTCACCCATAACAAGTCAAAGTGATGGTCAGCAACTCATACTCACCTAATACCTTATTAAGGTTTAGATCAACGTATAGTCTCCGAGATCTAGGTTCTTCACAACGGTCAGATAGAAGAACTCATCTTACTGTGATCCATCAATACGTCAGAGACGTACCAGCATAGACAAGCAACCAAATCAAGTCACTTCTTATTATACCGCAGCCTATACTGACAAGTCGTCCTCAAGTTGTCTCAGCTGTGATTCTTCTTATATCTTATTAAGCATGACCAATCATACAGACTTCTGTGATCTACAACACACTGTATGATCTAGCTTATATATGAGATAAAGGGACATACATATGCAATCAAGTAAACAATCCAGATAGGAGATTGTAATAGTGGTAACAGAAAACATTGTATACAAGCTCAACCAAAACTGCTTCCAGTATACAAATCCAACATGCAAAGAGTTGCTCTTGCCTTAATGTTTGCAGCACAGTTCTCAAATGCTCTTCGTGTTCTTGGTTATCCTTGGAGTATATTAGGATATCGTCTATGAATACTAAGACAAATTTGTCTAGGTATGGGTGAAATACCCTATTCATGATATCCGTAAATACTGTTGGGGCATTTGTAAGTCCAAAAGGCATAACGATGAATTAAAATGACCATACCTTAGCGGAAGCCGGGTACATCCTCTAGCTAATTCTTAGTTGATGGTATCCGGCTTTAGATCTATCTTTGAAAGACTCGCTCCTTAAGTTGATCAAATAGATCGTCGATTCTTGAGTTATCTTGTTTAACTCTCGATAGTCTATGCACATTCTCAAAGTGCCATCCTTCTTCTTCATGAAAAGGACAGGTGCTCCCCATGGAGACACACTAGGTCTAATAAAACCTAATTCCAAGAGTTCTTGTAGCTGGATCTTTAATTCCTCAATTTCATTCGGTGCCATCCGGTATGGGGCTTTTGACACAGGGGCAGAACCTGGTCCGAGGTCGATCATGAACTTAATCTGTCGGTTTGGCGGTAATCCCGGTATTTCATCTGGAAATACATTGGGGTACTCCTTCACGATCGGGACGTCTTCGATCCTCCTCTCATTCTGCTCTTCCTCATGGAGATAGACAAGGTAGGCGTGGTTTTCTATCTTGTTCAGCAACGTCCTTGCCTGTAGTGCGGATATGATTGGGACTCTCCTCCCCATGCTGATCCCGTGAAAGTCTGTAGGTTTCTCCCCGGGATGTTGGAAAGAAATTTTCCTTTCATTACATAGGATGGTCGCATTATGTTCGATTAACCAATCCATTTCTAGGATTATGTCTACATCCATCATAGGTATGACGTGAAGGTTATCTGTCAAGACCTAAAGTGAGCCTAGTTCAAGTTCTAGGTTCGAGCATATGTGGGTTACCATTCTTATGTCTCCTACTGGAGAAGAAATTCTCATGATTTGTGCGGTGCGTTTAGGATCTAGTCCTAAGTTCTCTACGCATGCTTCAGCAATAAAAGAATACGAGGTGCCAGTATCAAATAGTATGATAACAGACAATTGGAGGAGTATTCCCATACCTGCCAAGTTTCCTTGGTTCCTTGGCGGCTCCTGTGGGAATTCCCTTTCTTGGTTGAGGGCGTAGGCCCTGGCTTGCGGTGGTGGTTGCTGTTGTTGATGGTGTTGTTGTTGTTGCTGCGGTTGTTGTTGTTGTTGTTGCTATGGTTGTTGGGGCTGTCGGTACTGCTGCTGCGTCTATCGCCATTGTTGTTGTCATTGCCGCCGTGGTTGGTATGGTCGTTGATTCAGCATGTAGTACTGAACCGGGGGTTGTTGTTGTCTTTGCCGCCGTGGTTGATATGATCACTGATTCGGCTGGTAGTACTGAACCGGGGGCTGTTGTTGGAACGATTGGGCTTGAATAGCCTGGACCGATTGGACTTGGTTGGGCACATTGGGACGGCCATTTCCCCCTTGGCGTACCCCGGGATAGTCTCTAGAGTAGTGACCCTTCTGGCCACACTTGAAGCATCCATCATTGGTGAATGCGCACGCCCCCTTGTGACTCCTATGGCACCTTGGGCACACAGGGAGCCTTACAATTTTGGTTTCCCCCGCCAGGTGCGGGTACCATAGGGCGTCCATTTCCTTACCCGTGCCCAGATGGCAAGTTATTCCCTTGCAATGGCCTCCTGTCGGCATGGCCAGCGTTGGATCCTTTTCCTTAGTGGGGTCCTTCCCACTTCCTCTTCCCACGATCCCCTTGGTGATTCGGGGGATATACAGCAACAGTCCTGTCTTCGGGCATGGCAGCCTCAATATCCAACGCCCGACTGAGGGCCTCACGGTAAGTCAGATTTTCGTGGCCAGCTAGCGAGACCCTGATTTCATGAAGCAGTCCTACCCAAAACTTTTATGTCCTCTTCTCATCGGAATCGACTAGCTGAGGCACATACTGCAACATCTCACATAATGCACGGTCGTAATCTGTGACCGTGGTTTTCCCTTGTCGCAGGTTTTAGAACTCATGCTCTTTCATTTTCCTATAGCTCTTGGAATGTACTTCTCGTACACCTCCTCCTTAAATTCCTCCCAAGAGAAATCTTCCAATTCGTCCTCAGATAGAGTCTTCCTTTTACCTCCCACCAGAAGTCGGCGGCACCAGTCATTTGGAAAGCAACGCATGACAAGCGTTCTTGAGAGGTGCAGTGGAGGAAGTTGAAGATTCACTCCAGAGTGCGAATCCAAAGTTCAGCATCCACGGGATTCCCAGTCCCATTGAAAGTCGGTGGGTTCTACCTGAGGAATAGTTCCTCAATCTGTCTCGCTAGTGGTGATGGTGGTGGTGGTGGTGTGGGTTCTCTTTCAGGTGTTACTTCACGATTTCTTCTTCTCGACGGAATCCTATCCTTCATAAACACACGCAATTAAATATTATCTTATACTATCTATCAGGATCGAAGTATATATATATCAGCACGATATTTATAATTGTGAGAATAATTCTAACACATCATCGAACACCACATATCACAATATCAAATCAAAAGGTTCTCGAGGAGCTATCATCAGATAACATCAATTGTCTCTGCGAGGACTTTCATCAGCGTTTTGAATATTCAACTAAGGTACAAGCTGTACAAGAGTGGAAATCACCCATAACGCCGAATGAAATTCGGAGTTTCTTAGGTTTGGCACGATATTATCGAATGTACATTGAAGGATTTTCTAAGATTGCAAGACCAATGACTCAATTACTCGGAAAGGAGTAAAGTTTTAATGGACCAAAGAATGTGAAGAGAGTTTCCTAGAACTTAAGAAGCGGTTGACTTCAGCACCTGTACTGATGGTACCAGAACCAGATCAAGAATTTACTCTCTATACAGATGCGTCAAAGAACGGATTAGGATGTGTTCTTATGCAAAAAGGAAAATTCATCGCTTATGCTTCCCGGCAGCTAAGACTTAAATATCCAACACATGATTTAGAATTAGTTGCGGTAGTCCATGCGTTAAAATTTGGAGGCATTATTTGTATGGATCGAGAAATGAAATTTTCACAGATCATAAGAGTTTAAAGTACTTCTTTGAGCAAAAAGATTTGAACATAAGTCAAAGAAGGTGGCTTGAACTCGTCAAATATTATGACTGTAAAATCAATTACCACCCTAGAAAAGCGAATGTGGTAGCAGATGCTCTGAGTCGAAAAAGTCAAGGACAGTTAAGAATGATCCTCACCCAAGAACAAGAGTTGATTAGGGATTTTGAGAATTTGAAGATAGAAATGGTATTTCCACCAGATACCACTGCGAGTATCATATCTACGCTGGTGGTTGTACCAGACTTAAGGACGAGAATTGTAAATGCCCAATGACAAGATGAACAACTAGAAAAGTTGCGAGCTAAAATCAGAACGAAAGGATTTCAAGATTATAATGAAGCTCGGGACAATGCAATTATGTTCCGAAATAGGATTGTTGTACCCAACAATCAAGGGCTAAAGGATGAAATCATGAGTGAAGCTCATAATTCGCTTTATACGTCGTACCCAGGAAGCACAAAGATATATTAAGATCTTAAACAACAATTCGTGTGGACTGGAATGAAGCAAGATATAGCATCATTCGTGGAGCGATGTCTAGAATGCCAACAAGTTAAAAGCACTACATCAACGACCATATGGAAAGCTGCAACCTTTAGAGATTCCTGAATGGAAATGGGACCACATAGCCATGGATTTTGTAAAAGGACTACCAAGATCAAAGCGTGGAAATACTGCTATATGGGTAATTGTTGATCTTCTTACCAAATGTGCTCATTTTATTCCAATTCCTGTTACCTATGGAGCTAACAAGTTAGCCCAGATATATGTTCGCGAAATAGTGCGGTTACATGGAGTACTTGTATCCATCACTTCAGATAGAGACTCCAAATTCACATCGCGATTTTGGTCGAGTTTCCAAGAAGAATTAGGGACACAATTGAATTTTAGTACAACTTTCCATCCTCAAATAGACGGTCAGACGGAAAGAACTATTCAAACGCTGGAGGACATGCTCCGAACTGTAGTGCTAGATCGAGGCGAACAATGGGAACAAGCCTTACCGTTAGTTGAATTTGCTTATAACAATAGTTATCAAGCTACAATTAACATGGCGCCATACGAAGCTCTCTACGATAAGAAATGCAGATCGCCTCTCTATTGGGACGAGGTTGGAGAAAGAAAGGTGTTGGGACCGGAGGCAATCAAAGAAATGATCGAAATTGTATGACAAACCAAGAAAAGAATTCAAGAAGCTCAAGATCGCCAAAAGTCTTACGTGGATGTTCGCCGCACAGAACTCAACTTTAAAATTGGAGACAAAGTTTTCCTAAAAGTGTCTCCAACTAAAGGCGTACATCGATTTGGAATAAAAGGAAAACTGAAACCGAGATTCATAGGACCGTACGAAGTTTTGGAAAGAATTGGACCTGTAGCGATTGCCACCAAATTTTAGCAACGTACATAACGTATTCCATGTGTCGCAATTACGAAAATATGTGTTTGATCCAAAACACATCATTCATCAAGAAGAAATAATTACTGAGCCAAATTTGAGCTACGAAGAAAGACCAGAATGTATCTTAGATCGGAAGGAACAACAACTAAGGAATAAATCTATTCCTTTAGTTAAAGTAAGTGAAAACATCATGGCTCAGAGGAAGCGACATGGGAACTAGAAGAGCAAATGAAACAGAAGTATCACGAATTATTTACCTAAGGTACTAAATTTCGGGACGGAATTTCTTTAAGGGGGAGGGGATGTAATATCCCTAACTTTTAATTAGTAATTAATTAAAGATTAAGGTTAAACAGGGCATTGCATCCTTATTAAGAAGGAAAATAGAAATGCCTAAGATCCAAAATATTTGATTTCAAGTAGTAAAATAAAAGGTGATCGATAAATCGAATCCTAAAAATTTCAAGTAAAAGATTTTGTTTAGAAATTTAAATTATTATGTAGATTGATTATTTGATCTTAATGATCAAAGAAATGTTATAACAATAGAAAAATTTAAATTATGCCTTTATATATGCTACATTTTCATATTATGTATTAAGTATGATTTTATGGATATAAGATTAGCATGTTATTATTTTTACTTTCTAAAGTAATGAAAACAAGAAAAATAAGTAATATGTACATAATTATTAACATTAAATAAAATATATATTCATATCATATTATTATTATGGATAAATATGAATATGGAAGCATTAAATGGGAGCATTCTAGAATATGTTGATTAAGCACATAATTAAATTAAAACAAAAATAAAATAGAATTTGATATATATAAACTTACACCTCCATACTATTCATCACCTTAAAAATTCTCCCAAATTGCTCTCAAATTTTTGAAAACATACACTAACACACACTTGAAAAAAAAAATCTTGATCAAGCCATTTAATTCCAAAATTTCCATCTCCAAGCTTGATCTTAAGTTGGAAAATGTATATTTCTATCTTTTTATTTAATTCTTAAGCTTGATTATTGTTGGTGAATTTGTGAAGATGTTGATGACATGAAGTTGAAGAATTAAGTGATTTTTGGTGATTATTGATGGTATATGATGATATTTCATGGATTAGTGTAGGAATGATGAAATACTTATGGTTTAATTGTAAAATTAAAGTTAGAACTAAAAACCCTAGTTCATGAACTTTAATTAAAGTGGTGATATGTTGGTCTTATGTTGGAAATTAGTTTGTAATTATGTGATTAAGCATGTTTAGGTATGTAATTTGAAAGAAAATCTAGCAAAAATAAATTTATGATATATATATATATATATATATATATATATATAAATGTTGAGAAGAATGATGTTGATTTTATTTTCTTCAATTAGCTTGATATATGAGTTTACTATGATGATTTGAGCATTATGTGAATTATTTAGACTTTTCTAAACTAATATGTTGAAAGTGGAAAATTTTAGTTTGCATGTATAGTTGATATATTCATGTTAAAGTTGATACATGTCATTATTATTGTTGTTTAAGGTTGATATATGATAATTAGATTAAAATTAGAAAGAAAGTTGAAGAAAAATATAAATTATACATAATAATATAAATTTTTGAAAATTGTGTGAAAAATGAGAAATTCAAAGTTTAATGTTTTTCTTTGTAAATCTTGTGGATTATGAACTTATTATGTAAATAAAGACTAATGGAGCTTAATTGAAATTTATAGAGCTAAGAATGTAAAAATCTATGGCTTATGTATATGTTCATGCTTGGATAAGTTATATTATATGATATTAATTGATTGAAAATGGTCCACAAGGTTAAAGTATGATAAGAATGAGATGAATTCAATGAGAAAGTATGTTGCTTGCTTACTAATTAATTTAAAATGAAAGTTTAAGTTAGAGGATTAGTTGAAGAGTTATTCATAAATAACTTAATGATAAGAAATAAAGTGATTAAGTAAAGAAAAGAATGTGATTTAGTTCATTAAAGTGTAATTATGAAATAATTATTAATCATTCATTTGTTACTAAAGTAGACTCAAGTGAGTCGAATAAGATAAATATATAAAGAAAGTTTAAAGAATAGAATGATGCAATGACCCGAAAGACTTATAATTCTTATAGTTGAAAGTTTAGACAAAAGTGTCTAAATAAAACATAAGAAAAGAAAAAGAATGAATAAGAAAAATTCGTGTATATTTGAAACATGAAAAGTGTCCTTATTCGAATACTGATATTATTGATCAAATTAAGTTTATATTGAACTAATGTTCATGTTCTCTTTGTTTTGTTGTTAATGGAAAATTTTTGGTGCGTGTTGTTGTAATTTGCTGCCCAGAGTTACATGTCCACATACATATAACTCAACTGCCCTTTCTGTTGCCATACTCTGACTTGAATGATCGTTATGTTGTAGTTGCAAATTTGGAAAAACCTTTTTTTGGACAAAAAATCGAATGTTGTTGATTACCCTACCTCCATTCATCCTTTTATTCATTCGACTTTATGGAAACAAATCATTCCTTTCTGATTGGAATTTATACATCCTTTGGCGTCACCCATTATTTATCCTTCATATATTGTTGTTATATCACATTATGGATTCTTTCTATCGTCATTAGTCCCAATAGTTCGTATATAGTCATTAGTCACAATCTAATCTCTTGACTAAGAAGTTGGGCTATGACAGGTAGGCATAGTAGCTAGATATCAGTCTAACCTTGGACAAGCACATTGGACTGCGATAAAGCATATACTCAAGTACCTGAAAAGGACTCGAGATTATAGGATAGTTTACCAAGCAGATTGTCTAACGCCTTTAGGTTATTCAGACTCGATTTCGAAGCTGGCCGTGATGAGAAAAAGTCTACCTAAAGCTATGTGTTTACCTTGGGAGAAGGAGCCGTATCATGGCGGAGTGCAAAGCCACGATGCATTGAGGACTCTACCATGGAAGCCGAATATGTAGTCGCTTCGTAGACTGCTAAGGAGGCGGTATGGTTCAAGAACTACCTTATGGATCTAGATGTGGTACCTCATTTGCCCAAGAGTATCATAGTGTACTGTGATAACTCAGGTGCAGTGGTGTAATATCCCGAAGAATTAAATGCCTAATTACGATATTTAAAACTCGTAAATTGGGATTTCGCCGAAATAAATGAATTAGTAATTTATCGAATAATGATTTCGATTAATTATGAGGTAATGAGTTCCTATTTTATATTCACTAAGGATTGTGAATTAAGGAATAGAATTATATAAAGTATTTCGGCAGTAGTATTTTAACGTCGATTGACTATCGATAGTTAAAATTTCATAAAATTTTCTAAGTAACGAAGCTTAGAGTTAAATTCCATTTTTAATAGAATGATTTACTAAAGTGATTACGACTTTATTACGACCATTTTGAGATGAGTCGATAATTAACGTTTTGAGACGTTTCAAACGTCAACGTTTAGAGATGAATAGAAAAACGAGTTTAATGATCAAGGAATTATAATATTTAAATTCCTATGATTATTATAAGTAATTAGAGTATTACTTAGTATTAAAATAATGCTAGAGCATTAAGGATTAATTATTGAACAAAGTAGCAATTTTTGAAAACCCTAATTTCGAAAATTAGAGTTTTCACACATGGAGTGATACCAATAATTTTTCCTATGATATAATTTATCATCTAAGACATATATTATGTCATATAGATATTAAATGCAATAAAATGAATTGTTTAGCACTTATACCCTAAAAGTGCCGTGTGTTTTGATGTAAAATGAGGGAATTGAAAGTCTTTGGATCAATTGCTATGTTGCGTTCATTTTGTGTAAAAGTAAGGTATTTTCTACACACAAACCAAGTAAATAAAATGAAAGGAATCAAGTTGAGATGAATTAATTGTGATTGCCGTGTAATATGGATTATGGAGTTTGGAAGAAAATTGTGAACTCCTTTTGATGATGTATTGCATAAATAAGAGTGTAATGTATCCACATGCAAGAGACATAAAAAAAATTTGATTTTCTCATTCTTTTCTTCATGTGAGTCGACGGCAATTGTAGCAAGAAGTGGTCAATTGTTTTGTTTTGTTCAAAATCTTTATCATGTATTAACTTTGTGTAAGAGATATTATATATGATGATGTATACACTTGTTGACTCACAATAACATTTTTGTCTTGCTTTTTAGTGAAAATACCGAGAGAGTGAGAAAGATTGAATGAATGTAGTCTTTATTCATTTAGCTTATTTGTAGGTGATAGAAAAACAAAGCAAAACATTTCTCTTTCCTTTTCTCATTCTTTAGTGAACTTCTAAGAAAAACAAGGTGGGTTCTTCATTTTTTCCAATCCCAAACCTTGATACATAATCCTTTGCACAAATAATCCAAGCGGTTAAAGGTTAGGAATTTAACGACCTTTAATTATCGTTAAGGTTTTCATTTTCCAATGGTTCGATCTTATGTTATAATCATGTATTCTTATGAATAAAATTTAGCAAGCATGTTTTGTTGTTTATTAATAATACATAGTATGATGTATAGGCTTCATATATCATGTTTTAAATTGAAGTTAAGCATGTTATGGATTTTTGAAGATGATCGAAAATTCTTGGAATTGATATATTGTTGGATTAATGATCTATGATGTTATAGAAGCACATAGTGATTATTTGAGAATTTTTAAAAAAAATCCTATGCTATACTTTTGAAATTTCCGAAAATAAACCAAAAATGTTAAGTTGATGTACAAATTTGATTTAAGAAATGTAATAGCATAATGATGATCTAGGACCTTAGTTATGAACTATGTGAATTTACTAGGAATTTTTGAAAATGGTTGCTCCATTTTTCTCAAGGAAGCCGTGAGCTTCATAGCATGGGAAATGAATGATTTAGTTGATCTTGATGAATAATTATGGGGTATTAGTGTTATATTATAGTAAATAAACATTGTGGAATTTAATTAGAATTTTAGAAAAATGTTTGGCTACATTTTGGAAAAAAAACCGTGAGCCTTAAGTGTAAGGTAGGTGATGTCCAAATTTTCTATAGCTAATGTTAATACATATTAATGATCCCATGATAATATAGTGTACTATATTAATTTAGAAGAATTTTTGGAAGAAGTTTGAAATTTGTAGCCAAGAGGGCCGAAAGCTATAGGTGATGAATTAAGAGTTTTAATCTCTTTATATCAAGGAAAATAATACATTATATGTCTAGAAATTATTTTAGACATATTAGAAATTTATGGGATTTTATAAACATAGTATACTATGTTTACGGAGAAACGTTATATTAAATAACGTTAGAAATGAAAAATAATGTTTAATGATAAGTTAATTAATATTTGAGAAAATATTAATAAAGTCTATCGATTTGCGTGAAAAATCGAAATTAGGGTTTTATGAAAGAAATCGATTAAAATCGATTTACATTGAAATTAGATATTAAAATATGAATTATTGAAGAATTTAATAAGAAAAGTCAAAATTGTTGACTTTTGAAATTAACGTCTGAAATCGTTCGATAAATACGCTAATACGTGTAAAACGTATTAAGTTTATAAGAAAGTCTCGTTGGTGAGAAAAGATTTCATAATTGAAATCTTTGTATCGAAAAACGTGAGGATACGTTAAACGTTTAACCTAAAAGGTTAAAATGAAATGGTTGAACATATCTCGAAGTACGAGAAATGTTTAGTTAAGATCTGTGATTGAGCAGTATTGAATTCGTTAAGGAATTCGAATTATTATAATATAAGTTATCAAAGTTTATTTTAAACTTTAAAAATCTCGAAAAACGTGACAGACGTACTGAAATCGTTTTTACGTAAAGGTGAGACGCGGATACGATCGTTGGCGTAAAGAAAGCAATTGAGAAAGCTTACGTGCTGGTGGACTTCTTTCTTATCCTCGAGGATAAAATGCTCTATTTATGATGCTTTCTTGAAATGAAAAGTAATTATTTATGATGCTCTCTTTTGAGAAATGATTATGAAATGATGATGAAATTACACGCCCAAAATATTTATGTTTTATGTATGTATCCTATCCATGAATGAATGAATGATGAATGTTGTTGGGTCGCTCCCAACTTATGAATGAAATCGATATCGGATCTATCTTGGGAAGAACTTATACCAGCTAGGATTAACGTGTACAAGTCTTTATGTTTATTTATTCTGTTTAGAGTAATAATCCTCGCTTCGTCGCTAGAAATTAGGTAAAAACTTTAAGGAATCATGGACCCACAAGGCAACAAAACACATAGAGAGAAAGTACCATGTCATACGAGAAATCGTTAGACGAGGAGATGTGCCGATTGAGAAGATTGGTACTGCAGATAACCTAGCTGACCCATTCACGAAAAGCCTGCCGCAAAAAGTCTTCGACGAGCATGTTTGAGGACTTGGATTTCGCAAGATAGCCCCCACTTAGAAAGAAAACTTTTGTATAAGTGGAAAAAGTAAAGTGATGGATGTTTGTAATAGCTAGTAGAGAGATACATTGTATACTAAAAGTTTGTTTTAGTATAAGTGGAAGATTGTTGGATTTGTATACTGGAAGCAGTTTTGGTTGATCTTGTATACAATGATTCATGTTACCACTATTACAATCTCATATTTGAATTGTTTACTTGATTGCATATGTATGTCCATTTATCTAGTATATAAGTTAGATCATACGATTGTGTAGAAGATCACGAAGTCCGTATGATTGGTCGAGTTTAATGAGATATAAAAGGATCACGGTGAGATAACTTTAGGACGAGTTGTCGGTATATCTTTGCGGTATAGATAAGTGACTTGACTTGGTTGCTTGTCTATCTTTGATGCGTCTCGGCGTATTGATGGATCACGGTGAGATGAGTTCTTCTATTTGACCATCGTGAAGAACCTAGATCTCGGTAACTTTACGTTGTTCTAAACCTCGATAAGGTATTAGGTGAGTATGAGTTACTGACCATCATTTTGACTTGTCATGGGTGAGGGTTACATGAGATAACTCAATATTCTCCGCATCTTGGGTGGTGGTGGTGCTTGTATATCATGCTAATTACCTGTATCGAGTTACCATATCCGTTTAGGATGATGATGTCCCCTTAAGGAGCTCAAAAGGTTTATTATACTAAACCATGCAGGTTGAGTTATCTCAAGTACAATAATAAGGTTGAGTGGTACTACTTAAAGAACTAAAGAGATTAATTATTTTAAGCAGTCAGAATGCTATAAATAATTAATGGAAGGACGATATCTTAAATACGTGGTTCGTGAAGTCTAAGTGCAAGCCCGACTCAACTTCGGAAATAAAGGGGCAAGTTAACATTTATTCTCTAGTGACATGAATAAATGTTTATGAATTAATTTATGTTCTGTGCTGAACATAAGATAATTAATTTATTTGAGACTCATCTTTATTCCTTGCATTTGATCCCAGGGCTGGCCCATCAAGGCCCGGTAACTGCAAGAAATTCGTCCACCTCATGAGAGTCCATCTGTGACTCTGTTCTGATACTCTCTATCTGAAAAGATATTATTATTATTATTAGATATGCAGATATCTTATCCTAATAGGATCTAGGGTTGCATTATAAATATAAGGTGAGAGAAAATCAGGCAATCCTAATGCTAGAGTGATTTTCGAAAATTACAAGAGAGATTATTGTGATTCTCGAAAATTCCAAGTGTGAGGAATAATGCAAATTTCTACAGTACTCTCCATAGATTGCTCTCACTCGGTATTGGAGTTTTGTTAAATGGGATACCGTTCAGAAGATCAAAGCACGAGTCTTGATCCAATTCCTTGCCTGACAAATTCGCAGGTGAACATGAGAAAACATCTATATGTTGTAATTAATTATATAGATGCATACTAGGTAAATAATCAATGTATGGTGAATTAAACATCCAAGATAGATCCTCGATAGAGGATTAAAATCATGTTTTCCCTACATTTATTTGGTAGATTAAACACAAGTCGGAATGAAATGTCATTGGGACAGGTTTTTTCACCCTACTTAATATTTTTGGGCTTATTTAATTCTAGCTAAGTTAAGTTTTAAAATCGAATATCTCGGATCGATCCATTGAACCGTATCAATTTTTTCAGCTCTGCCATCGTCCAAACATTGTCTCATATTCAAATTTATAAAACTATATAGGTTTTGGATAGGATCATAAATTTCAAACTTGTGACCTTTTATTTGGTAAACTAAACACAAGCCTGAATGAACACTCATCAGGGCATGTATTTCTTTTCCCAATTATTTTTGGGTCTACTTTATTCTAGGTTATTCAAATTTTACAATCGAATATCTCGGATTGGTGTACCACCGTGTTTTGAGGTTTCTCCACGGGTTTAGCACAGTTGGTTAAGAGCTAACATATTTGGAATAAGGATCAAAGATCGAGTCCTAGCAGTCGCAGTGTGAAAGTTTCACCCTCTTTACGGTGACTCCTTTTGGGAACTAGGCAAATTCCTTATAGTTTCTTAACCGTTGAGTCACCGTGATTTATTTTCTCATATTTTTATGGAATTGGGGTGTGAGATTTCCAAGGGAAGAGCTTCCCCTTTTGAAATAAGATGAGGGTTGAGGTTAGGGATGGCAATCGGGTCGGGCGGGCACGGATAGTGCCTAACCACTTCCGTACCCGCGACGGGTAGGAGATTCCCACCATACCCGTGATCTGCGGGTACCCGCGGGTTGGCGGATACCCGCGAACCCGCCGCCCGACGGGTATCCTCCACCTTCCACCCGCGGACTACCCTGAAACCTTCACTCGCGGACCACCCGTGACCCGCGAAACCAAGCATTTCAAAAAACACGAAAATATCACTAACAAATTCATAAATCATAAAGTTCAAATCCACAAATCAATAGCATAATGAAAATTCAGAATTTGGAAATTAATTAATTAATAAAATAAGTTATTAGATAGGAGGGTTTCACAGGTTCGTGGGTAATTCACGGGTATTTTTGCGGATATTTTCGCGGGTACACGGGTTTCGCGGATATGGGTAGTGCCAAACCATTTCCATACCATGAACTAAACAGTTCTTAGTTTTAAACCACGAACATACCCACAGGTGCAAAATCCTACCAAACCCATCGAATAATCAGACGGATACCTGCGGATTTCGGGTATCTGCGGGTCGATTGTCATCCCTAGTTGAGGTGGATTGAGCCGAAATCGTCAATCCAAAACAAACACCTTTTTTGAGGTGGAATCCAAAAACAAACTTAAGACAAGCTGTTTAGGCGAGACTCTGAGAATGCACATAATTATGTTTATTTTCTTTTGCAGGTATACTTTGGCTTTGTTCTTTATTTTATTTTTTTGCGTGCAAAATTATTAATAGGCATTGGTAGACAGTGATAGCGGCCGGTCAGTCAGTAGCCCCCATGCATTATTGTGTCCACCGATTGACTTATTTGACAGACTGACCCTTGGCTAAAAATTCAAATTTCATGGATATAAAGATGTTCTCAGATTCTGTTATATGCTCGCAGTGAGAGAAGAAAGAGTAAATATTTGGAACAATAATCAATGATGGAATTCTAATAGTTAGGGATGTTAATGGATATATTTTATTTGGATCAAAACCAATAAATAAGTAATGGTTTGGGTTTTGAAACCGACCCATTATATACTGGATAGATCGGACCCGGACTATCAACTATGGATCTTAAGCGGTCCGGATCTGAACGGGTCTGAAATCAGAATCGGATCAGAACCAAAACTTGAACCGATACCGTTGCTTTATAATTTAATGGGTTATGAGTGATTTAAGATCTGTATGGATAAAACTAGTTCATTGACAAACATACATAAACTTAGGCTTGTCAATAGACGGGTTTTACTCGAACCAAAATCAATAAATAAGTATTGGTTCAAGTTCTAGAACCATAACCGGATTCGAATCAGATCGGATCATCAAATTATGAATCTAAAGGGTCCAGGTCTAAAGCGGATCTGGAACATGAACTGGAACTAGAATCAGAACAATTGCTTTAAAATTTAATGAGTTTTGAGCAGTTCCGAATCGGTCAGGGTAAAATTCACTAATTGACATCCCTACTAACAGTCGTAGTGTGAGATTTTCTCCCTCTTTAGGATGACTCCTTGTGGATACTAGACAAAGTCTTCCTAACTTTTTAATAACTGAATCACCATAATTTACTTTCTTATATTCTCATGGGATTGGGATGTGATGGTTTCGGGAGAAAAGCTTCTCCTTTTAGGACAAGAGTAAATATTTCCTAAAAGTATAACGAATATTTTTTAAAGGTGGACATAAGTTGGCAGCCTCATTAAACCCTTAAACCTAGTACGTGACTGTTTTTGTGCAATCCTCACTTTCACTCTTTAACTATAATCTGATGTTAATAATTGCCAAGTCTTGACATTAGTATTATATGAAATATGAATAATATATAAGTTTTAGGATATAATTGCGAGAAAATATATTCTATATATATATATATATATATATAATAAAATATTACTCTCTCCATCTATCAAATTCGTTCCTTGATTTTTGTGACACAAGTTTTAATAAATTATAATGAGTAGTATAAAGTAAGTAGGTGTAAAAAAATGGACCATGGAGATAATAAATGAATATATGAATAGATAGTATGTGTAAAAAAATGGGTTATGGGTGATTTTTTTGTAAATAAGTGGATAGTTTTAGAATAAAAATGTGAAGTTAATGTTTCAAAAAAGAAAGTGAATATTTTGTATGGACAGATCAAAATTGAATTAAATGAACATATTTGATGAACGAATCAAATATCATATAAGAGATGGTATATTGTACATGTATAATGGATTGAGATCCAATATTCCATACTTATGGAATTTTTTGGTAGCCGTAGATCAGGCTATACTTTATTCTTTTTTATTATTATTATTATTTCTTTTGCGTGTTAGACTGTAACTATTATGTGAGATGTAGCGTGCACACAGATGAAGAAGTCAGTCTTTTTAAAGAATCTTGTCCCAAATATGTACACCTTATTTAAGAACAAGGAAGATGTTCCTTCTAATAATGATTTTATTCTCGCAAGATCGAATTAAGAATGTTTGGCAATTTAACCAAAAGTAAAATTTGACATTGTCTATACAAAAACGATAGGTTTCATTGACAGAGCAGAGCATGTGGTTCATTCCTCAGAAGTAGGAATATTTATTTGTGATGGTCTCCTGCGCGCGCACAAGTGAGAACATCCCTTAATTAATTAATTTTAATTAACTAATTAATTAATCCTTAATCTTAATTAATTAATTCTAATTAAAATTAATTAATTTAATAAAATTTAATTGTAAATTAATAAACAATAATTTTAAATTTATATATCTTAATTTTGAATTAGTAAACTCTAATTGTGAAATAATAAATCCTAATCGTGAATTAATAAATCCTAATTTTGAATTAATAAACCCTATTTGGAATTAAAAATCCCAATTTTGAATTAATAAACCCCTAATTGGAAATAATAAACCCTAATTTTGAATAATAAACCCTAATTATGAATTAATAAACCCTAACTTTGAATTAATAACCCTAATTTTGAATTAATAAACCCTAATTGAAAATAATAAACTCTGAATAATAAACCCTAATTATGAATTAATAAACCCTAACTTTGAATTAATAAACCCTACTTGTGAATTAAAAAACCTTAATTATGAATTAATTAAAACTTTAATTATGAATTAATAAACCTCAATTATGAATTAATAAACCATGATTATGAATCAATAAATTCTAATTTTGAATTAAAAATTAATAAATTTAATTATACATTAACAAAATCTAATTATCCTTACTCACCATAATTAATATATAATTATTTTAACAAAAAACAAGAGTGAGCTCACGGTGAGGCGGAGCTCACCCAAGTTTTTGTCTATTTATTTTTGTTCTTCCTCTGCGGCTCTCCCAAACCTCCTTATCTAACACTTTTAGCATTATATATAATTGGAATTATTTGAATCTAAATTCGATAAGAATTCGCTCCTAACTTGTTTAATGAAACTTGAATCAATGTTGAACTTGAGACCACTCGATCAACTTGTTAGTTTGCTAGCACGTTAATTGATCTTTATCGAGGATTATATTTATATATATAGAGTGAGGTTCAAATAATAACCAATTTTAACGTGAGAACTAGGAATTAGGAAAATTCTTTACGAACAAAATGAATTCGCTATGAAAGTTAATGAATCAACTGGAAAAGTTACTAAATCCAAACATTCAGAATTTTCACCCAGAGTTCGAATCCCATGAGATGCGAAAATTCTATTTTTTTTTATTCAATAACTTTTCCCTTGGATTCATCAAGTTTCACATCGAATTCATCATTTTTTTGTTCGGCGCTCTAACAATAAAATGGTTCTCACGTTAACCTCTCATATATATATATATATATATAAACACTACAAAAATACATCGATCGTGACGGAAAATTCGTCAAGAACTATAATCGATCCGTCGCTAAAATAGATTAGCGACGGTTTGCGACGAACGAGGGGTAGGCGGAAACACGGTTGGCAAACATCTAGCGGCGGATATCGTCCGTCGCTAATTATTAGCGACGGAACAATGACGGAAAAATCGATCGCTAATCCACGACCTCGAGAATGGTGCGTGCGATATAAAATCCGTCGTTAATGCGATCCTAATCCGTCGTAGTTAGCGACGGATTAACGACGGACAAACACCGTAGCTAAAAATACCGTCGTAACTCCGTCAGTAATACGATTCAAACTGCCTCGATCCGTCGCTAATTAACGACGGACATAGTCGTCGCTAAAATTATAATTTTTTTTTATTTTACGTAAAAAAGACCGTCGTAAATCCGTCGCTAGATATACAATATCGGGACAGTTTCAATTTGTATTTTGGACAGCCAAACCTGTTTTCAAACAACCCAAACAAACCAATTCCATCCAATTCAATCTATACAATCCAAACTATCCAAACAAACCAATTTCAACCAATTCCATCCAATTCAATCCATACAATACAAACTATGAAAACAAACCAATTCAATCCATACAATACAAACTATCAAAATAAACCAATTCAATCCAAACAAAGCAATTCAATCCAAAAAACCGTAATATCCAAACAATCCCATAAAAAAATAATTCTAAATCATACGATAAGTTTACAAATTCATATTACAACCCGAATACGACGAGGTGAGGGGAAACGGGAGCTCATATCACGAGGGTGGGGAAAATAGAGCTGGCCATGAAGCGCTCTAGGCCTCCTCTGCCGAGCGCACCGAGCTCGAATCTGTTTCTTGCACGCTATCTCGCTCTCGGCTCGGCCTGCATTCGGCCTCGTGTCACAAGTGCTTCCGCCGACTTCAATCGGCCTCGTATACCTCGCTCAGATTCCATCGGCCTCAGGATCCAATAGCTGTTGTTGATAAGCTATGGAATCAGCAGGCTGGGCACTCTCCACCGAATGAGACGACGCTTCGCTCTGCATGTATGTGATAAACGCGCATTTTACACGTTTATTGTTGGTATTTAAAGATGATTTTAGATCAATAAAATGCGTTTATGTCTTGGATCTCAATGCTTTTATATATTTTTGGAAGATACTACTCTTGGGGTTCTTCTTTGGTGTTTTGTAGGCTTTTCAGGTGATAATCGATGCACAAGGTAAAGATGTAACCAAAGATGATGAATTGGATATAAAAAATATGGATGTGAAAAGTTTACAATGTTAACGAGCATCTCGATAGGAGTCCATAGGCGCAAACGGATTGCAATTCGGAGTTCGGACGCGAGAGAACGGAGCGAAACAGCGAAGTCGCGCAGGAGCTAGCGACCACCCTCGCGGCCGCGAGGATGGCCGCGAGAAATTGCCCAGAACGCCCAGAACCTCGCGACCGAGCTCGCGGCCGCGAGCCCGGCAGCGAGGCGAGGCGGCTAGGCACAAAATTAGGGTTTTTCTGCACCTATATATATCCCCAAGCTTGCTCCCGTGCCCCCAACCTGGTCCAGACCTATTTTTGCACGTTTTTCCTCAGTTTTTCATTGTTTTCCATTTATTTTCACTCTAGCTTTGATTTAGATTCATTCTAGCATTAGTTCTACGCATTGTCGATGCTTCGGAACGCTTTTGTCCGAACAAATTCTATCGTTTTCCCGTTTTCCATTGGGTTTGGATACGAACCCAACCATTGTTCTTCAGACGCTTCCCTACTGGTTTTATCAATTTAATTTCTATTTTTATGATTATTTCGTTATTTATGTCTAGCTAAGTTCTGTTCTAATCCTAGGGTTTGCATGATTTTAA
Source organism: Salvia rosmarinus (assembly GCA_036937905.1). Taxonomy (NCBI): domain Eukaryota; kingdom Viridiplantae; phylum Streptophyta; class Magnoliopsida; order Lamiales; family Lamiaceae; genus Salvia; species Salvia rosmarinus. The sequence continues at coordinate 24,300,015 of CM072814.1, read as the reverse complement.
TCTATATGTTGTGATTCCTGCTATTGTTATTTACCTTCCAGGCATTGATTCATGATTCTTGGTGCTTATTTATATGTGTTAATTTCTGATCAATCTTGATGCATATCATAGTTGCCTGTTAATTACTTAACAGTTTTAATTGTCAATCGATCTTGAATGCATGATACGGATAAGCCTTGAGTCGTAACTGAGATAGGAACATTCGTAGGAAGCATATTCTTTGTGATCCTTTTAGAGTTGCTTATTTTCCTCTAGAGACGTAACAGTAATAGGGAAAATTAGTAATCAACTGTCATAATTGTCGTAACTGAAGTTGTTGGCTACATATGTGATCTTCCATCTTGTCTAGATTAAAACGATTAATAATAAGCAGGGTAAACATCGTTGTGGATAGGATTAGTGCATCCCTAGGGTTAGTCTTTATCTCTTATATTCATCTTTGAGTTTTTATTGCCTTTGTTTATTTTCAAGTTGTTACCTTTGCTTTGGATTTAGTATCCAAGCCCCAAAACCTTTCAAACCATATTCATTGCTTGGATAATGATGAAGGATTAGAGTTAGCTTCGTGTTTTCGGATTGCAATCCTCGTGGATACGATACTCGCTTACCTTATACTTGCACGCGTTTTCGTGTTAGAAAAGTGAGAATTAAATTTTGGCGCCATTGCCGGGGATTGTTAAGATTACATAGGAATAATTTGACGATTTGGATTTATTAATTCAAGTTATATATTATATTATTTATTTATTTTTGCAAGAGCTGAATTCTCTCTTTTCTCAGGTAGTATATGTTTACAAGATCTCAGGGACCTCATGAAATATTTTTAGATCCCGAGATCGAAAGCTCTCAAAGAAGAATAGACGAGAGAAGGGTCAGCAAGTTATGGCAACGTTTCCAAACTACGAGTGCCCCCAGCAAGCTCGCAGCAGACTCCCGCCAAGTATACCGAGATGAACGCCAAATGACGAACATGGGACTCCTTGTCCTGCTCAAGAGGCCGAACCATTAAATCACATGTATCCACCTCTCTCCGAACAGCCCAGGAGGATGGAATCCGCATACAACCCGCATAACGAGATCATCATAATTTGTCGTATGCCAACCCCATTACTTTTCAAAGAACATCAAGGAGGTTTCACCGTTCGTAATGTAATGATTCAAGAGGCGAAGAAACCGAGTGTGGAAGAGTCGATACAACAAATGGCGATACAAAGAGAATTCATTTATAAGCGATCGCCGTAAAATTACACAGCTTGGAGTTCATCTTGTGACGGCTATGAGCGAACACATGAAAGTAATGGAGAATCGAGATAGGTTAGCTAGCTGCATGATCCGTAATCATCCCGAGCGAGACGAGGCGAAAGTGGGCTGCAAAGGAACTGCGACCGAGCTCACGACAATGAGCTCGGCCACGAGCAATCGAGCGGCGAGTGCCGAGACTTCAGCATGTCGCGCCGCTAGCCCAACCGCGATGACGAAGACCACATCGGTGACACGCTAGCGACGACCCGGTGGTCGCGAGGTCGACCGCGAAGAACCTCCAATAGCCGTTATTCGCGCGTATATTCCTCCGATAGATCGCTATTTGATCACGACTCGCCGCTACACACGTCGCATACTTAGAGGGCAATCGACACGCCGATAAGAACGCGAGAAGAAGAAGTTGACTCGGCATGGAACTCGAGTGAATCATCCAAGTTTGGGGGCCACTTCCACGCTCAGTGGTGGTCAACGGTGAATGCGAAATACAAGGGAATTCGCAATTTTGGAAGGAAGTCCGTTGCTACCAGAACGCCGGATTGAACAAGGTATGTGATGGTCTAGCTAAAGACGTTAAATTAGCACTTGTTGGGAGGTAACCCAACGTTTTCTTTGTTTTGTTTTTGTGTTTTGTTTTGTTTTTCGTTTGTGTTGCTTTTTGTTTGTTTTGTTTTTGTGTTTTGTTTTGTTTTTCGTTTGTGTTGCTTTTTGTCGTGTTTTTGTCTTTCTTTTCGTGTTGTGTCTGTCGATCAACGAGTTAAGTGAAGTGTTTTAATCCATGTGGCCAATGACGATAGAAATTTTGGTGAAATTTAATGATAGTGCACATGATATGTTAGAAAATGATGCATGAATGACTTGAGATTGCTTAGGCTTGTTGTTTTTCACCATTTGCTTATCCTGTGAGACTTGAGCTTCACTGTATACATATCTTGATACAGTTTCTTTTAATTGTGTGATATCGTGCATGTGATTATCTTCTAGAACTTGCCGTTTTTCTGTGTCGAGACTGCAATATGTGTTTCGAATTTGGAAAGGATAAAAGGCCATCTTTGTTAACCACATATTTACCCAAACACTAACCCGATGATATATACCATTTGTCGCATTCTTTGAGCCTTTATTAGACTTTTTTTTTCGATTAACCGGATGATAGGATGTGAGGATGGATATGGGAATCAAAAGGGGTTGAAATTTTGATGTAGTTATGACGAGAAAAATTACTTTCAGAGAAATACATCTGTGGTGAAGAATAATACCTTTGTTGTGAATGATAAACCCTATAAGCTCTAGAAAAGAAAAGAAAAAGCAATGATAAGTTCACTATATGTTTTGAGCATAAAGGGTCGTTAATCAAAGTATAGGTACCTTATGAGGGATAAAACGTCGATTTAGCACGTTGGGAAAGAAGAGGAAAATGGACAAAGTCCATATGTGTCGAAAAGTATAAATGGGGGTGCTTGGAGTTATTTTTGAGTCACACAGCCATATGATCATACCTTAACCAATGTGCCAACATTACAACCTATGAAAAAGCCCTTTTTGATCCTAATTTGAACGCATTTGATGTGGTGGAGATATTAGAGAAACGGCAAGCCTATGGTAAGATTTTGCATTGCATTGATTTTTGAGTGTATACACGTCCTTAATTTCTTTATGAGTTGAGTGTATTCTATATATTACGCACATGCCGTTGTGAGGGTGGAATTGAATGAGTTTTTTGCTTCAATGGTTGTACATTGTCGAGTTGACTAATGTCGTCGTGTGCGCTAATGTTTTTAAGCTTTGAGATATTTCTGAGGCCTAATTGTGTTAATCATCTTTCTTGACGCCGTTGATCATCTCGTGTCTTGTCTTTCTTTCTGCTTTGTTTTGTTTGAGGACAAACAATGCTTTAAGTTTGGGGTTTGATAAACGCGCATTTTACACGCTTATTGTTGGTATTTAAAGATGATTTTAGATCAATAAAATGCGTTTATGTCTTGGATCTCAATGCTTTTATATATTTTTGGAAGATACTACTCTTGGGGTTCTTCTTTGGTGTTTTGTAGGCTTTTCAGGTGATAATCGATGCACAAGGTAAAGATGTAACCAAAGATGATGCATTGGATATAAAAATATGGATGTGAAAAGTTTACAATGTTAACGAGCATCTCGATAGGAGTCCATAGGTGCAAACGGATTGCAATTGGAGTTCGGACGCGAGAGAGCAGAGCGAAAAAAAAGTCGCAGCAGGAGTAGCGACCACCCTCGCGACCGCGAGGATGGCCGCGAGAAATTGCCAAGCCCGAACCTCGCGATCGAACTCGCGCCGTGAGCCCGGCAGCGAGGTGAGGCGGCTAGGCACAAAATTAGGGTTTTTCTGCACCTATATATATCCCCAAGCTTGCTCTCGTGCCCCCAACCTGGTCCAGACCTATTTTTGCACGTTTTTCCTCAGTTTTTCAGAGTTTTCCATTTATTTTCACTCTAGCTTTGATTTAGATTCATTCTAGCATTAGTTCTACGTATTGTCGACGCTTCGGAATGCTTTTGTCCGAACAAATTCTGTCGTTTTCCCGTTTTCCGTTGGGTTTGGATACGAACCCAACCATTGTTCTTCAGACGCTTCCCTACGGGTTTTATCAATTTAATTTCTGTTTTTATGATTATTTCGTATTTAATTTCGTTATTTATGTCTAGCTAAGTTCTGTTCTAATCCTAGGGTTTGCATGATTTTAATCTATATGTTGTGATTCCGCTATTGTTATTTACCTTCCGTGCATCGATTCATGATTCTTGGTGCTTATTTATATGTGTTAATTTCGATCAATCTTAATGCATATCATAGTTGCCGCTAATTACTTAACAGCTTTTAATTGTCAATCGATCTTGAATGCATGATACTGGATAAGCCTTGAGTCGTAATGGCGAGATAGGAACATTTGTAGGAAGCATATTCTTTGTGATCCTTTTGAGTTGCTTATTTTCCTCTAGAGACGAATAAATAATAGGGAAAATTAGTAATCAATCGTCATAATTATTGTGCGAAGTTGTTGGCTACATATGTGATCTCCCATCTTGTCTGGATTAAACGGTTAATAATAAGGTGGTAAACATCGTTGTGGATAGCATTAGTGCATCCCTAGGGTTAGTCTTTATCTCTTATATTCATCTTTGAGTTTTATCGCCTTTGTTTATTTTCAAGTTGTTACCTTTGCTTGGATTTAGTATCCAAGCCCTAAAACCTTTCAAACCATATTACATTTCTTGGATAATGATGAAGGATTAGAGAGTTAGCTTCTGTGTTTTCGGATTGCAATCCCTGTGGATACGATACTACCTTACCTTATACTTGCGCGTTTTTTGTGTTAGAAAAGTGAGCGATCAGTATGTCCGTGATAGAGACCCAGCTCCAAACATCCTATTCTTTTCTTTGAGGAGCTCCCAAGGACATTTTTGAGAATTTGAGTCCTATCAATTTACGGTGTCGCCTCATCACTCCCCCGATTGCTCAACTGGGTCACCTGTTCCTCAACCTCGCCTGTAATATAATTTCATACAATTATTATTTAATTAAATGCTCGTTGTTGCGCTAACGAATATACTTACCGCGATACTCCGAGCTTTCCTGTCTCAGATAGCTCCCGCCGTTGGTGGCATGATACTTCGGAATACATCCCACCGACATCTTCTATGGCTACTCCACGCCTTCGCTTATAAATAAGTCAAACAAATTAAATAATTAACAAGTATCACGATTCCTAAATAAATTTACTATATCTAAAACTTCAAAGTACTTACAATCTCTCTTGCATACTCGAATGCAGAGCGTGAGCCACCCCGATGCTTGACTATCCCAAGACCCTCGCCATCCGGCTCGGACATCCTGTTGTCGCGGCCTTTGTCGCCTCTCTTGGGCGCCTTCCGAGCCCAATATGCCTTCCAATTATCCCAATCTCGCTCTCGGATAAATGTAGGTGGGTTGGGCGAGTCCTTATGCCGCTTGATCTTGTGAACAAGATCTTTATAGCACTCGCGCCTTTGCGCACCAAGAGGGAGTAGACCATGGCGTGGTCCATCGTATCATCCCAATAAAATATTTCGCAAAATATATATGATTACAATATGCAAAGGTCGAATCATAAATGACTTCAGATAAACAACACGAACTTGAATTCATCGAAATAAATCGCTTGAACTCTTGAGGCACCAATTTCCAATTGAAGTCGTTGTGATTCATGAATTTACTGAATGACTCCGTAATCACGCTGGCTATATCATTGCTCGGACACAAAATGCTACAATTTACGTGAAATAAAGACATCGTAATGCTACAATTTATTTAAACCGAGACATACAAGAGATAACATACCCATTCACAATGGCTATCTTCTTCATCCCCTCTAGATAACACTCCACCATCGCCGAGGGGGCGGGTCAGAGACAAAGGCTCCATACCTTCTTCTAGCTGGCGGTGAAGGCGACGGCGTGTATAATCCTCGGTGCCTCCTGCGTGATGACGAGGCACCTCGTCCAATCGTGAGACATCTGCAAACAAAGGTAAAAATGCCGATTAAAATTCACAAATAATACATATCATAACGTTTTGTGTGCATACTAGAAAATAAAACGCTTGTGCATAATAGTGACAATTATCGTGCATCATCATAACGTTTTGTGTGAATACTAAAAATGCTATAAATTCACAAATAATGCATATCATAACGCTTTGTGTGCATACCCTATAAATTCAAACCCTATTCATCGTCGTCGTCATCATCATCATCCAATGTATGATTGTCTTCGACTACGACAATTCAACTTCATCATCCTCATTATCGATGTCTCTTCAATGTCTATGAGTGTACCGTCAGGATGAACTAGTGTCGTGTCCTCATCCACAACGACATTAGTAATCGAACCTAATGCATTCTCTTGAAAAGGGGGAGGTACTATCGATGCAGAACTCTCATCTGAGACTTCCACATTAGATCGAGCTTTAATTTTGCATACTTCCCACCACTCTTTCATAGATTGTTTTAAACTTGAATATGCACAATAGTATACTCGAATGGCTTGATTGACGAGGATAAACGGTTCGAACTTGTTATATCTTCTCGTATGATTTACCGAAACCAACTTGTACTCGGAATGAATTGATAACCCCAATCGTGAAGGATCAAACCACTCGCATCTAAACAATGTTGTGGTCTTCGTTGGTAGCCCAGGATATTCCAACTCACAAACCTCCAATAATCGACCATAAAATCGAGTTCTTGCGTGTCTGCACTATAAGTTTCACCTTTAATGCACACCCACTATTCATAGTTGATCTTTGTGACCCATGTTCTAATGTGTGAAATTTGTAACCATTTATATAATACCCAGCACGCCTTAATTAGAGTCAAGGTCCTTTGGCAAGAGACAATATGAACGGATTCACAATGTTGTTAGTATGATCTTTGACCTATTATTAGTAAAAAAACGATTAGAATGACTAAACGTACATATTAAATATTTTCTACTAATAATCATCAGAACACTCACATATGCCTCAAACCAAAACGGGAAGCCTCTTTCAATCGACGTTTGAATATCAGAGCTAGAGATCTGTGGATTTGATCTTTTCACATCTTCGATGAATAAACTACATCAACATATATTTACGAGCCTAGTTAATAATAACAATAATAATAATAATAATAATAATAATAATAATAATAATAATAATAATAATAATAATTAACAATGAATTCTAAGAAAACACGACACTTACGCCATGTAAATGTCTCAACTTCAACACGCTTGAGCAACACGATAAACGAGCAAAGATCATATTCTCTACTATCCAAATATCTCGCCGACATATTTCCAAAAGGTCCGTCATCTTGCTTGAAGATTTGAAGCATATCCGATAGTCTTCGTGCCTAATCTCCGCTTGACCATGATGCAAATCTCAACTTCGTTCTTACGTGATCATCAAAATAATACGAGCAAAATGTCGATGCTTCTTCTACTAAGTAAGCATTGCGGATAGAACCTCAACCCCGGCTTTATTTCGTACTTTGTTCTTCAACTTACGTAAGTATCTACAAAATTTAGAACGTTGTTCTTATATATATGTATATATATGTGTGTGATAATGTGTGATAATGAGCAAAGACTTTCAAATGGATACATCCATCGGTATTGAACATACCTCGCAATACGGGCTTCATCGCCTAGATGAACCTAAGATGTTCCATGGAGTCAAGAAACTAGGGGAAAATGCGCTCAAGCTTGCATAAAATCATCGAATATTTTCTTGAGCCTCGCATGGATCATCAAGCCCTATGTTTTGAGAAGTTAAATCTTTGAAGACTAAAGATAATTACATTATGACTTTCCAAACATTGGGTGGGAGAAGTTCATGAAATGCAATCGTAGAATTCACGCATGAAAATGTGATGATCATGACTCTTCATCCCAAACATCTTCGTTTTGTCATGTATACACATCTACCCATGTTCAAACGCACTCCATCCGGAAATCTTAAACATCTTACCCACTCACATAAGACTTTTTCTCACGATTGTCAAGTGTATAAGAAGCCTTTGGATATTTTCCTGTTGATTCATTCATCGTCAATGTTTGGTTTGATTTTGTGATGATTCTTGGTATTGTTTTACATGTCAATTTTAGTAGTTTGTCCCATTTATGCCGTTGGTTTGATTTATATTTATCGATTCGGACTCACTTCGTTCGTCTCGATATTTTGTAGGAAAATGGTATAAAATAGGATGAATTGAATCTATCAAGGATCATATATTATTGAAGAGCATTTCGACAGGAGTTCGTAGGTGCAAACGGTTCAGAATCGGAGTTCGAATGAGAAAGAACGGAGCGAACGTCGGCGCGCCAAGACGACCCGCCGCACGCACGCCGCCCATCGACCGCGCCGCTTAGCCGGTGCTGCCCGCAGCGAGCGCTCGCCTAGCTGGCGCCAAGACGAGCGCGTGTTCACCTAATTTCAGCCGCTGCGAACCGACGCCACGCCGCACGCTCACCCGCACACCCATCGCCCGCCGAGAACGCACGCCCGCTTACTCGCGTCGCCGCCTCATCCCGCAGCGCGTGTCGCGTGCGCCTCGCGCTGCATTGCAGCAACGCCCGCCCAGCGCCCATCGCCGCGCAACGCTCGCCAGCTCCACGCATCCTCCGCGCGATGCCGCCCGTCCGCGCTGCACCTCCGCCGCCGACGATCTCCACACTGCTGCAGCTTTTCCCCACAGACGCTGGAGCCGTCTCGGTCCGCTGCCTTGCCCGCCGCCTTCTCCCGCACGCTGCACCCTCCGCGTGCGTGTTGCCTTTCCCAACCGGCGTTCTATGAGAATCATGCGTCAAGTTTTGGTCAAGAGCTTTTCTCACCGGCGTTTCTTCCGAGCCAAAGTTCTATTTCAAGTCGAACGCTTCTTAGCCCGTGCTCACCGTGAACCGCGTTCGGTTCTCATTTAATATATAAATAGGCGTTAGGTCAAAACGCAGGCGGCTTCACTCATTTTCGATCTTCTCCAGTAGACCCAGCGGTCTTGCTTCCTTTTCGCCTTTTCACCATGGATTTCTTCAGGCAACAACAACAGATACAATCCTTGTTTTAATTCCTGTTCTCTTTGTCATCATTGAATGTTTAGTTTATCAATTTATGCTTTGGGATTTCTCATTCTTTCAGAATCAATTTCATAGTGTTTTGTTTGATGCTTTCTGTGGGATTTAATTTCATAAGTGACAATGAAGTGTTCTCGTGTTTCTATCAATTTACATTGTTTAATGATTTCCTGCTTTCGTTTAATTACTGTTCTTGTTGGATGATTGATGATGTTATCGTTTATTTACAAGTAGACTTAGATTAGGGCTTGACGAACCCTAAGAATATGTTTGCTATTGCTTTGTTTATTGCTTTCGATTTATCGCTTTCGTAGTTCAACTAGGGATTGACAACCCCTGGTTTAGATTTATCGCTTTATTAGTATAGCTCGGGATTGACAACCCCTAGCTTAGGATGCTGTTTAATTTCTCGTATTTCAATTCCTGCATGTTCAAACCCCTCGTTGTTATTAGAATGTTTAGGTTTTAATCGCTTTCTGTGTTCGACACGAACAATCGCCCTGTTAAGTTTTCCTTGAGAGACGACTCGTGTTAACTTATCACGCCACGATTACCTCGCATTTATCATGCGAGTGAATCGAGTGTGTTTTAGCTCGATCAATTTTGGCGCGCTGTCGGGGAAAACTTTAGGCGTATTGTTTGTGTTGTTTATTTTCTCGTGTTTTCTTTTGTTCTGCTTTCGCTATTTTCCCCAGTGCGTGTGATCTTGTTTTTGTTGTTGGTGTCTCATAATGCGGGGTTACCAAGAAGACAAATGTGGTCAGCGGTGGGGAGCAAGCTCCCATATTGGGCAAATTCTTCTTCAAGAAGGGCCCCAATTCGATTTTTCCGAGGATGTTCGTTGGGCTACGAGCATCAGCGATGATCCCTATCCCGAGCAACAAGCCTATAATCCATATTGGGATCAACCACCTCCACCGTACTATGAGGATCAAGCCTCCAATCCCTCATCGAACAACCGCCCGCAGAATATGAGGATCAATCCTACAATGCCACTGGGAGCAACCACATCCTCCACCTCAATATGAGTACCCACAACAACCACCTCCACCTCGGACTATATCCCCAACACCGCCTCCGCTTCCACCTCAACAAGACCCAAAGCACCGTATCCACCTCCGAGGCCGGCTTGGGAGGATGAGTTAACTCAAAAGAGAGTCATCCATTCAAAAATGGATGCTTTAGTCCAAAGTTTGATGTCGCAATGCCTCGCCTTTGCGCTTTGGAGACGCAAATAGATATTTTCGAGCACGCCGATAAGTCGTTGCAAGGGAGGGAACTTCCAAACCAATCCGATCAGATCCAGTCGGTCACTGTTCTAGAAAGTGACCCAATTGTTGAAAATTGGGTGGAAGAGACATCAGATGAGCTGCTGCAGTCACAGGGGGTGGAAAACGAGGAAGTGACTGAAATCACACCTTTCCCGCACCAACCCGATCAAGCTCAGATGGTCACTACTCTTGGAAGTGACCCAATTGTTGAAGATGGGGTGGGAGAGACACCTGAAGAGCCGCTGCAGCCAGATGAGGTGGAAATAGAGGAAGAATGGGTACGTGAGGATGAGGTGCTAGATCAGAGCCACGAGGAAGTTGTTACCAGGATGACTGACGAGGAAGAGTGGGTGCATGAAACTGATGACACGCCAAAACCCACTCTGAAAGTGAAAGAGCTGCCTCAACATGTGAAGTACGTGTCCCCTGAGGAGGACACAGTGATAACAAAAGTCGAGGTAACTTCTATAGTATGTCAGCATCCTAATTCACCAAAGTATTGTGCTTTGGGAATTGATGTCATCTATTTTCCAAAGTATTGTGCTTTGGGAATTGATGTCATCTATTTTTCTTTGGAGAATAAGATGTTCGACTTTTGCTCAAATGATTCGTTGTTTGCTTTCTTTACTGTCCTTTGTGCATATATGGTTACTACTGATGTTCTGGCCGAGATGGTATTCCTGCAGGTGAAGGACTATGGATAGTCCGTTGTTGACCGGAACACATCGTGCTCACGACGTTAAACTGAGTACTGCGTGGGAGTTGACCCACGGATTTTTGTTTGCTTTTTCTTTCTTTCTTTTCTTTGTCTTGTTTTGTTGTTCTTGTTGATCTATCTGTTGTTGTTGAGTTTGTTTTGCTCGATCCGAAAGTCACAAGCGAGACGAAGCCGTGATGCTCCAACTCTACAACACATTCGCTCATTATCGTGGAAGTATCATCCTCTATGGTCTTTTGTGCTTTTATCGTTTTGAGCACCGGGACAAGGCTCGATTTAGTGTGGGGATGTTTACTCGGTTTAGTATGCGTGTCTTATCTATTTGTATGCTTTGTGATGTGCTTTCATGCTTGGAATCAAGTATCAGATATGCGAGTAAGTTAGGATTTTGATTTGTGCAACCGAACTCGTGGTATTGATCGGATCTTGATGTTGTTCCGCTTCTCTTTTGGTATGTGATTAAAGTACAATGTGAATTGATGAGATTGTGTGGATTGATTTTAAATCGGTGGTTATCGACGTGATTTGTCCGCTAATGCTTGGGGAGTGTTAATAAAGTGTGGTTACCTATATACTGCTTCAATAAATAAAAATAAAAATAAAAATATATCTATGTTTTTATGTGAGATTGTTGAAATGGAGGATGGGATTCTGCCCCTCTTTCTCGTTAATTGAGAAATGGGCATGGAAAACCACGATAGGAGACTCGAGTGCATCGAGAATTCACCTTTCAACATTGTTCCAAAATCATAAGACTTTCTATGTTTATTGTTGAGATTGTATAAATGAAGGATGGAATTACGCCTCTCTTTCTCGTAAATTGAGAAATGGGCATGGGAAACCACGATAGGAGACTTGAGTTCATCGAGACTTCACCTTTCGAACATTGTTCCAAAATTTGTTTATACTTTCTTTGTGTTCTCAAAGGAAACTTGTTGCTAAAGGTAACCATTTTAGTTAATTCACCTCTAGCGGAGAGTTGGGTCTGAGCAAAAATAACCTACATGTTTGTTTGATATTTTCACAATCTTAGATTTGTTTCACATTAACTTTATTATGTATTCATCATGTTTGGAGGAATTGCAAAAGAGATTTGATTGATTGGACTAAGAGTGATGTTGCATGAGTTATCTTTCGAACCTTATTAGTATAGACTTTGCTTGAGGACAAGCAAATGGATAAGTGTGGGGGAGTTGTTTGGTTTGATTTTGTGATGATTCTTGGTATTGTTTTACATGTCAATTTCAGTAGTTTGTCCCATTTATGCCGTTGGTTTGATTTATATTTATCGATTCGGACTCACTTCGTTCGTCTCGATGTTTTGTAGGAAAATGGCATAAAATAGGATGAATTGGATCTGCCAAGGATCATATATTATTGAAGAGCATTTCGACAGGAGTTCGTAGGTGCAAACGGTTCATAAATCGGAGTTCGAAAGAAAAAGAACGGAGTGAAACGTCGAAGCCGCGCATGACTCCGTCGCACGCACGCCAGCCCGTCGATCGCGCGCCAGCCGGGCGCTGCCGCAGCGAGCGCCGCCCAGCCGGCGCTCAAGACGAGCGCACGATCACCCAATTTCAAGCACGCTGCTGCGAACCGCGCCACGCCGCACGCCTCACCCGCACACCCGCCGCCGCCGAAACGCACGCCCGCTACGCCCGCATCGCCGCCTCATCCCGTAGCGCGCGTCGCGTGCCCCGACCGGCTGACTCGCGCAGCGCCCGCCCAGCGCCCATCGCCGCGCAACGTCTCGCCCAGCTCGCGCATCCTCCGCGCGCGATGCCGCCCCGTCCGGCGCTGCACCTCCAGCGCCCAGCGCTCGATCTCCACACCGCTGCAGCGTCTCCCTACAATGCTTTGGAGCTCGTCCGCGCCGCCTTTGCCCAGCGCCCTTCTCCCGCACGCCGCTGCACCCCTCCGCGTGCGTGTTGCCTTTCCCAACCGGCGTTCTATGAGAACTGGCGTTCAAGTTTTGGTCAGTAGCTTTTCTCAGCCGGCGTTCTCTTCCAGCCGGCGTTCTATTTCAAGTCAGAACGTTTCTTAAGCCCGCGCTCACTGTGAACCGGCGTTCAGTTCTCATTTAATATATAAATAGGCGTTAGGTCAAAAACGGGGGGCGGCTTCAGCTCTCATTTTCTGATCTTCTCCAGCGCAGCCGCGGTGCTGCTCCTTTTCAGCTTTCACCATGGATTTCTTCAGGCAACAACAACAGATACAATCCTTGTTTTAATTCCTGTTCTCTTTGTCATCATTGAATGTTTAGTTTATCAATTTATGCTTTGGGATTTATCATTCTTTCAGAATCAATTTCATAGTGTTTTGTTTGATGCTTTCTGTGGGATTCAATTTCATAAGTGACAATGAAGTGTTCTCGTGTTTCTATCAATTTACATTGTTTAATGATTTCTGCTTTCGCTTAATTATCGTTTTGTTGGATGATTGATGATGTTATCGCTATTTACATGTAGACTTAGATTAGGCTTGACGAACCCTAAGAATATGTTTGTTATTGCTTTGTTTATTGCTTTCGATTTATCGCTTTAGTTCAACTAGGGATTGACAACCCCGGTTTAGATTTATCGCTTATTAGTATAGCTCGGGATTGACAACCCCAGCTTAGGATGTTGTTTAATTTCTCGTATTTCAATTCCGCATGTTCAAACCCCTCGTTGTTATTAGAATGTTTAGGTTTTAATCGCTTTACGTGTTCGACACCTAACAATCGCCTGTTAAGTTTTCCTCGAGAGACGACTGTTAACTTATCACGCCACGATTACCTCGCATTTATCATGCGAGTGAATTCGAGTGTGTTTTAGCTCGATCACCAACTCGTCTGCAGTAGCAATATAAATTAAGTTCTTCTCAGATTTGCTCGTATCTTTGTCTTCCTTGACATTCATGATTGTGTTGAAGACATTATCGAACACATTCTTTTCTATGTGCATGACATCCAAATTATGCCGAATCAAAAGAGAACTCCAGTAAGGTAGATCCTTGAAAATACTTCTTTTCTTCCATCCACTTCCAAACTGCTGGATATTCTGCTATTTATTTCATCACTGCCAATCTCAGTTACGGAGACTAGTCCCATACCCATAATTAGTGACAGAAGCTCATCTCCTGATCGCGCTTCTGGTGGATCGTTAGTAATCACTGTGTTCTTTCTGAAACCTCTTCGATCCCTTCGAAATGGGTGATTAGGAGCTAGAAATTTACGATGGTTATCAAACCATGACTGCTTACCACTTTTAGCTAAAGTAAAAGCATCGGATACTCGATGCAAGGCGACAAGCTAATCTTCTAGTTGCATCCATCCGCACAACATAGAGTATGCATGGAAGTCACTAATTGTCCAAAGTAATGCAACGTGCATTTGAAAATTTCACTTCAACGATACATCATAAGTAATAACGCCGTCATCCCACAAATCTATTAACTCTGCTATCAATGGTTGCAAGAACACATCAATCTTCTCCTCGGATTACGCGGTCCGGCACTAAGATCTTAAGAAACATGTATTTCTCCTTCATACACACCACGGGGAAGATTATAAGGGTCGATAACGGGCCATGATGAATATTGCTTTCCGATTGACCGAATGGCTGAAAACCGCCGCTTGAGAGTCCCAATCGCACGTTACAAATTTCGATGCAAATAAGGAAACTTCGTGTTCAAATGTTTCCATGCAATCGAGTCTCACGGATGACGATGACCCCATCATCGACCGACAATGCATGCCAACGATATTTTCCACAGTAGCATCGATGCATACAATCTCGTAGTCGAGGAGTTAGAGGAAAATAATACATCTTTTATATGCTACTTGGCTTTCCGCTCGACTTCCACCAGCTCGAGTATTGCTCTTGAAACGAGGATGGTTACAGAATTTGCTCGTCAATTCGTAATCTTCGCGCCAATAAATCATGCAATTAAATGGATAACAATCAATTTTGTGTACGGGCAACCCCATGCCACGCAACAATCTCTTCGTCTTTGTAGAAGTCATCAGCACGCACTTCCATCCGGATGCGACTCTTTCATCATTTCTAATATTTGATCAAAACCCTCTCAAGAATGTTGTTCTCTGCTTCCAACTCGTAAGTCGAGCCACAAATGACAACCGTGTGTGATCCGAGCAACCCGACCACGAGGGTTTATCGACAAAGATTCAACATATCGTAAAATTTTGTGCATCGAATTTGGCTCCTCTTTGATCTCGTCAAAGTTGAACTGTGGACCAGCAGCATCCACTACCATCGTATGATACGTATTTGGTTGACGGTTAACATCTGAATCCACAACATTGTCCCTACTTGTGGTTGTCTCTCCTTGAAATATCCATGTGTGATAATTTGGAACAAATCCAAATTTTGATAAGTGATATCGCACAAGAACTTTCTTCCGATAAGGTATATTCTTACACTTCTTACACGACACTTGATTTTCTCTCCATCCGCGAATAAAAATCGAGCACTAGCGAATTCAATAAAACTTTCAAGTCCATCTCGAAATTCAATATTTAATCCACCAACCGAACTAAACCTCTTATACATCCACTCACGATTGTCATTCATTCTTCAAGCTCCTAATTATAAATAATTAATTAAACATGTTCAACATAAGTTGTACAATATAGACTAATTATACACTCATAAATTTATCGAGTGGAGTGAGCAAATCTTACTTATAATTATCAAGTTAGTTATCTACGAGGCAACATAAACCCTAATTCAAGTTTCATATACTTAACCTTAACCTAAGCATGAAGTGAGCAAATCTTACTTATAAAACATCTTATTCTAACAAAATTTCGTGAGTAAGTTTTATAAAATTAATCGCCGCTTCATTCCCTATCATGCAACCTGAAACTGTGTTTCTATATAATACTTCACCAAATCATCACCATACAACCGAAAACATCTTATTCATATACTTGACCTTAAACTAATTAAGCATGAAACGAGCAAAGACACTTATAAACATCTTATTCATATAACAATTCTAACAAAATTTCTGAATAAGTTTTATAAAATAAATCGCCATTTGATTCCCAATTAAACCAAACTCATCCAAATTTCACCAAATCATCACCATATGCCTAATTATACACTTAACAACTCAAAACATCTCACTAAATGATGAATTTATCATCCCAATTCACATTCAAGCTAAACATATTCACACCAAGCTTATCAATTTCTCGCAAAACATTTTTATCAAACACCACATATGCGTCTGATTAACTCACGAAACGATGAATTTACCATCCCAATTCACATCCAAGCTTATCAATTTCACAAGCCCAAATCACAAGACTAACATTCAATGCATCATTTTCACTATCAATTCGGTAAACTCAATTCAATTTTCACTATCAATTTTCACTATCAATTCAATGCATCATATAGAATATTTTCACCATCAATTCAATACATCATATAACAATTTTCACTATCAATTCAATGCATCTTATACAATATTTTCAACAAAATCAACAAATATATAACAAAATAAAAAATTGAAATATAAATAAAAATTTGATCCCAACTTGGGACGACTGGCGGTGGGGAGGGGCGGGCGGCGGCCAAGGCGAGATGGCGAGGAGGTGGGCGGCAGGATGGGCGCAGCGGCGGCAGACGGCAAAGGGTGGGGTGGGGTGGGGGCGGGGCTGGGGCTAGGGCTAGGGCGGGCTGGGGTCGGGGGTGGGCGACGGCGACGGCGAGCAGCGAGGAGGGCGGCAGGCAGCACGGCACGACAGGGGTGGGGTGGGGCTGGGTGGGGTGGTCTAGGGTGGGTGTCATGAGTCTTTGGGAGGGTCATGAGGTAGGGTGGGTGTCATGAGGCGGCGGCGGTCGCATCGGCGCCAGGCAAGCGGCAGGGGGGTTGGGGTGGGGAGGGAGGGTGGAGGAGGGAGGGTTTTAGGTTCAGATATGAAATTGGGAAGAAAGCCGTCTGTTATTAAACTTTTAGCGACGGATTAGCGACGGAAATATTCGTCGTTATATTTAAAACCCTATAACGACGGATTAACGATGGAATCAAGGTCTTAACGACGGAATGACTTTAACGACGGACACATATCCGTCGTTAATTTACGTACAGAATATAAAAAATTAAAAACATTTTAATATAACGACGGACAACAGTCCGTCGTTAAACTTAGAGACTACTTTACGACGAAATTTCCGTCGCTAAAATTAACGACGAATGTTTTCCGTCGTTAAAATAAATAAAGAAAAAGTAAAAATAATCCGATTATTTAGCGACGGACTATGGTTAATCCAATAAAAAATAACCAAAAATTAATTGTAACGACGGATAGTGTCCGTCGTGAAATATAACGACGAATAGCGACGGGTATGCCGTCGTTACCGAGTCAGCGAAATTTCCCGCCATGTTACGTCGTGATCCGTCGCAAAAAAAATTCCTTTTTATTCCGTCTAATCCGTCGATTCACGACCCGTATTTTGGTCGTCGCTAATCCGTCGCTGATCGGCTATATTTTTGTAGTGATATATATATATATATATATATATGTGTGTGTGTGTGTGTGTGTGTTTGTGTGTGTGTGTTTTGGTTATAGGAAGAACCACCACTAAGATGAGAATTAAGAACTAATTATCACCCTAGATTTCATCTGATCTAATGGATTATATTAAGTCATGCTTAAAAATGAGTTTTACTATTTTTATACCGTTTTTTATGATTGTAAACGCGTTATGGGCACTAAGGTCATTTCAAAGATTCATCATATCCCTAATTTTTTGCCTTTTCTCTATATAATTCGATTTTCTTTATGAAAATAGTAGTTGTGCATAAGATTGTAATAATTGTGCATAAGATCGTTGGTAGTTATGCGAAATGAAATATGAACTAAGAATCAAACTTAGAAAATTGAGAATTATTATTTGAATAATAATTAGTGTAAATATAAAATTTGTAAAATTACCTTAAAATAAAGATCACAAGTAAGAATTTAGTGCTGCAAATCCCTCAATTCGTATGTGAGAAAATAAATGATAGATATACAACTATGATTATTATTGTGATTTGGGTAATATGCATAATTATATAGTAATTATGCATAAGATAGTAGTTGCATAAATAAATAGATTAATATGCATACCGTTAAGTATAGTGTGCACAAATAGAGTGATTTAAAGCATAAGCGTGTAAACTTGATTGGTTATAATCTAATTACTTTCGATGATCAAAATAAAGAATTAAAATCATTACTTTCGATGATCGATAATGCAGAATCAGATTTAAAAAATAATTATTGATAGACTGATTATATTGTTTTATGATATGGTGGATACAAAAATAGATAAAAAGATATACAAATCAAAATACCATAAATATAAAAAGAAATCTCTTAAAACACTAACAAATCGGTTACATAAAAACAGAAAATTATAATAATATCCTTAATAATAAAATCTAAAAATCAAAAACCTAAAAAATCTAAAAAATCGTGGCCATTAGATTACAAAAATAAACGCACTAGATTAGTTCTTAGTTCTCAAAATATATATGGTTCTCATTTGATCCATCCCCTATATATATATATAGGATTGGGTTCCCGTAGTATCCGATCCCCAGATAGTATGTAGTACTTAATCTAGACCACACATTTTGAACACGTGGACGCACCAAAATTTGATACGTGGCAACCCATTTTTCGTTCAGGGGCAAAATGGAACACACCCAGCTGGCGCTGGGTGCCCGTCCGACGCTGGGTAGGGGAGTCTGCGAGCGTTAGGGTCTCCGCGGGCGTTGAATTTGGGGAGATGCACAACAAAACACAGATAATGCATACAGAATTACATAACAATGCATTTAAATGAACATAAATCGCATCGCATAACCGGCTGTGGTGCGAGCAAGTGGCGCCGCAATAGCACGAGGTCCCTATAGCGTGGTAAGGTCGACCCAGTCGAATCTCTCGAGGAAGACTTACCCAGGGCTTATGATGTGTTACGATAAAAGCAATAAATCTAAATCCTAAACTTGATTTGGGGTTGAACTTAACTAAGATTAACATGAAATTAAACACACAAACGACTCAAGCCAAGCGTTGGCAGCCTCAATCGCAGCGAATTCTTCAAGAATGTAAGATAAACTAGGGTATTAGGGTTCTTCGCCTTGATTAATCGATTATTGCTTGATCAAGAAATCTACCTATTCATGCAATATTCAAACCTCAATCGAAACACTCGACTTTCGTTAAAGTGGATTAAACCTAGGTTATCAAATTTCACAAATACATAAACTATTAGAGTCCCGTTTAGGTAACCTCTAATCCAATCTATTCATATGATGCAACGTATCTATCTCTCGATAATACACGAAACATAAACAATTAAAATAGTGATTAATCAATTACAAAATTCATATCATGCACGTATCTATCTCTCGATTTACACGAAACATAAATAATTCAATAGAGATCAATCACTCAACAATAAACCCTAGGTTTCAATTGGTATTCTCAATCAAACAAATCATCAATCAATCAATTTGAATCACCCAACCCTAGAAAAGAATTAGTTCATGCTCATCTCACGATTCAAACAATTAAAATCGATAGAAATCATTATCCAACAATCAAATGAAGAAAAATCGAATAACAAGTCTTACAATCGTAAATGTCGTTGATGGATTTCTCCAATCAAATGTCTTGAATCAGTCCCAAATGCAAAGAATTACTTGGAAAATAATGATGAGAGATTATTCGCGTGGGAGAGAATTCTGAAAACTGACGGAATATAAAAATAAAAAGTGGAACTAGGTTTTCAGGCGTTAAAACAGTATTTATAGCGCTCAAAAATTAACTCCGAGCGCCGGACGCATCGCAGCGCCGGACGCGAGGAGTTTCTGGACAGAAAAGACTCAAGATCCCAAAGCCGGGACGGAGCTCGGCCGGACGCCTAAGCTTCAGAGACACGTCCAGTAGCGGTTTGAGTCAAACGCGGACGCGGCAGCGCGAAGAAGAAGGCCGCTGCTTTGCGTCAGACGGTTGCATCTGGCGCTGGTGGCGTTAACCACCGCCGGACCGGGCGAGAAGCGTCGCGGCGGCCACCCAGCCGGACGGAGAATCCGGGAAAGCGGGCTGAGCGGGCGCGGGCGGCGTTAAGGCGTGTGGGCGGGGGACGAAGGCTGAGCGCCAAGCGAAGCGCTGGAAACGCAGCCCGAGGGCGCTGGCCGCGTCGCGCTGGCGAGGAATGCATCTGGCGGCGAATGCCACCGCGATAGAACGCGATCAAAATGTGAGCGCTTGGCGCTTTGAGCGCCGGCCGAGACGCTGGCGCTTGGGTGCGCGGGCGTTGGGGCACCGCGAGCGGGGAGGCGCGAGGTCTGTGCGGCGAGAGAGAGTTGGGCGCGCCTAGTGCTAGTGCTGTGCGACTTCGACGTTCGCCTAGTTCTCTCGCGCCCGGTCTCCGGTGCGATTGCGATCCGCCGCCACGACTCTGTCGAGATGCTCTTCAATAAAGTTGATTCTTGGCAGATCAATTTATCCTATTTTATGCCGTTTTCTACAAAACATCGAAACAAAAGAAATAAGTTCGAATCGACAAATATTAATCAAACCAACGGCATAAATAGGACAAACCACTGAAAATGACAAACAAAACAATACCAAAAATCAACACAAATTCATACTAAACAGTGGCAACCCATTTTTCGTTCAGGGGCAAAATGGGAACACACCAATGATGGGGTGCCCGTCCGACGCTGGATAGGGGAGTCTGCGAGCGTTGGGGTCTCCGCGGGCGTTGAATTTGGGGAGATGCACAACAAAACACAGATAATGCATACAGAATTACATAACAATGCATTTAAATGAACATAAATCCGCATCGCGCCAACCGTATTTGGTGCGAGCAAGCGAGGGTGGGCTCCGACATTGTGTGTAGGCGCAGGCCAAATTGACATGGGTAGGGATGCTGGTTTGGGAAGAGCCACAACAAAGCGTAAAAATGCATATGAAATAACATAACACCGCATTCACTGAACATAAAAGCGCATCGCATGGCCAACCGCGGTGGCGAGAGCAATGACTGGAGTGTGTTTTCAGCATGCATTAAATTCGAAACTCATATGCATTTTTGTGTTGATTTAAATGCATAGTTGAGTTCAACTCTATGCATGCTTTGTTTTCAAAATCACATAATAAATCAAATTACTAATCTACCCTTACTACCACAAATTAACGTGTAAAACTTTTAGAAATCAGGCGCGAATCTCAGCCACATGATTAATAGGATGAATGGATAAGATTGAGTATTACATACTATCTGGGGCTCGGGTACTATTTGATCTCTCCCTCTCTCTCTCTCTATATATATATATATATATGGATTGGTTATAGATGTAACTACCTCTTAAATAAGAACTAAGAACCAATAACCACTATTAGATTAAATAAGATCAGATAATTTATGAATATTTAATGAAAAATAGTTAAATCCCTAAATTTCGCTATTTGAATATTTCATATCCAATTCTTCATTGTTCATGTAGTTCATGTTGTTGTGCATATAATCGTAGTTCTTGTAAATGCTATCACATTTCAATTAATTGTTATGTTCATGAAATTTACATTGTTGTGCATGTAACAATAGTAATTATATATATGAGAACAGTTACATAAATGAATATATAAAATCCATTAATTATAAGGTTAAACGGTTGTTATTAAAATCTGATGATAATAAAATATTTTTAATTAATCATGACCGTTAGATTATAAAACATAGATGAACCACATTAGTGTTTAGTTCTAAAAAGGGGTTAGAGTTCTCACTTGATCAACTATATATATATATATATATATATGTATAGAGAGAGAGAGAGAGAGAGAAAGAGAGAGAGTAAGTTTCAAATAAAAATTATTTTTAAAGTGAAAACTAAAACCACGAAAATTCTCTCTGAACAAAATGAATTTACAATCAAAGTTAATGCATCCGCGGGGAAAATTACAAAATCCAAAAATTCAGAATTTTTCATCCAGCTTCAAATCCCATGAGATGCGAAAATTCTATTTTGATGGATTCAGTAAGTTTTTGAGCAGATTCATCAACTTTCACAGCGAATTCATCATTTTTTGGTTCTCACATTCTCACGATAGAAATGGTTCTCACGTTAACCCTCTTATATATATATATATATATATATATATATATATATATATATATGTGTGTGTGTGTGTGTGTGTGTGTGTGTGTGTGTGTGGTTGGATTTATGTAGTACCCGGTCTTGAGATAGTATGTAGTATCCAATCTAGACCACACATTTTGAACATATGACCGCACCACAAGCTAACACTGACAGACCTCCTTTCTTTTATTTTTTTATAATTTTCGCAAGAGACAAAATGGGAAAAAATAAATCATCATTTTTCTTCTTCTTCTTCTCCTTAGTGGTAGCGGGCACGACAATACATGTGGATAGCAGCAGCAACATACACGAATAACAACAAACAACAGATTTTGAAAGAAATAAAAAGAACAAAAAAATTGAACAAAATTGATGGATTTTGAGAAAAAAATAGAAGATGAATTTGATAGATAATTGAAGAATCGAGAGAGATGGTGGTTATGACGGTGGTTCACAGTGAAATTTACATGTAATTGGGGAAAGAGACGGCGGAATTAACAGAGAATGATGGATGAGAGATTTACGGTCAAAAACTATAAAATTGCATTTAACAAAACATAAAACTATATTTTAGAAAATATAAACCTGCATATTGACACGAAACACAAACATGTATTTAACAAAAGACGTTCATGCATCTAATAAAACATGTTTATGCATTTGACAAAACATGTTCATGCATTTAACAAAACGTAAAAATGCATTGTTGGCCAATGGGCGTTAAGGGACGTGGAGCATGAGCGCACGCTGGGTTCGCGCTTCCAATCTACATGTATTATTATGTTCAACTGCATGTATTTTTGTGTTCATTTGAATGCATAAGTCAGTTCAACTAAATACATGATTTATTTTTCGCAATCACATAACTAATCAAATTACTAATATACTCTTATTGTAGTGAAATCAGGGAAATTAAGCTTAAAAATCAGAAAAAATCTCCACCATATAATCTATGAGATGAGTGGATGAAATTGAGTACTATATACTACCTAAGGCTTGGGTACTATTTGATGCCTCATATATATATATATATAGGTTGGATCCAGTGAGAACTCATATTTTTTGAGAACTTGAGAACCATGCATAAGACGTTGAAGATAATGCACAAAACAGTATAAAGTTATGCATAACGAAAACTTTCTAAAATTGTTGCACAACATAATAATTTTAGAAAGTTTTAGTTATCACAACTTTCTACCTTTTGTGCATCATCTTCAACGTCTTATCATGGTTCGCAGAGTTCGCAAAAAGACGTGGTTCTCGTTGATCCACTCCCTATATATATATATATATATATATATATATATTTTTTGTGAGAAAACTCCTTAGCGTAGAAAATAGGAACAGATGTGTAAGTATAACACATCTTTCATATTTATGTAGCACAATCAAAATTGTTATGTCGCACATGTTAGTTTAGCACATATTTCATCAATTCGTAGCACATATACTAAATATATTAGTTTAGCACATCTTTCATTACAGCGTAGCACAAGAAGGGTTCTAGTGATGCACAATAACCCGCATAGCACACAAAACTGTGGCACAATAGAAATTAAATATCAACCATTGATCCATCAAATCAAAGGCTCAGATTCATTCTCATTTCCTACTTGAACCATCTTTTATATATATATATATATATAATAAAAAAACTTTTTCTAGATAAAATGATATATGTCAAAATCTAATTTATATATATATATATATAATTATGTTTGTTATATATATAGAGAGATAATGTTTGTTAGTCTCTATTAATTAAGTTCAAATAAATTCATAAAATTTGAATGTATTAAATAATTTATATTCAATCCAATTCGAGTCAATATAACTATATGAATTTGACAACACTCAACAGAATGTCTACTCCATTCGATTACACTACATGAATTTGAGCACCTTAATTTATCATCTTTTCCACTATATTCAAATGTTATTTTGTACACGAAAAAGAAAAAGGAAAAAATATAGAATGAAGTTGTGGATGTGATCCCAACCAGATTGCATTAATTATAGAGGCAAAAAACAACAAAAATACCTGAACATAAATACAAAACAGTAAATCTTTGTGGTAGCATTGTGGTTTGTACCTTTTTTTCAGCCACATATTCTAAAATATTAAATTATTAAATTTAAATTTAAGTTTAAAATTTTCATTCGATAAGTCAAAATGTAATTATAAGATAGTTTTAATGTAAACTAATTTTTAATAGATCAAAATTAAATAAATAAGTTTTTTATTTAATAAAGTTGATTATACCGAATAACGCTACTGAATAAAGATCACTCAATACAAAGGGGCTTGAGAGTATGAATGTGGAAGATTGTTGTAGTCATGTAGTGTAGTTTCCGAGGGATCAGAGTTTGTCACATGGATTAGGGCGCCTGACAGATTGGACCATCTGCCCCTTCCCGCTTCTCCAGATAACGCTACAATTCCATCATTTTCACCCACGCGCCTCCCAATTCACTAATCCCAGACAAGTACTTAACGTAGTTATGTGGACTTGTGGACATGTATTAACACCAAGTCCAGGCACGATACAATAACAAGAACATAACATCTACAAAATTAGACAGTAAACCAATTAAATATTTTTTATTAATAATATTGATGATGGGATATGACCTAACCTTCAAGTCCAATAGCAGGCTCACGTGAACCTGGCCCGCCTAGCTACTTAGCTACACGGTTTGGCCCAAAAGTTCTCAACACCTAAACCCTATTCAGATCAACCATATCCCATCGAGATATGGAAGGAGATATTGGAAGAGATATTCAAGGATCAAGTCTATCTTCAGAGATCGGATCACACAAGGCAAGAGATCCATAGTAATCTGTAGTAATACACAACATGTATAAATAGATGTTAGATTGAAGGTAGAAGAGGTCAGCAACTATCGAGTACTAGAGCTTTTAGATACATTTATTGTAATCCGATATAGTGAAAGTATTGAGGAATCACACCTCCGTGGACGTAGATCTTATTCTTGATCGAACCACGTAAAAGGCTCTCGTGTTCTTTACTGTTTTCATAAATCTCGCACACACAAGATTTATCATTGGCGCGTCGTGGGAAACCCGAACAAAAGCTTAGTTTTTCACATAAAATCAATGGCAAGGACTCGTGCAAATCCGGTGCCGCAACGAGCGATCGAAGACCCCAAGCCAGTAATGCAGCGTCGGGAAAGGAGATCGCGGTACCGATAACAACACACCCGAGGTTACATAGAGGACCTTCCTATACACCTCGGGATCGCCGCCCTCTTGAAGGGAGACGCCGACCTCAACACGGTGAACAAGCATTCCACCAATCCCACGGGTCCTCGGCGAGCAGTATCCGAGTTCCTCAACGCCAACATCGGCAAGTTTCAAAACTTCACGAGTCGAGGCGAACGGAGCGCGCACCTCAAGAACGCCGAACTGGTAATCACGGGTGCCCGAGGTCGTTCACCCCTCCGAGATGACCGAGATCGCTCACCTCGGCAAGATAGCCGAGAGCGTTCACTTCGACGGTATAGCCGGGAGCGTTCACCTCGGCATCCTGCTCGTCGATCACCTCGGCCAGCCGCCCCTAATCATTCACCCCAGCGCCATCCGCGTAGTCATTCACCTCGACACGCTCACATGGCCGGACGGGACAGAAAAGAGGAGAGACAAAGTCGATCTCCTCACCAGAGAGACGATAGACGCCGCTATCGGTCCTCTGTTCCGACCAAATTATTCTACTTAGTCGCCGCAATAGCACGAGGTCCCATATAGTGGTAAGGTCGACCCAAGTCGAATCTCTCGGGAAGACTTAACGGGCTTATGATGTGTTACGATAAAAGCAATAAATCTAAATCTAAACTTGATTTGGGATGATGATTAACTAACATTAACATGAAAATTAAACACGCAAACGATTCAACGATTGTTCAAAATAGTTCAAACCATGTGAATAATTCAAGAGTGTGAGATAAACTAGGGTATTAGGGTTCTTCGCCTTGATTAATCGATTATTGCTTGATCGAAATCTACCTATTCATGCAATATTCAAACCTCAATCGAACACTTTCGACTTTCGTTAGTGGATTAAACATAGGTTATCAAATTTCACAAATACATAAACTATTAGAGTCCCGCTTCGGTAACCTCTAATCCAATCTATTCTATGATGCAACGTATCTATCTCTCGATAATACACTAAACATAAAAATTAAAATAGTGATTAATCAATTACCAAATTCATATCATGCACGATCTATCTCGATAATACACGAAACATAAATAATTGATAGAGATCAATCACTCAACAATAAACCCTAGGTTTCAATTGGTATTCTCAATCAAACAAATCATCAATCAATCAATTTGAATCACCCAACCCTAGAAAAGAATTAGTTCATGCTCATCTCACGATTCAAACAATTAAAATCGATAGAAATCATTATCCAACAATCAAATGAAGAAAATCGAATAACAAGTCTTACAATCGTAAATGTCGTTGATGGATTTCTCGATCAAATATCTTGAATCAATCCCAAATGCAAAAATTACTTGGAAAATAATGCGAAAAATATTCGCGTGAGACAAAGCTCTCAAAAGAACCGACGGAAATAAAATATATGGGGAACTAGGGCTTTCGGCGTCAAAATCGTATTTATAGCGCACGGTAGTAACTCCCGTAGCCGGACGCGACGCAGTCACGACGCGAGGAGTTTCTGATCGAACGACTTCAAGACCCCCAGTAGCGGGCGGCCAAGAGCCGGACGGGTGCGCACGCGTGTCGCGGCGAGGCGTCGCGGGCGCAGGGCGGGCGGCGGAGCGGCTGGCCAGCCGGGCAGCGCCAGACGGGCGCTGGATAGCCGCGCCGACGGGGACGCTGGGCGAGGTGAGCTGGGCGCGTGGCGTCGGCTGCAACCGAGCCGCGAGGCAATTGAGCGCGCTTCCGGAGCGAGCCGCGGGGTGGCCGAGGCGGCGCAGGCGCGCGTGCGGCGGCAGCGCAGTGTCGGCGAGTGCGGGCAAGCGCGCTGGGCGCTTGGCGGGCGGCGTCATGGCCGCTGAAGCGAACATCTGCGAGGATGGGCGGCGGGTGTGTGCGATGCGGGGCGGCTGGCGTGCGTGGCGCGGCAGGCGCGCACGCACGTCTTGCGACCGTTGTTTTGCCCGTTCTCTTCGTCTCAATTCGATTCACGCTCCGTTTGCGCCTACGGACTTCTGTCGAGATGCTCTTCAATAAAGCTGATTCTTGGCAGATCCAATTCATCCTATTTTATACCATTTTTCTACAAAACATCGAAACAAACGAAATAAGTTCGAATCGACAAATATTAATCAAACCAACGGCATAAATAGGACAAACCACTGAAAAAGACACACAAAACAATACCAAAAATCAGCACAAATTCATACTAAACAACTCCCCCACACTTATCCATTTACTTGTCCTCAAGCAAAGTCTATACTCGTAAGAATAGGAAGAATAATTCATGCAACTTCACTCTTAGTCTAATCAATCAAACCTTATTGCTTTCCCCCACATTTGGTGTTTACGCATTCAAAGGTAATGTGAAATAAATCTAGGACGGCAATTGATTTCTAATAAATAAAAGGGTAACCTCTGCTCAGACCCAACTCTCCGTTAGGGTGAATTAACTAATCGATCACCTTTAACAACAAGTTTCTTTTAAGCACATAGAATGTTTTATGATTTTGGAACAATATTCGAAAGGCGAACCCTCGATGAACTCGAGTTTCCTATCGTGGTTTCCCATGTCCATTTCTCAAATTACGAAAGAGGGATGAATCCCATCCTCCATTCAACAATCTCATATTCTACTTTTTTCAAACATTTCCTTTTTTTTTACATCAATAGATGAAACAAGTATATAGGTGACCACAATGTTAACACTCCCTAACATTAGCGGGACAGATCACATCAATTCTCCTCTATTCATTTTCTATCAATCACAATCTAATCAATTCACATTAGCATCGAATCATATATCACCAAAAGTTTCGGAAATTAAAAACAGTTTGACCAATACCACAGAGCTTAGTTGCACAAATCAGAATCCCAACTTACTCGCATATACGATACTTGATTCCAAGAAATCAAAATAAGCATAGATGCACATTACCAAGCATACAAATAGATAAGGTACGACACAAAATGAATAATCATCCCCATTAAAGCGAAACCGAGTCCCGATGCTCCAAACATTAATAATACAAATGACCATGAGGATGATACTTCCACGATAATAGACGAGTGTGCGCTGTAGAGTTGGAGCATCACGGCTTCACCACACGGATTAAACTGTCCCAGAACTCAAGAATGATAAACACAGAAACCTGCACCACAGAAAACCAAAACAGAGACGAAAACAAAAACACAAGCAAAACCAAAAGAAAACAAAAACAAAACAGAAAAACAGAAAACATCGTGGGTTGCCTCCCACGTAGCGCTCGTTTCAATGGCACGAACTCCACCAATGAAAACTGGACTATCCATAGTCCTTCACCTGCAAGAATACCATCTCAACCAGAGCATCAGTAGTAACAATGTAGCCAAACGACAATCAAGGTAGCAATTAATAAATCAATTAAATTGAATCAAACATCCTATTCTCCAAAGAAAAGTAGATAACTTCAACTCCAAAAGCACAATACTTTGGAGAATAAGGATGTTGAAAAATTAGAGATGCTACCTGATCGTATGTCCTCTCGTCATCCTTCAATTGGATAGGGAAGATATCTGTTTGTTCACACTTAGTCTCGGTTTGATGAAGCCTCGACTCTTTACTTTCATCAACTTCCATGATTCTCCCTCAACTTCATCATCTTCATAGATTATGATAGAAGTTTGCTCCAATTGTCAGGCATCTCCTCCACACTTTGGTTGTGGACCAATTCTTCCACTATCCTTGCTAACCGACCGGCTTGAGTCTCTAAACGCTCGATAAGTGTTTCCAACATTTCGAACCCGTTGACTGATTGTATGAAAGACGCCGTCAGTGTCTTCAATGTCGGCTTCACCGGTGACGACTCGCCCGAATGAAAGCCTTCAATGATTCCTCCAATGTCGGCTTCACCGGTGACTCCTTGAATGAAAGCTCAGCAATGACTCCTCCAATGCTCGCTTCCTTTGCCGCTTCACCGACTTGCTCTCGAATGAAAACCTTCAATGAATCCTCCAATGTCGGCTTTTGTTGGAAGAAGAGGTCCCGACTATATGACGAACTACGAGGATGCCTCCAGGTAGGGATCATAGGCTTGATGCTCACGACTGTGGTATCCTCAAAATAGTCGAATTGGGCTCCTTCTTCAAAGAAGAATTTGCCCAATCGACGAGCTTTCCTCCTCCAGCTGTCGAGCATATTCAGACGCGGTAACCACGTTATGAGACACCAACTACAAAAACAAGATCACACACACGGTTGGAGAAAATAGAAACAAAGAAAAGAAAAGAAAGAAACAAAAAGAAGGAGCACGGGGAAAAAGCAAAAACAAAAGGAAACACGAAAAACAAACAACACAAAACCAAAAGCCTAAAGCTTCCCGAAGCGCGCAAAATTTGTTCCACCAAATTGTTCTACTTTAGTCGCCGCACTTAATATACGAGGTCCCTATAAGCGTGGTAAGGTCGACCCAGTCGAATCTCTCGGAAGACTTAAGGGCTTATGATGTGTTACGATAAAAGCAATAAATCTAAATCCTAAACTTGATTTGGGATGATGATTAACTAAGATTAACATGAAAATTAAACACATAAACGATTCAACGATTGTTGAAAGCGCTTCAAGCATACG
The DNA here is from genome assembly GCA_036937905.1 of Salvia rosmarinus. NCBI lineage: Eukaryota > Viridiplantae > Streptophyta > Magnoliopsida > Lamiales > Lamiaceae > Salvia > Salvia rosmarinus. Next base: position 24,270,183 of record CM072814.1, on the reverse strand, counting down.
GGAATAATTCAAGAGTGTGAGATAAACTAGGTATTAGGGTTCTTCGCCTTGATTAATCGATTATTGCTTGATCAAGAAATCTACCTATTCATGCAATATTCAAACCTCAATCGAACACTCGACTTTCGTTCCGTGGATTAAACCTAGGTTATCAAATTTCACAAATACATAAACTATTAGAGTCCGTTTCCAGACCTCTAATCCAATCTATTCCTATGATGCAACGTATCTATCTCGATAATACACGAAACATAAAAATTAAAATAGTGATTAATCAATTACCAAATTCATATCATGCACGTATCTATCTCTCGATAATACACGAAACATAAATAATTCAATGAGATCAATCACTCAACAATAAACCCTAGTTTTCAATTGGTATTCTCAATCAAACAAATCATCAATCAATCAATTTGAATCACCCAACCCTAGAAAAGAATTAGTTCATGCTCATCTCACGATTCAAACAATTAAAATCGATAGAAATCATTATCCAACAATCAAATGAAGAAAAATCGAATAACAAGTCTTACAATCGTAGAATGTCGTTGATGGATTTCTCCAATCAAATATCTTGAATCAATCCCAAATGAAAGAATTACTTGGAAAATAATGCGTAAAATATTCGCGTGAGACAAAGCTCTCAAAAGAACCGATTTAAATAAAATACATGGGAACTAGGGCTTTCAACAGAAAAATCGTATTTATAAGCGAAAATTAACTCCCACACGACGCGAGGAGTTTACGATTGAACGACATCAAGCACCCCAACGCCGGACGGAGCCAAGCGGACGGCCGAGACATCGACTCATGTCAACGCCGGACTCGGAGACAAGACCGACGCGTGAGTGATGTGGGCGGGCGCAGCGGTGCCGCCGCAGCCGGACGGATGCGTGTGTCTTGGGCGAGCCGCACGGGTCTTTGGGGCGTGGCGGCGGCGGCGGTAGCTGCCAGCGTCGGATGACGGGCGCTGGGGCTGGAAGCCGGCCGACGGGGACGCTGGCGAGGTGGCTGGGCGGTGGCCCGGCTGCCCAGCCTTGAGGCAAGGTAGTTGGCGCGCGGGCCAGCGAGCGAGGTGGCGGGCGGGCGCGGCGCGCGTGGCGGCGCGCGGTGTGCGGCGTGCGGGCGTGGCAGGCGCGGCGCTGCGGCGGCGGCGAGCTGTGGGAATATGTCTTGAGGGACCAGGCGTGCGGGTGTGTGCGCGGGCGCGTGGCATGTGCGGCGACAGGCTGCGCGCGCGCGCGTCTTAGCGACTTCGTTGTTTTGGCCCGTTCTCCTTCGTCTCAATTCCGATTCACGCTCCGTTTGCGCCTCTGGACTTTCACGAGATGCTCTTCAATAAAGCTGATTCTTGGTAGATCCAATTTGTTGGATTTGTATCTTGAAAGCAGTTTGGTTGAGCTTGTATACAATGTTTCCTGTTACCACTATTACAATCTCCTATCGGTTTGAATACTTGATTGCATATATCATGTCCCCTTATCTCATATATAAGTTAGATCATACAGTGTGTAGAAGATCACGAAGTGCGTATGATTGGTCAAGCTTAATGAGATATAAAAGTTTCACAAATGAGGCGACTTAAGGGCGAGTTGTCGGTTTAGCCTGCGATATAGATAAAGTGACTTGACTTAGTTGCTTGTCTATCTTTGATGCGTCTACGATGTATTGAAGGATCACGGTGAGATGTGTTCTTCTTTCGACCGTCGTGAAGAACCAAGATCTCGGTGACTTACGGCGATCTAAAACTCGATAAGGTATTAGGTGAGTATGAGTTCTTGACCATCACTTTGACTTGTTATGAGTGAGGGTTATATGTTCTAACCCAAGATTCTCCGCGATCTTGGGTGGTGGCGATCTTGTATGTCACGCTAGTTATCTCATGTCGAGTCACCGTATCCGTTAAGGATGATGGCGTCCCCTCGAGGAGCTCAAAGGTTTATTGTACTAAACCTGCGAGGTTGAGTTAGCTCAAGTACAATAATAAGGTTGAGTGGTACTACTTATGGAAATAAAGTTATTAATCGTTTTAAGTCTGTCGATTGCTATAAATGATTAATGGACGTTCGATATCTTAAATCTGAGGGATTCGTAATGTCTAAGTGCAAGCCCGACTCAACTTCAGAATAAAGGGGTAAGTCAACATTCTTTCTCTAGTGGCATGATCGAATGTTTATAAATTAATTTATGTTTTGGGTGAACATAAGATAATTAATTTATTTGAGGCCCTCTTTATTCCTTGCATTTGATCCCTGGGCTGGCCCATCCAGGCCCGTAGCACTGAGGAAAATCGGCGCCCCCTATTGCTCAATTGGCAAGATTTTATTCTCTTTATCCACATGGATATAATTATATTTATGGTATATGCATAGATCCTTTCCATATAAGATTATGGTAATAATCTTGAGAGTATGGAAATAATCTGAAGTATGGAAATAATCCTAAGAGTATGGTAATATTCCATATAGGATTATGGTAATATTCCATATAGGATTAAGGTAGTGCATTATAAATATAAGGTATGAGATAATGTCTAGGTTAATGCTCACATATTGCAACTAGAATTTTCGGCCATCTCATATATTTGAGAGAGAATTTTCGAGAGCTTGGTGTGAGAAAGGGTGATTTTCGGTGCATTCTCCATAGCTCGTCCTCACTCGGCGTTGGAGTTTGGGTATCCGGATACGATCCGAAAGGTCAAAGCACGAGTCTCGACCGTTCCATCCGTTCATCCGTTCGATCCGTCTCGGCGGATCCAAAGGTAAACACGTGAAAACCCCTCGTGTTGCGATTTAATTATATAGACGCATGCTGGTTTATAATCAATGTATGGTGAATTAAACACCCAAGATAGATCCTCGGGCGAGGGTTAACATACGTTTTCCTACAATTGGTATCGAGCACGGGATCGAATCTTGGCTCTGTTGGATTAATTCACGTTTGATTATTACGTGCGTTTAATTAATTGTGGATCGCTCGTTCATCGCGCTTTCGCTTATCATTTTGTCGGATGTTGTTGTTTTCACCACGAGAAAATCCGTGGTTAGATTAGATTTTATTATGTAAATCTTATCCGTAAAGAAGAACTAAGGCGAAAGAGCGAAGAAGCGAAGCGGCGGAAAAACGGTATCTCGGCGATCCCACGGGCGGTATCTCGCGGCGAGCCTCGCGATCGCGAAAGCGATCGCGAGAACGCGAGCGGCGAAGTGCGTTCGCGCGACGAGATCCCAGGCGCCACGCGGCAATCTAGCGATCGCGAATGAGGCCGCTGCGGCGGCGAGCGAGCTAGCGGCGACGGGCGTAGCGTTCACGCCGACGAAAACCCGGCGCTTGGCGGCGGACTCGCGGATCGCGAAGTTTCGACGTGGCGGCGACGTCTCGGCGAGCGTTGGCGCTCGGGCGGTGGCCACGCATGTCGCTCGTCGGTCGTCGCCTTAGCGATCAGCGAGGTAACCCGCGAGGGACACGCGAGCGGCGGCGACAAGAGGTAGGCGGTAGCGGCCGGGCTGCCTCTAGCGGCCCGGCCTGAGTGGGCGACCGGCCCGCCCGTTTTCCGCTTTTTCGGTCCGTGCGCGTGCCGCGAGCCCAATGTTGAATCCGGTCCGTGCGGGTGCACGCGAGGCCGTTTTGAAGTTTATTTCGTACTTTGTATATCTATGTAATAGATTAGATTTAAATGTGCGGGTTTCACGATTGAGCGCGATGAGCGTTTTATTTTATTTTTATCGTTCATATGCATGTCGTGGATGTTTATATAATGCGGTAGCATGCTATGTATGTTTATATTACGTTGACAAACCTTTATGTGTTTTACGTAATTGGATGCGCATAGTAAGCATGCTAGGTTTATCGCGTTTATCAAGCATATTTTAGAATTACTGCGAGCATGTTTTACATGTTGAGTTCTATAGAAAAGCATGCTAGGGTTACGTGATCCGCATGGACAAACCTTTTGAATAAAAGACTAAGCAAGCAACCCGACAAATTAATTTTTCAAATTAAAATGTCGAGACCTCCACTTTTGATCTCTAAACAAAGTGAGGCGACTTGTGAGTGGCGATCCACACGCGAGGCTTGCTTGCCTTGTTTATCATAAGTTTGTTAGATGAGATTTCTAAATAAAACTTTTAAATCTATTGAGAAGTGGGAGTTTCATGTGTAAACGATCCACACGCGTGGCTTACATGTGCGATTTTCATAAGTTCTCTAGAGATTGATATAAAATGAGATAACAAAAGAATTTGAATTGGAGCGGTATGGTCCGGTGAGTATACCAATTCTAAAATTCATTTTATTTGTTAAAAATTGTGGTCATTGCTTAGACATCACCTCAAGTACAACTTCCCGAAGTCCCTTCTTGCGATAGTGATGTGGTCTAGTAGCTCAATCATTAATTTCATTTGTCATAAGGATAAGTTGACATAGATTGAAATTAAGCGACTAAAAGGTATATTTTAGTGCAGTGGGGGTTCGTGTATGGCGATCACACGCGTGGCTTGCATGTGGAATTCCTTGGGCGATTGGAGGTTTCAATTAATATTGTTTTATCAAAGGTTACAATATTATTATTACAATTATTGCGATCGTATGCTTATGTGTTTACATTATCGTTTCGGATATGTCTCTTCGCCGATTATCAATATGCTCGCACAAAATCCGTTATCCGGTCCAAATTTCATCAGTGGAAGCGAAACATGGAATATGTTCTTATCATTGAAGAACACGTGTTTGTTCTCACTCACTCCTAAACCCGATGCCACTTCTTGGCGCATCGACTAATGAGCGGCGAGTCAGCGGACTTTGGAATAAGTCGAACAATATGGCTAAATGCTATATGATGACTACGATGTCCAAACTTGCGGTGCGACATCGATCGATGGCGACGGACGATATTTGGTCAAGTCTCGAGGTAAGTTTGGGCGATCGGATCGAGACGATCGACTTCCACACAATGAGAGAAATCTTGGCGTGTAAGATGGAAGAAGGAAGTTCGGTCCATGAACATGTCTCCCATGACTCGTCTCATGGATAGTCTTGATCGGTTGGGAGGAGGTATTGACGGTGAAGCCAAGGTCGATATCATCCTCAACACACTTGAAGTCTTTGAGAACTTTTAGTAAATGCGATCATGAGCAAGACGGAGTTTACTCTTAGTCGGTTGCTTAATGATCTCGTTCTGCGGAAGGAGTTATGGGAAAAGGGCACATGCTCTTGCTAGCACATCTAAGGGCCCAAAATTTTCGTTGCAAAATGGAAATAGAAAAGGGGTGCCAAAGGTGGTAAAAGCGAGGAAATAGTGGGAGTAATGGGAGCAGAACATGGTTGCCACGGGAGGCTTGAAGAAGCGAAGGAGAAAGGCAAGTGCTTCAGTCTTGATGGGCGGGCATTGGAAGGCCAGTGCCCTATGCTCGAGGCTCAAGTATGCCGTTTGCTTTAATGTGAAACATGTTTAGCGACTTGTTCTACCCATTCTTGGGTAGTAGATCTGGTATGGCGATCATGTTTGTTACACCTTGCGAGGGGTTCTAGGACAAGGGAGCTGTTTGATGGCGAGATAACGATCTCCATAGGCACGCCTTGAAAGTCGGCTGTTGCAGTTGGAGATGTTTCTTTATGTTTTGGGACAACAGTTTTAGTTTTGAAAGGCGTTTTATATGTGCGGATTTTCGGTGGAACCTTGTTTACGTTTGAAATTATTTACTCATGGATATTACATTATTTTTGATAGTGGTGTTTCTATCATAAGAAATAGCGAAGTTATACGTGTTGGCACCTTATATAATTAAGCTTTATACTATTTACGCAAAACATAATACCTATAACTATGTTGCATCTTCATCAAACCCTAAAAAGAAAGTTTTCTTCGCAAGATGACTCTACTTTTCTCGGCATCTTAGATTAGGTCACATCAATCTAAATAGGATCGAGGCGGCTAAGAATGGGCGTTGGGTAATCTCACGGTTACTCCGTTCCCGATCTGCGAATCTGCATAGAAGGTAAGATGTCGACCCGGACCTTCAGCGAAGGGTTATAGAGCGAAAATGTTGGAGTTAGTCCATTCGACTGTGTGGACCGATGTCCACAAGCTCGTGGAGAATGCAGTATTTTGTCACTTTCATTGTGATTACTCAAAGTGCGGATACGTATACCTTCACCGCAAGTCTGAATGCTTTGAAATTCAAAGAATTTAAGGCGGAGTGGAGGCGAAGCTAGGTAAAAGTATCAAGTCGCTGCGTTCGATCGCGGTGGCGAATACCTCGATAACGAGTTTATGGACTATCTAGTGAAGTGTGGGATTACATCCCAACGCACTTCACAGGGCACACCACACAAAATGGTGTGTCGGGGCGAAGAAATAGGACTCTTTTGGAAATGGTTAGATCTATGATGAGTTATGCTACATTGCCTATTTCGTTACGGGATATGCCTTAGAGGCGGCGACATACTTGCTAAATCTAGTCCGTCCAGTCGGTCGAAAGACCCTTCGAGGTTGTGGTTTGGGCGCAGCCCGGTTTAAGCCACATAAGGATATGGGGCGATCCGGCATGTCTTTGAACAAAAAGGCGACAAGTTGGAGGCTAGATCGGCGCAAGAAGTTTATTGGCTATCTAGAGGCGAAGGTGGTTTATTCTATAGTCTAAGGATCGGAAGGTCATTAATAGCACTAATGCCGATTCTTAGAAGAGATTATATGAAAAATCATAAGTCCAAAGTTGAAATCATTCTTGAGAATTAGAAGATGATGCGTATTCCACCATAGATTAGGCCAAAGGTGCGAGATGTCGAGTCTAGTGGGAGGATCGACACGGATACTTCAAGAAATTGAAGTGGGTGGGTTTCCCTTGGGAGATACCGACCGTTACAGTGGTACTACACGACAAGTTGTGCAAGTTAGAGAACCACAAGTATCTGCACCCACCGTTGCCATTGTGCTGTAGAACCTCGTCGTGGTGGGAGGTTGTTCGTCAACCCGAGCGATTTATGTTAGTGGGTGAATCTTGGTTTAGTCAATGAGACGAACATGCAATAATCGACCCGTGGACATCTGAGGCGTCTGAGATATTGATGCAAGATCATGGCACACGCTATGGACTTAGAAATGGGTCCATAGCGACTATGGATGTATATGAAAGACACCTCTACCGGATGGCAGGAAGCCATGGGTAGTAAGTGGATATCAAGAGGAAGAGAGATTAGATGGAGGGTTTGACTTTTAAAGCCGAACATGTGAAGGGTACACTCAGTTGAGGGCATCGATTTCGATGAGACCTTTTAAGCAATGCTCAAGTCCATCGAAATTCTTCTAGCCATAGCAGCCCACTTGAACCTAGAGGTTTGGCAAATGGATGTTAAAACCGCTTTTCTAAGCGGTTACCTTGAGGAAGGTAGAGACATCTATATGCGGCAACACGAAGGTTATGTGGTAAAGGTGAAGAGCATCTAGTATGGAAGCTTAAGAGTCCATTTATGGACTTAAGCGAACCTCCCGATCATGGAACTTACGCTTTGGCGGTAGTAAAGTCCTATGGATTTACCCAGTTGCCTAGCGAGAGTTGTGTGTATCGGTTAGATGTCAGCAGTGATGTGGTATTTCTTGCACTTTATGTAGATGACATCCTTCTAGTTGGCAACAACGTGAAGTCATTATCGAGGCGTAAAGAGTTGGCTATCGATCGGTTTCAAATGAAGACTTAGGAGATGCAGCGTACATTCTTGGGATCAAGGTTTACTGAGATCGCAAGAAGAAAATGTTGAGCTTATCTCGGGCGTCTTACATTGATCTTGTAATTACTCGTTTAGTATGCGAACCGCCAAGAAAGGATTGCTACCTTTCGGACATGGCGTTCCTTTATCTAAAGCAGTCACCTATATTTGCAAAGGAGATAGAGGAAATGAGACAAGTTCCTACGCTTCGCCGTAGGAAGTCTCATGTCTGTAATGCTATGCACGAGGCCGATATACGCTGTCACGGTAGGCATAGTAGCTGAATATCGATCTAACCTGGACAAGCTCATTGAATGCGATGAAGCATATACTCAAGTACACGAAAAGGACTCGAGATTATAGGCTAGTTTACCATGCGATAGTCTAATGCCTTTGGGTTATCTGAGACTCGGATTTCCAAGGCGACCGTGATGAGAAAAAGTCGACCTCGGGCTATGTGTTTACCTTGGGAGGTGGAGCCGTATCTGGCGGAGTGCAAGCGAGATGCATTGCGGACTCTACCATGGAAGCCGAATATGTAGCCGGCTTGGAGGCTTCTAAGGAGGCTGTATGGTTCAAGAACTACCTCATGGATCTAGATGTGGTACTGGTTTGCCCAGAGTATCATAGTTTCTTGTGATAACTCAGTGCGATGTGCACTCGAAGGAACCACGGACCCACAAGCGACTAAACACATAGAGAAAAGTACCATGTCATACGAGAAATCGTTAGGCGGTGGCGTCTGATTGAAAAGATTGATCTGACGAAAATCTAGCGGATCCATTCACGAAGAGCTGCCGCAAAAAGTCTACGATGGACACGTTAGAGGACTTGGATTAGCGCTTGATGGCACCCACTTAGAAAGGAAACTTTTGTATAAGTGGGAGAAGCAAAGTGATGGTTGTTTGTAATAGCTAGTAGAAAGACACATTGTATACTAAAATTTGCTTTAGTATAAGTGGGAGATTGTTGGATTTGTATCTTTGAAAGCGGTTTGGTTGAGCTTGTATACAATGTTTCCTGTTACCACTATTACAATCTCCCTGTCGATTTGAATACTTGATTGCATATGTCATGTCCTTATCTCATATATAAGTTAGATCATACGGTGTGTAGAAGATCCGAGTACGTATGATTGGTCAAGCAATGAGATATAAAAAGTTTCACAATGAGGCGACTTAAGGACGAGTTGTCGGTTTAGGCTGCGGTATAGATAAGTGACTTGACTTAGTTGCTTGTCTATGCTTTGATGCGTCTACGATGTATTGAAGGATCACGATGAGATGTGTTCTTCTTTTCGACCGTCGTGAAGAACCAAGATCTCGGTGACTACGATGATCTAAAACTCGATAAGGTATTAGGTGAGTATGAGTTCTTGACCATCACTTTGACTTGTTATGAGTGAGGGTTATATGTTCTAACCAATTCTCCGCGTCTTGGGTGGTGGCGATCTTGTATGTCACGCTAGTTATCATGTCGAGTCACCGTATCCGTTAAGGATGATGGCGTCCCCTCGAGGAGCTCAAAGGTTTATTGTACTAAACCTGCGGTTGAGTTAGCTCGAAGTACAATAATAAGGTTGAGTGGTACTACTTAAGAAATAAAGTTATTAATCGTTTTGGTTGTCGATTGCTATAAATGATTAATGGGCGTTCGATATCTTAAATACGAGGATTCGTAATGTCTAAGTGCAAGCCCGACTCAACCCGGTAATAAAGGGTAAGTCAACATTCTTTCTCTAGTGGCATGATCGAATGTTTATAAATTAATTTATATTACGGGCTGAACATAAGATAATTAATTTATTTGAGGCCCATCTTTATTCCTTGCATTTGATCCTCAGGTGGCCCATCCAGGCCCGTGTGAGGAAAATCGGCGCCCCCTATTGCTCGATTGGCAAGATTTTATTCTCTTTATCCACATGGATATAATTATATTTATGGTATATGCATAGATCCTTTCCATATAAGATTATGGTAATAATCTTGAGAGTATGGAAATAATCCTAAGAGTATGGAAATAATCCTAAGAGTATGGTAATATTCCATATAGGATTATGGTAATATTCCATATAGGATTATGGTAATATTCCATATAGGATTAAGGTAGTGCATTATAAATATAAGGTATGAGATAATGTCAGGTTAATGCTCACATATTGCAACTAGAATTTTCGACCATCTCGTATATTTGAGAGAAATTTTCAGAGCTTGTGTGTGAAAAGGGTGATTTTCGGTGCATTCTCCATAGCTTCGTCCTCACTCGGCGTTGGAGTTTGGGTATCCGGGATACGATCGAGAAGGTCAAAGCACGAGTCTCGACCGTTCCATCCGTTCATCCGTTCGATCCACCGGCGGATCGAGGTAAACACGTGAAAACCCTACGTGTTGCGATTTAATTATATGAGCGCATGCTTGGTTTTATAATCAATGTATGGTGAATTAAACACCCAAGATGGATCCTCGGGCGAGGTTAACATCGTTTTCCTACACAATTCATCCTATTTTATACCATTTTCTACAAAACATCGAGACAAAACGAAATAAGTTCGAATCGACAAATATTAATCAAACCAACGGCATAAATAGGACAAACCACTGAAAAAGACACACAAAACAATACCAAAAATCAGCACAAATTCATACTAAACATCTCCCACCCCTCCTGAGAGGGATGACAACGAACTCCCAAGATTCGGCCGAATGCGGACGGATCATCTCCCCTTTCTCAAGGGAAATCATGGATACACCCCTGCCGCGCGATATCGGGCACCCAACATCGCCGCCACGATGGCCTCGGAGATCCCCGATTTCCTTTTTACCTATACTACCAACACGGCAAATCGAGGAATGGAAGATTTTCACGTGCAAGATCTTCCCGAGGTGCTGGTCTCCAACGCACGCGGCGATGGTTCACCCGCCGCCGCGAGCAAAGATACACTTGAGAGATCTCATGGATCGGTTGAAATGGCGTTTACCAAAAGATGTTACCTCGACAACCATCATCCGACCCTGCTCACCATCCGCTAAGGACGAGATGAGACGATGTCAAATTTTGTCTCACGGTTTATCAAGGAATCCCTCAAGATCGATGATAGTAACGATCTCTACATCATCAATGCGTTCAAAAACGGGATCCGACCTGGTGCACTGAACAAAGAAATCACCAGGGAGAAGCCGAAGACGGCGAGTAGCCTTTAGACCCTGGTGGATAACTATGTCAAAGGACACGAGTCGGATCGTAAAAAAAGGAAGATATGGGACGAGCAGAAAGCCGAGAAGAAGAGGCCGGATGATCGAGGAAGAGGCATTGATCGTCGAAGTGCCTTCGATAGAATCAAGAAGGGCCCAATAGAGTCCAGATTAGGACCTCGGCCAAACCCTGGCAATAATACACATCTGCTCAAGTCAAGGGTGGAGATATTTGAACTCCACACCGAGCTCTTCCCGAAACCACCTTCTATAAAAGGAGGATCCAAGAAGAGATCGAAGGACAAGTATTGTGATTACCACCAGGGGTATGGTCACAATACCGACGATCGCGAAACACGAGCTCAAAGATAGACGAGCTCGGTCAAGGAGGACTGGCCAAGAAATACCTCGACCACACCACGTCCGAAGTCGGGAATTAAGAAGCGCAAAGGAAAGAATGGAGGTGGCAACAATTGCGAGCCGACCTCGGCGATGACACCACAGCGATGACGCGGGACGACGGCCCCAGCATAATGGAGCAAGTCTCGCCATCACCGGACTCCTATAGGTGCGGCGGTTCGGCATTGAAAATCGAAGCTCGAAGACCAATCCCAAGGAGCTAAAAATAAGCGACTTGGGATGGTGAAATCATCGTCTTTTCCAATGACGACCCAGTACCCAAGATCATGCCCCACCAACACGCTATTACCATACAAGCCGTGGTGGGCAATATGAACGTCCATAGGGTCTACATCGACATCGATGCCTCTGTCAGCATCATCTTTCAGAGTTGCTTAGACAAACTCGAGGTCGGAGGGATCCAAGTTCATCCAGCACCATCTAAACTACGGAGCTTCACTCAGGAGGCGGTACAACCGTAGGCGTTATCACCCTTCCGGTCCCGTGGGCGTGCCCCGTGTCGGTCACCAAAAGCCATTCGGCTTCTTCCCGGTTAAAGCTCCTCTCCAAGTATAACATCATCCTCGGGAGAGACTGGCTCTATGCCACCAAGGCCGTCTGCTCGGTCTACCACCTCACCATCAAGATACCCACCCCGACAGGAGTGTTAAGTATCCAGGGTGACCAGACGGCAGCTAAAGAATGCCTGAGAGTCTCAACCCAAGATGGGGCCTTGCCTCAGGCCTAGCAATTACAGAACCCTCAGAAGTTGCCACCCCGGGATGATCTGACTGACGACCTCCAATTATATGACAACGACCCCTCCAAGGTCGTCAAGGTCGGCACCCAGGGTCCCACTGATGTTCGGCAACATGTCATGACAACCGAGGGAATCTGAGAGACGTGTTCGCATGGTCCCCACTCGACATGACGGGAGTGTCACCCGAGCTCATCACTCATCGACTCAACATCGATCCGGCTACCAAACCAGTTCGGCAAAAGAAAAGAGGATTTGCGGCAGAGCGTAGCAAGGTCATAAGGGACGAAGTGACCCAACTCCAGGAAGCCAAGATCCTATTCGAGGTCTAGTATCCGACACGGATGGCTAATCCGTCGTGGTCCGAAAGCCAGGAGGGGGGTGGCGTATGTGCGTCGACTATACCGACCTGAATAAACACTGCCCAAAGGATTGTTACCCCCTCCCCGATATTGACAAGAATTGTAGGGAAAAACTATGTTTAGCCCTCTCCCGAGGATCTATCTTGGATGTTTAATTCACCATACATTGATTATATACCTAGCATGCACCTATATAATTAATTGCAACACGTTGGGGTTTTCTCGTGTTTACCAACTGAATCTGTCAGTAGGAATGTATCGAGACTCGTGCTTTGACATTCCGGCGTATCCCGTTGCCCAATCTCCAACGTCGAGTGAGGACGATCTATGGAGAATGCTTGGAAAATCACCCTCAAGCTTTCAAGAATTTTCAAAATCTCTCAAAGGATGAACCCTCAAATTCTCGAAAATAATGATGATGATTATTAATCATTGACCTAGATTTAATCTCTTACCTCATATTTATAATGCATTACCACAATCCTATATGGAAATTACCATAATCCCATATGAAAATTACCATAAACCTTTATGGAAAGGATTATTACCATAATCTTCTATGGAAATGATCTATGCATATCCCATAAATATAATAATATCCTTATAGGATAAAGAGAATCAAATCCTTACCTTGTAGAGCATAGGGCACCGATTTAGCAGCAGCTTACGGGCCGGATGGGCGGGCGAGGATCAAATGCAAGGAATAAAGATGGGCCTCAAATAAATTAATTATCTTATGTTCGGCCCGAACATAAATTAATTTATAAACATTTATTCATGTCACTAGAGAATAAATGCTGACTTACCCACTTTATTACCGGTTGAGTCGGGCTTGCACTTAGACATTCTTAATCCTCGTATTTAAGATATCGAGCGTCCATTAATTATTTAGAGCATTACATTGCTTAAAATAATTAATATCTTTAATTCATTAAGTAGTACCACTCAACCTTATTATTGTACTTGAGCTAACTCAACTGCGGGGTTTAGTACAATAAACCTTTTGAGCTCCTTAAGGGGCCATCATCCTAAGCGGATACGGTGACTCGATGAGATAACTAGCATGACATACAAGCACCGCCACCACCCAAGATGCGGAGAATATTGGGTTAGAACATATAACCTCACCCATAACAAGTCAAAGTGATGGTCAAGAACTCATACTCACCTAATACCTTATCGAGGTTTAGATCATCATAAGTCACTGAGATCTTGGTTCTTCACGACGGTCGAGATAGAAGAACACATCTCTTTGTGATCTTTCAATACGTCCGAGACGCACCAGATAGACAAGCAACCAAGTCAAGTCACTTCTTATCTATACTGCAACTATACCGAAAACTTATCCTCAAGTTGTCTCGGTTGTGAAACATTTTATATCTCATTAAAGCTTGACCAATCATACGGACTTCTGTGATCTTCTACACCTTTGTATGATCTAACTTATATATGAGATAAGGGACACGGATATATGCAATCAAGTATTCATTTCGAGATAGGAGATTGTAATAGTGGTAACAAGAAACATTGTATACAAGCTCAACCAAAACTGCTTTCAGTATACAAATCCAACAATCTCCCACTTATACTAAAGCAAACTTTTAGTATACAATGTGTCTCTCTACTAGCTATTACAAACAAAACCATCACTTTGCTTCTCCCACTTATACAAAAGTTTCCTTTCTAAGTGGGTGCCATCTAGCGCAATTCAAGTCCTCTAACGTCCCGACGTAGACTTATTGCGGCAGGCTTTAGCAGGTGCCATCTAGCGCAATTCAAGTCCTCTAACGTGCCCGACGTAGACTTATTGCGGCGAGCTTTGCGGGTGCCATCTAGCGCAATTCAAGTCCTCTAGCGTGCCCAACGTAGACTTATTGCGACAAGCTTTAGTGAATGGATCCGTTGGGTTATCCGTCGTATCAATCTTTGCAATCAAGACGTCCCTCGCCTAACGATTTCTCGTATGACATGGTACTTTCTCTCTATGTGTTTGCTTGCCTTGTGGATCCGTGGTTCCTTGAGTTTGCCATTGCACCGAGTTATCACGAAGAAACCATGATACTCATGGGCAAACTAGGTACCACATCTAGATCCATGAGGTAGTTCTTGAACCATCAACCTCCTTAGCAGCCTCCGAAGTGGCTACATATTCGGCTTCCATGGTAAGTCCGAAATGCATCGGCCGCTTTGCACTCCAGAGGATTGCCCACCTCCCAAGGTAAACACATAGCCGAGGTAGACTTTTTCTCATTACGGTCGATTGGAAACCGAGTCAGAATAACCCAAAGGCATTAGACTATCTCGTATTGTAAGCCGACCTATAATCTCGAGTCCTTTTGGTACTTGAATATATACTTTATCGCAGATCCAATGAGCTTGTCCTGAGGTTAGGCCCGATATCTAGCCACTATGCCCACCGCATAGCGTATATCGGGCCTCGTGCATAGCATTGCATGCATGAGACTTCTACGCGTAAACGTAGGAAACTTTTCTCATTTCTTCTATCTTCTTTGCGGTCATGGGTGACTTCCTTTAGATAAAGGCGCCATGTCGGAAAGTCGGCAATCCTTTCTCGACGGTGCGCATACTAAAGCGAGTAATCACGGTATCAATGTAAGACGCACGAGATAAGCTCAACATTTTCTCTCTTGCGATCACGGTAAACCTTGATCCCGAGAATGCTGTTGCATCTCCTAAGTCTTTCATTTGAAATCGATCGAGATAACCAACTCTTTACGCCCGATAACAACTTCACATTGTTGCCAAAATAGAAGAATGTCATCTACGTAAAGTGCAAGAAATACCACATTACCGTTGACATCTAAACAATACACACAACTCTCGCTAGGCAATGGTAAATCCATAGGACTTTACCACCGCCCAAACGTAAGTTCCATGATCTTGCATCATTGTCTTGTATCGCCTCGTTGTACGTCCATGGGTCGATTATTGCCTGTTCATTTTCTGGGACTAAATCCGAAGATTCACCCACGAACATACATCGCTCGGGTTGACGAACAACCCTCCCACTACGACGAGGCACTACAGGCACAATGGCAACGGTGGGTGCAGTAACTTGTGGTTCCCTATCTTGCACAACTTGCTTGGTAGGTACCACTTGTACGGTCGGTATCTCCAGTGGAACTCGACCCACTTCAATTTCTTGAAGTATCGGTGTCGATCCTCCACTAGACTCGACATCTCGCACCTTTGGTCTAATCGATTGGTGGAATCGATCATCTTCTAATTCTTGAAGAATGATTTCAACTTTGGATTTATGATTTTCATGTAGTCCTCTTCTAAGAATCGGGCATTAGTGCTAATAATGACCTTGATCCTTGGGACTATAGAATAAACCACCTTTCATTCCTCTAGGATAGTGATAAGCGACCTCTAGCATACACCCGTAGGCAGAAATAGGCAAAGTTGCATAACTCATCATTGATCTAACCATTTCCAAAAGAGTCCTATTCTTCGCTCACGACATAACATTTCTTTGTGGTGTGCGGGTGAAGTCTTGTTGGAGTAATCCCACACTTCACTAGATAGTCCATGAACTTCGTTGTTGAGGTATTCGCCACCGCGATCGAACCTTGATGACTTGATACTCTTACCTAGCTTCTCTCCCACTCAGTCTAAAATTCTTTGAATTTCTCAAAGCATTCGAGACTTGCGGTGAAGCGGTATACGTATCCGCACTTGAGTAATCGCCAATGAAAGTGACAAAATACTGTACCTCCACGAGCTTGTGTGGACATCGGTCCACAGTCGAAATGGACTAGCTCTAACATTTCTTTGGCTCTATGACCCTTCGCTTTGAGCGGTGCGGTCAACATCTTACCTTCTATACAGGATTAGCAGATCGAAACAGAGTGGCGTGAGATTACTCAACGCTAATTCTTAGCCGCCTTTGGATCATATTTAGATTGATGTGACCTAATCTAAGATGCCGAGAGAAAAGGGTGTCGTCTTCGAAGAAAACTTTCTCTTTTAAGGTTTGATGTAGATGTAACATAGTTATAGGTATTATGTATTGCGAAATAGTATAAAGAGAATTATATAATGTGCCTACACGATAACCGTCATTTCTTATGATAGAAACACCACTATCAAAAACAATGAATATCCATGAATAAACAATTTGAAAGCGAAACAAGGTTCCATGAAAATCCGACACATATAAAACGTCTTTTAAAACTAAAAGCTGCTTTCTCAAAACATAAAGTAACATCTCCTACCGCAACGGCCTCGACTTTAGCGTTGCCCATGGAGATCGTTATCTCCCATCATTCGACTCCCTTGTCCTAGGAACCCACGCAGGTGTAACAAACATGATCGGTCGCACTGTGTCTACTACCCAAGAATGGGTAGAACAAGTCGCTAAACATGTTTCACATACTAAAGCAAATGGCGACCTAGAGCCTCGAGCTTGGGGCACTTAGCCTTCGATGCCCGATCTCACCGCACTTGAAGCATTTGCCCCTTCTCCTTTGCTTTTTCAAACCATTGGTAGAGCCCTTTGTATCACTCCCACTCTTTCTTTAGCCTTAGCATCTCTTGAATTCCACTTTTCCTTTTCATCTTTCGATAAAGCGTTGGTTTTCTTTGAGGTGCGTATTAAAGACCTGTACCTTTGCCCGTTTTATGCTTCTTCCCTTACTAGATCCTCTTTGCAATGAATCTAGAGTATAACTCTTATTATAAAGGATCGCTTATAACGGAAGTCATCAAAAGACTTGGGCAAAGTGTTGAGGATCATATCGATTACGACTATGTCATCAATATATCCTCCAACCAATTCGAGCTCTCCAAAGAGATTAATCATTTGCTCTACATGGTTAAGCACCGAATCGCTTTCCTTCATTGAACTTGACATTATTGATTTTGTCAAATTATGACAGCGATTCGTCCGACTCTCATACAATTTCATAAGACTTAGCCATATCGTGTCGTGCATCTTCCATCTCTTGATGCCGAGTTGTAGGGACTCGCACATGGAGACCAAAAGAAGCACTTTGCCATTCTATTTGATTTGTCCCATTTCTCATGCTCCTGCGCCCTCATCGCAGATGAATTGTCTAGAGGCTTGGGACGGGGTGTAGTGAGTACAAATAGATTTTCTTCCGCAAGAAGAACATTCTCAATGTTTCGCTTCCACTCGATAAAATTTGGACCGATAAAGGATTTTGTGCGAGCATATTGATAATCGTGTAAGAGACATATCTCGAAACGATAATGTAAACACATAAGCATACGATCGCATTATAATTCAGAATAATAATATTGTAACCTTTTGATAAAAAATATTAATTGAAACCTCCAATCGCCCAAGGAATCCCACATGCAAGCCACGCGTGTGGGCGCTTACACACGAACCCCTCGACTGCACTAAAATATACCTTTTAGTCGCTTAATTTCAATCCATGTCAACTTATCCTTATGACAAATGAAATTAACGATTGAACCTTTCTAGACCACATCACTATCGCAAGAAGGACTTCATGGAAGTTGTACTTGAGGTGATGTCTAAGCAATGACCACAATTTTAACTTGAGAAATGAATTCTTAGAATTGGCATACCACTCGGACCATACCGCTCCAATTCAAATTCTTTTGTTATCTCATTTTATATCTATCTCTAGAGAACTTATGAAAATCGCACATGCAAGCCCACGCGTGTGGGCGCCACACACGAAACTCCCACTTCTCAATAGATTTAAAATGTTTTATTTAGAAATCTCATCTAACAAACTTATGATAAACAAGGCAAGCAAGCCACGCTGTGGACGCCACTCACAGCAGCGCCTCACTTTGTTTAGAGATCAAAAGGTGGAGGTCTCGACATTTTAATTTTAAAAATTAATTTGTCGGGTTGCTTGCTTAGTCTTTTTGTTCAAAAGGTTTGTCCATGCAGATCACGTAATCCTAGCATGCTTGTCTATAGAACTCAACATGGAAAACATGCTCATGTAATTCTAAAATATGCTTGAAAACGCGATAAACCTAGCATGCTTACTATGCGCATCCAATTACGAAACACGTAAGGTTTGTCAACGTAATTTAAACATACATAGCATGCTACCGCATTATTTAAACATCCACGACATGCAATGAACGATAAAAATAAAATAAAACGCTCATCGTGGCCCACTCGTGGAATCGCACTTTCCCGCCTAATCTATTACATAGAATTGCAAAGCATGATCTTTATAATCTTCGAAACGGCCTCGCGTGCACGAACACGGACGGATTCAAACGGGCCTCGCGTGCACGGGCACGGACCGACTCGCCAAAATAGATTTGGCCGAAAAATGGATCCGGGCTCACCCGTCACACGCGCGTCCGCTGAAGCACCGTGCACGCCATGGCCATCGCCCGCACGCCCGTGCGACCGCTTTTTCCGTCGTCTCGATCTGGCCGCTGCCTTCGTTTTACTTTTTAAAGATAAGATTTACATAAAAACAAATCTAATCTAACCACGGATTTTCTCGTGGTGAAAAACAAATCCGACAAAATAAAAACGAGCCACGATGAACCATGATTCAACAAATAATATATATATATTGCGTAATAATCAAACGTGACTTAATCCAACAGAGCCAAGATATCAACCTGGCTCGATACCAATGGGGAAAACTATGTTTAGCCTCTCCCGAGGATCTATCTTGGATGTTTAATTCACCATACATTGATTATATACCCAGATGCACCTATATAATTGATTGCAACACATTGGGGTTTTATCGTGTTTACCTTTGAACTGCCGAGGCGAATGGATCGAGACTCGTGCTTTGACCTTCGGGATCGTATCCCGGTTGCCCAATCTCCAACGTCGAGTGAGGGCGATCTATGGAGAATGCTTCGAAAATCACCCTCAGCTCTCAAGAATTTTCAAAATCTCTCAAAGGACGAACCTCAAATTCTCGAAAATAATGATGATGATTATTAATCATTGACCTAGATTTAATCTCTTACCTCATATTTATAATGCATTACCACAATCCTATATGGAAATTACCATAATCCCATATGGAAATTACCATAATCCTATATGGAAATTACCATAATCCCATATGGAAATTACCATAATCCTTTATGGAAATTACCATAATCCCATATGGAAATTACCATAAACCTTTATGGAAAGGATTATTACCATAATCTTATATGGAAAGGATCTATGCATATCCCATAAATATAATAATATCCTTATAGGATAAAGAGAATCAAATCCTTGCCTTGTCAGAGCATATAGGCGCCGATTTTGTAGCTTACGGCCCGGACGGGCCAGCCCAGGATCAAATGTAAGGAATAAAGATGGCCTCAAATAAATTAATTATCTTATTTTCACCTGAACATAAATTAATTTATAAACATTTATTCATGCCACTAGAGAATAAATGTCGACTTACCCTTTATTACCGGGTTAGTCAAGCTTGCACTTAGACATTACGAATCCCTGTATTTAAGATATCGAACGTCCATTAATTATTTAGAGCATTCTGATCGCTTAAAATAATTAATATCTTTAATTCCTAAGTAGTACCACTCAACCTTATTATTGTACTTGAGCTAACTAAACCTGCAGGTTTAGTACAATAAACCTTTGAGCTCCTTAAGGGACGTCATCATCCTAAACGGATACGGTGACTCGATCTGAGATAACTAGCATGACATACAAGCCTTTGCCACCACCCAAGATACGGAGAATATTGGGTTAGAACATATAACCTCACCCATAACAAGTCAAAGTGATGGTCAAGAACTCATACTCACCTAATACCTTATCGAGGTTTAGATCATCGTAAGCCACCGAGATCTTGGTCCTTCACGACGGTCGATAAGAAGAACACATCTCAATGTGATCCTTCAATACGCCCCGAGACGCACTAGCATGACAAGCAACCAAGTCAAGTCACTTATCTATATCGCAGTTTATACCGACAACTTGTCCTCAAGTTGTCTCTGTTTATCAGAAACTTTTTATATCTCATTAGCTTGACCAATCATAGGACTTACTTCGTGATCTTCTACACACCGTATGATCTAACTTATATATGAGATAAGGGGACACGGATATATGCAATCAAGTATTCATTTCAGATAGGAGATTGTAATAGTGGTAACAGGAAACATTGTACACAAGCTCAACCAAAACTGCTTTCAGTATACAAATCCAACAAGAAGGTGGAGGCATTGGTGGGTCACGAGATCTTCGCCTCGGATCTATCTGAGGGTACCACCAAGTCTTGATGAGTAAGGAAGATGCTCCAAAACTTCATTCATTACCGACTTGGTGTCTTCGACACCGAAAAATGCCTTTGATTGAAAACTGGAGCTACCTACCAAAGAATGGTGGGCTAATATTCAAAGATCATAGGAAGATCGTCGTGGTCTACGCCGACGATATCGTGGTCAAAAGCCAATAAACGGAAAGTTACGCCGACTACCTCAGAACTATCCTCCGGCTCCTCGTGTCGGTCAACCTCAAGCTCAACCCCAAAGTGCATGCTCATGGTAAAACAGAAGTTCCCGGGATGACGGGTTTCCAAGAAGGCTTGAAGGTTAATCCCACCAAAGTGAAGACGATACTTGACATGCAAGTGCGAAAACAATCCGTGAGATCCACAAACTCACCGGATGCTCGGCCGCCTCAAGAGATTCCTATCTCGGCCGCCGAAACAACTCCTTTCTTCAAAATCTTGAGAGAGCCCTGATTTCGCCTGGGAGGAAGAGCACCATGTCGCCTTCACGCGGAAAGAGTACCTCCGACCGCCCACACCGTGTCAGCCCCAAAAGAAGGCGAGCTCCTTTCCTTATATCCGCCGCTTCGGATGAGGCAATCAATGCGGTCTTGAGCGAGAGAGAGGTCTGACGACGCCTCCTATATACTTCATCACCGAGCTCAAAGGGCCGGAGACTAGGTACACCAGCTTGAAAAATAGCGTTGGCATCGGTGAACGCCAAGCGACGCCTCCGACCTTATTTTCAAGCCCATTCCATCCGTGTCTTCGATCGACTTACCTCCGAGACAAGTCTTTCAAAACCCGAATCGTCGACATATAGCTAAGTGGGCACTGGAGCTCAACGAGCATGACATCTTATACTCCCCGCACCGCCATAAAGGGCAAGCTCTAGCCGACTTCCCGGTAGAGGCCAAGTTTACCGAGGTCAATCCTACCAATGAGGTCACCCGACCTCCGCCTACAACGGAGAACCCGCCTCAACCCACCGATGGTGTTGCTGCGATGTATGTGGATGGACCTTCGCAAAAAGCAGTGGCGGGGCGGGCATCTGCTCTCGGCCGGAAAAACAAGAAGTAACCTATGCACCGATTTTCCTTCCCGACCACAAACAACGAGGTGGAATATAAAGCAATCGATCTCGGGACTCGCCGCAAAAGAATTGAAAGTGGGAAAATCCGGATCTTTGGAGATTCCTGTGGTGGTAAACTGTGTCTTAGGAAAATACGAGGCCAGGGAGGATAGGATGAGCAGACTGAGAAGGCTAACCGCGCTTGTACTACACAATTCACCGAATCCCACGAGGAGAGAATAGCCGAGCTGACGTCCTCAGCAAATTAGCCTCGTCATCTACAAATCCACCGGTGGAGGAAGTTCATTCCAGAAGTATCGAGGAGCCCCACATCGGCATCATCACTGAAGTTGAACCGAACTGGATGACTCCTATAAGAGCATACTTGGAAGAAGGCGTGCTACCGCAGGATCAGCTCGATGCCAAAAAAATGATGATCAGGTCCCAGAAGTACCTTATTCATGAAGGAACTCTCTACAGGAAATCCTACCTTCAACCCCTCCTGAGATGCCTCGGGCCAGAAGAGGCGAACTACGTACTCAACGAGATTCACATGGGATCTTATGGAAGCCACATTGGGTCGCGAGCTCTCTCAAAGAAGACGCTGAGGTCAGGATATTATTGGCCCACCCTCATCCAAGACTCGGCCGAGCTCGTCAAGAAGTGTTCGGTGCCGCCCACGCCACGGCCAAGCTGCCTACCCTGCATCGACCTCGGTAGCCTACAAAGCCCTCGCCTTTATGCGATTGGGAATCGACATCGTTGGTCGCTTTGACCGAGCATTGGGCCAGCTTCGGTATTTGGTTGTAGCCGTAGACTACTTCACCAAGTGGGTCGAGGTGGAGCCTCTTTCAAACATCACAAGCAAGAAGATTAAGACATTTGTTCGAAAACATAGTTTGCGCTTGATACCACATGTCTTGATCTCGGACAATGGCACCCAGTCACGACAAAAGTTTCGTGAGAATGGTGTGAAGAGCTCCGGATCAAACAACAGCTCACCTCGGTTGCACACCCACAGAACGGTCGCATCGAAGTGACAAACCGCACGATCGTGCAAGGATTGAAAACAGGCTAGATCGAGCTAAAGGGATTGGATTGAAATCTCCCTCAAGTCCTCTCGTCATGCTGAATGACACCTCGGACTTCCCACGGTGAAACACCCTTCACAGTCTACGGCACCGAGGCTATTATACCACGAGATCGCGCCCGAGCCCAAGAACTCTCCACTCGCCCAAATGAGTAGCGATGTAACACCCGACTTACTTAACCAAGCAATTGGTTAAGTAATTAGCTGTTACGATGGGTTAAGAAAGAACTTCGATAATTTATAACAACAATTCGACGGAATATACATGTCAAACAATATTTGACCTCAACTTTCATCACGAATGAATAAATTATTGTTGAAAGAGGTAGATCCGACAAAGAATGATTCTAGATCCTCAAACCACAAGGAGTAATCGAACAAAGAAAAACAATGGCTGAGGAAAATTTTCAAAATAAGATAATCGAGATCAAATACTACATTGATCTAATATCACAGGTTAAACTAATTTTTACAACGAATGTGAGAACTCAAACATGCTTTCACCAAAATAAAATCTTTGGTTAACTAGGGTCTAAAGCATGACTCATCAATAACTTCGAAGCCTTTTATACAATATTAGATCCAACAAACAATACTGGGTATTTAAAAGAAATCCTTTTTCACACAATCATTTTGATAAGTCCTCGGTCATAGAAGAATCGACATTTTAACTGAAATGACGAAATCCCAACAATGTAATAAAACATCACGGTGGCAAATATCTAGATACAAACAAACAAAGGCCAAAGTTCGGCACAAGAAGTGTGGTTGAGAATCATGTATGATGACATAAGACTACGGGCGAAACAAAACATGACATCAACAATTAACAACATCATCACGAGACAAAACCTCTAGAAGCTCTTACAGACCACATTCGATTCCAAAGATCCTCTCGAGCTCATCCCGCATATTTAGAAATATATGCAGGGTGAGTACTAGATGCACTCGATGGGTATATGCGAAAACATTTAAAACATTGCTCTTAGAGCTATAAACTTGACTTGCCATAACATTTGCAATGCATGCGAGTTTTCGGTTAAATAACATGTGCATGCTTCGAAATAAACTTACTTGCTTTCATGCTTATATATTGTTTAGTATGATTTTGTGCGTATTTTCATATGTTTATGCATACCGCTTCCGTGATTTGTCTTATTAATGTCGTTGGTTTGATTAGTATTTATCGAATTGGACTTATTTGGTTTGTTTCGATGTTTTGTAGAAAATGACATTTAATAGGATGAAATGGAGCTTCAAGATCTATCATATATTGAAGAGCATCTCGATAGAAGTCCGTAGGCGCAAACGGATCGCAATTCGGAGTTCGGACGAGAGAACGAGCGAACGGCGGTCGCCAAGACGCGTCCGGCCTGCGCGCGAGTCCGGCGCTGCACACGCCCAAACGCGTTTCAGCCTCTTCCTACCAGCACAACCGGCGCTGGGCATCACCAGCGCCCTTCACGCCAACCCAGCGACGCTTCCAGCTGCGTTGCCTCCCAGCGACGTTTCATCAACCCGGCATACACTCGCCCCGGCGTCCGGCGTTCGCTTCCGTCCGGGCTGGGATGTCTCTGCCATTCCAAGAGCACCTTGCGTCCGGCGCCCACCTCCGTCCGACGCTGGGTTCCTATCTCGACCTCTACAGAGTCCTCGCATCCGGCTTCCTCGGTCCGGCGTTGACTCTATTTTTCCTGTTCGCGCTATAAATACTAATTAAACGCACGGAACCCTAGGCATAAACATATTCATATTTTTCTCACTCTCGCACGCGATATTTCTTTCGCTTTTTCCTTTCTTTTCCTTTTTCTTTCCCTTTTAATTATTTTGTGCTTGGATTAACAAGTGGATTGTACGATTCCGGATATTGGGAACTTAATTTATCTATGAATGGTTGTAAGTTTTCCCGATTTTGATTATGTCTATGTAATTGGATTTGATTAATTTATGCCATGAGATGAATTATGATTTGTGAGAAATATATGTTAGGTGTTCTCGTCTTGAATCGTGATTGATGGGTTGATGATTTGTGATTTTCCTATTCAGTATTAATTGATTATTTCATGATCTTCGTGCATGGTGTTCGAGAGAATAGTGTAGGATGATTGTGCTTATATTTGATTATAAAGATATGCGAGAGCAGATTTATATTAAATATGAGTTTGACAACGAAAGTGATCGAGAGATTGGTTTGTTGTTGAATAATTGATATATGTGGATAGGGTTTTGCTATTGTGTGCATTTGTTGTGAAATATCCTTCGTAGTTGATGGTGGGGTGGTTGAGAGATCTCCTGTCATTAAGTTCGAGTCTAGCATTAGCGTAATCGAGAGATTAGTTAGTGTTGACCGTTGGGTGAAAAGCGTGGGTGTTTTATGCATTGTGTACCGTCTTTGATTTATTAATTGTGAGGATAGATTCAACTCTAACACCGCTCTCAATTCCGTGTATCGCCAATTCCTCTTGTTGTCCAAGTGCATTCCGCTTTATCTGCTTTATTTTATTTCTGCTTTCGTCCTTTCGTGATGACCCCCTTTATGTTAGGGCGTTAGTTTTCTTTTACTCATTGACTGTTTGACATAAAACCGTAGCCTGTTAAGCCTTCCTCGAGAGATTCGACTAGATTAGGCCTTACCTATCTATAGGACCTCGTACTATTAGAGCGGTCGAAAAGAACAATTTGGTCGGAACATATATTGAAGATGCAACATTAAACATGTGTCTGCGCAGACATTATCTCATTCTTTAACCATATCTACGCACTCTTGTGTTGAGAAGTAGGCCTCCTTCTCAAACACCGTGATCGACCATTTAGCTCACGATCACTCAGTACACAAAACCTCTCGGCGAGCTCGTCAAAGATAGGGCCGATATCGCCCATCTCTCGTAGATAGGCAACATACATCATGCATCATGCTCAAAAACTTGTTTCGGAAGAGCGAGCAGCTGTACCTACCGGCGACGTAAGTCATCGATCCGTAGATATCTCCTTGCTAACGTCTTAGTCCGTTCGTTTTATATATGCTTATTTTGAGTTATTTACTCGATATTTCAAAATAAAACATTAGCAGTAAAATGTTTTGTGAATTATTATCGCTTCTCCGATCCAAGATATGGTTCTATCATGGTTGTGCGGATCTCTATTCGTGGGTTGATCACCATCTGAGTATTGATCATAGGGATAGACCCGAACACGTGGTTATGGTTCGGGATAGACCCCTAGTCCACACGAAATGGTAATGAGGTGGTTATGGTTCACGGGATTCGACCCAAGTCCACACCGAAGTGCTACCTGGATACGTCGGGCGTGGCATCGGATATGTTCCGCCAAATGAATGACATGTGATGGGGGGGATACGCTCGAGCCGTGGTTTATGGTTCTATGATGGGAACGAATAACGGATCGTGCATGAAAAAAATCTATTTTGCTTACTTAGAAGTGGATTTCGCTTTAAAACCTTCTAAGGTTAGTGCTCTAAACACGGCCTCATGATTCTTTTGATTTATGATAAACCACCACTGAGTCGTAGTACTCACCCCAAATCTTTTCAAATCTTTTCACGATGGAGGACTGGCCGCGAGGGTGGGCTGGGTTCTTATGCTATGCTTCGCGATGTTGTGTTATATATGTACTTTGATATTGATGTATTCTGTCCCTTATTTGCTTTCCGATTGGGAACAAGATTTATTATGTTATTTACGTGAGTCTCGATATGAGCATGCTATGTGGTTCTGACGTCTAGTCGATGCGATGTAATGCTATTTCTCTTGCATTACTTATAATAAACCGAGATCATGTTTTCGAGGTTATTATCGATATTATTCTTGGTGGATTGTTTGTGCACCCTCCCTTCGTGAAATGTCCTAGTTATAGAGGTATGCCCGATTTCATGGTCACATCTTCTTATCGTATGTTATATGTATCCCCTTCTTCCCCGCTTGCTTAACCCCTAATCACACCCCGCATCCGTGCCTTCCTCGAATTGGGATATTAGATTGATCAATGAGGCGTTCTCTGCCCCGACATCTATCTTTCTTATCCGATACCCTGTATCGAGCAATGTTCTGCATCTAGTTTTCATAATTGTTTGATATCAAAGCGCTTATTTGCTTTATATCATGCATGTTCTTGAAATTGAGTGTTTAGAACTTGTTCTTCTAAATGCTCATCGGTCACTACCTCCCTACCGTCACGCCTCCTTTATAAAAGGGATGAGGTATGTGTTTATTCCTGATGCTTTACGTGGTTACGTGCTTGATGTGATCTTCGGTTTCATGTGTTTTGGCGTAAGAGTTTACGTGATGTAAACGTGATGTAAATGAGATGTGGTTGGATGGTGATGTGATGTGGAAGTGATTGTTGATGGAACAAAAAGGGCCTGTGGGTGTGATGTGAAAATCGCTTATATGATATGATGTGATTAATGTGATCACGATGGTTGATGTAAGTCTATGTGTTTACATAGCAATATGTTGTTGATTGAAAATCTTGTTTATTTTGATAAACGAGGTGCTTGAGGAATCCTCGTATTTGCTTACGTGATTATATCGATATTGATATTGATATGTGTTGAAATGAACATGTGTACTGAGACATGATTACCCGATATCGACGAAAAAGGAAACGTGAATATTTGTTGTTATGTCGATAAACTAACATGTAGGTTTATGGATATTCAGGGCCCGCATAACGTTGGTTAAGATCCACGGATGGACGAGCGCATCAAGTAGTGAATGTACCGTGAGAATGTCCAGAGCCGCGTGGAGTATTTGGAGATTTGTTGGATTTTGGAGAAAGATCCGACAAGGGGAAAGTATCAGTACGAGGCTTACTATCTGGTTGAGAGGCTACCAAAAGTTGGCAACCATGGGCGAAAGGATACGTGATGTTCGACGGATCCTATCACCGTGCACCTTACCTTGACTTTACCGAGTTCGGCTCGAGTATGGAGACAAGGGACCGATCATCGAGGTATACCATCCGAGGAGGATGTGATAGCAAGGCATGTTCGAGGACCGATCCGATTGATGATAGGGATGATGTTCCCGAAGACGCTTTGGGAGAGCAACCATCGTCAGACGATCACCAAGGCATCAGATACACCAATCCTACACCTCCATCGACGATCCTTACCTCCGGCGACCCGCGATTTTGAGGCGGAACTTCCGGCGAGAATATTGTCCGTCCGGCATGGCGAAGAAGCCGAATCGAATCTTCATGCCACCAAACGGTGTCGGGCATCCGAAGGCGACTCGAGAAGAAGGAGGACCCGGATGAGACGAGGAGATAGTGAGGACTCGAGGACCCGTGATCGATAGCCGATGACTCACGAGGTCGGGCATGTTGAGGAAGGGCAAGCGCGAGCAGGTCAGAGCCTTTCGACACTCAGCGATCGTGGCACAGCTTGATGGGATCATACCCACGAGAGCTTGCTTCCATGCGATCACTTCAACGGCGCCAATTCAAGCCCCGATTGGAAGGGAAAGAGAAGATGAGAGGCAGAATGGAAAGCGGAAGCGAATGGAATAGTGAATGGGTGGCGAGGATCCGATGTCGCAGTGTGTACGGTGGCAGTCATGTCTGCTAAAAGCATGGACAGAGCGGCATCTTTGACATGAATCAGTCGATTCTTTTGCTCATATCCGACCTTTTGGACACATACCTGATCTTGTATTTGACCTTCATGGACACCGAATATTACGATACTAACGCGTCGATGGATGTTTATGTTTGATGCTTATATGTGATAAGCTACTGCCATGATGATATATGATCTATGTGATGTGTGATGATGTTATGTGAAATGCATAACGATGATATGTTTCTGAGGATTGCATGATTATATGTGATGCGTGATGATATGTGATATATGTGATGATATGTGATATGGGCGATGATATATGTTGTGCGAAGATACCCGTTATCTATGCGGCGTTTAATGTTTCAAACGTCGGTCGAATGCCGAGAACAAGGAATCGGAGGAACAATAACGTGAAGAAGCCAGAACCACCTTTGGTTCAAGGACATGCGATCGAGAGTTTTCGCAGGTAATCCCCGTCGACGGTCTGCGAACCGATCGATGCGAGACTGATACGATCCACCGGAAGGATCTTCGAATACATCGGGAGAAGCGAAAAGCGAATTGCGCGATCTTTCGCCTAACCGATGAGGCGATTGTGGAATCCGTGAGGACCCCAACACCGTGCGGTGGCAAGGTATACGGGAAGATTTCAGAAGAACTCTGGAAATACGTGCCGGCGTTATGGTGAGAAGCAAAACGAAGTTCGAATCTTCGCTCGAGAAGACGGTCATCGAGTACGATCGCCGCTCAATCGCCCTACGTCACGCTATACTGTCAGTAGGTTGAGGCGCCAGGCGACGTAGTTCGAGAGGACTCACCGAGATCGAATTTCGCCGTCGACCGTGAGATCGACGTGCCCCTGAACCGGCATTAAACATTGAGTCAATGTTGCCCGGAGAGAACAATGCCACCCGGATAGCCATCGAGCGAGGAAGAGGTAAGAGGAAATGGGATGATCGAGGAAAGGCAATCAAGTGTTCCAGGAACAGAGGCGGTCGATTCCAAGGAATCAAGGCATTCAGAAGAAAGGCACCTTGGGAAGGATTCCAACCCCTGCGGCGAGAGGCGGTGTGAAAACCTTGGTGCCGAAATGCCAAAGGAATCATTTGTGAGTGCGGCAAGGTAGCACGAGTGCTATCGTTGTAAGAATGCGGACATTATGCTCGAGATTGTCCGTTAGGAGGCTAGCAGCGGCAACGCCAAGAAGGCGGACATCCGCTCGCGGTAGAATCATGCTCCGCCGAGGACAAACAACGGCGGGAGGTCACCCAGGCCGACAAACCAAAGGCCACCGCAAGCAAGGTTATGCGCCTTGAATCAACATCGGCGGCTCAAGCTCCGGAAATCTTGCGGTATAATCCATATAGGTGATATACCCGTTTTGCTTTGTTTGATCTGAGCCTCACATTCTTTCGTTTCAAAATCGTGTGAGAGGTTGGGTTTGGTACCCAAATCACAGAGTACCACGAAATTAGCATCCGTCGAGAAGTGCTAAAGGCAAAAGAGATTTGCCGAACCGAGAGGTAGAAATCGTGAGCGGAAGGTCTTTGTCGAATTTGCATGTCATCGAGAATGGAAGATTTTGATGTCATCTTTGGCATGGATTGGTTGGAAAAGCACATGGCAACTATCGTTGTCTCGAGAGAGTTGCTTTTGAACACCGAAGGAGTGGAAGTTTGTTTCCGCGGCATAAGTATGGGTGTTTGCGTGCCAATGATCTCAACGACGAAGGCGTAAGGATGATCAGAGAGGCATCACAAACTTTCTTGGTAAGTTTGACGAGGCACGATGAAAAGTGCAAGCGATTTGCAAGAGGAGCCGGTGGTGTGTGAATATCGGACGTGTTTCCGAGGACTTGCGGGTTTACACCGATAGACAAGTGGAATTCACGATTGATGCGGAACCGAGGAGCGGCGCGATATCAAAGGCACCATATAGAATGGCACCTAAGGAATTGCAAGAACTGAAAGCCTTGATTCGGGGAGCTGTTGGTTTAGGTTTTATCCGACCTAGCGTGTCGCCGTGGGGGCGCCAGTTCTATTCGTCAAGAAGAAGGATGGGTCGATGAAGCGATCGTGGTAGCGGCGAGGCAGTTCTTAGAAAGGATGCGTTTGAAAGTAAGGCTAGAAGATAGCAAGGGTTTCCGCGAGCGAGAGACAACGCTACTATTAGAAGAAGGTTATGTGTGCCACTCAATAGGGAATTGAGAGATAAAATCATGAGTGAAGCTCATGGGGCACCCTATACACTCATCCAGAAGCACCAAATGTACGAGAGACCTTAAAAGGAACTTTTGGTGGGAAGGGATGAAAAGGATGTAGTCGCGTTTGTGGAGCGATGTTTGGCTTGTCGACAGTGAAAAGCTGTACACCAACATCCGTCGGGTTTGTTGCAACCGCTACCAATCCCGAATGGAAATGGGATCATATCGGTATGGATTTTGTGGTGAGTTTTCCAAGGTCGCAAGAGAAACACCGCTATATGGGTTATCGTCGATGGTAGCCAATCGGCTCATTCATTACCGATTCGGATGACGTGCGGGTTAGATAAGCTTGCTCGACTACGTCGAGAGAAATCGTGCGGTTACATGGTGTGCCCGTGTCGATTACGTCGGATCGTGACCCGAGGTTCACGTCGAGGTTTTGGAGGAGTGCGAGGAAGCCGTGGGACCAGGCGAATCTTAGTACGGCATTCCATCCTCAAGCGGACGGTCGGTCGGAAAGGAACGATTCGGGTTTTGGAAGACATCTTGCGGCGATGTGGCGAGGAGGAGGAGAAGTGGAAGAGATACTACTTTGGTGGAGTTTGCCTATAACAGCAGTTATCGAGCCCGCGCTTAGAATGGCTCCCTATAGGCGTTATGCGGAAGGAAGTGTCGATCGCCACTTTATTGGGACGAAGTGGGCGAGAGGAAGATGTTAGGACCGAGATGGTTCAGCGGGCGGTCGAGGTTATCGATCGAGATCAGCGAAGGATCAAGGAAGCTTCGGGGCGAGGCGAGAAGTCTATGCGGACAAGCGTCGTACGGATCTTGATTCATGATCGGAGATCGCGTTTTCCTAAAGGTTTCCCGACGAGAGAGGTCGTTCGTTTTGGGAAGAGGTAAATTCTGACCGAGGTTCGTTGGACCTTCGAAGTTCTCGAGAGGATAGGCCCGTTGCCTATAGGTTAGCTTTGCGCCCAAAGCCGGAGATGTTCATGGCGTGTTCACGTTTCTCGGTGAGAAAGTGCGTGTTCGACCCAAAACACGTGATCAAGCATGACCAAGTGGTTTTGCTCGGATCGAGTTACGAGGAGAGACCGGTGGCTGTTTTGGAGCGAGAGTCAAGGAGTTGAGGAACAAGCGATTCCGTTGGTGAAGGTGTTGTGAATCACCACGGAGAGGAGGAAGCTACGTGGGAGTTGGAAGACAAGTTCGGGCTCGGTGCCACAGGTTGTTTTCTCCACGTGTTTGAAATTTCGAGACGAAATTTTTCTGGGGAGGAGGATGTAATAACCCGTCTTTTTAAACTACATTTTTGCGTAGCACGTTTTTCGAGAAAAGGTCAAAAGGTTGACTTTTGTTTTGGTGATGCGACCGTCACGAAACCTCGAGGCGTTGTGAAGAGTGTCTTATGACGAATTCATAGACACTAAGTATGCGAGTTTTCGACCACCCATGAAGGTTTGCACCAGGAAGTTATCAAACCGGACTTTCATTGGGTCTTTAAAAGCATATCTTGTTTATAGTCATTGTGTCGGTATTTTATTTCGTGTCCATGGGTACCAAGTTTGCTAAATTTGGAGTCCGTTTGCAAAGTTGCGTCGGTTTTGCGTTTTCGAAAAGGGCGCTTGCTTGTGCGGCTGCGTAGCCCCTTTCCTATAAATAGGAGGCTAGGGCCTTCATTTCAACGTTCATTTCCTTCGTCTCTGTGTTTACGGAAGAGCCGAGCTCCTGTACCTACCGGTCACGATCGGTGAAGTCATCGGATCCGTAGATATCTCCCGGTTAACGTTTTCGTCCGTTCGAGTTGGGTTATATATGCTTATTTTGAGTTATTTACTCGATATTTCAAAATAAAACATATGCGCAGAAATGTTTTGTGAAATTATTATCATTCTCGATCCAAGATATGGTTCTATCATGGTTGTGCACGGATCTCTATCGGTGGGTTGATCACCATCTTGAGTATTGATCATAAGGGGATAGACCCCGAACACGTGGTTATGGTTCTGAAGGGGATAGACCCCGGAAGTCCACACGGAAATGGTAATGAGGTGGTTATGGTTACGACGATTTGACCAAGTCCACACCGAGTTAGCCACCGGTGGATACGTTCGGGCGTGGGCCGTGGATATGTTCGGGCGAATGAATGACATGTGATGGGCTGGCGGGATACGTTCCGAGCCGTGGTTTATGGTTCTATGATGGGAGTAACAGTAATAACGGATCAGGTATCGAAAAACAAAAATCTATTTTGCTTACTTAGAAGTGGATTTACGTTTTAAAACCTTCTAAGGTAAGTGCTCTAAACACGACCTCATGATTCTTTTGATTTATGATAAAACCCACCGAGTCGCTAGTACTCACCCCAAATTCTTTTTCAAATCTTTTCACGATGGAGGAGGGATTTGGACAGGCGACGGCGGGGGTGGGCCGCGGGTTCTTCATGCTATGCTTCCGATGTTGTGTTATATATGTACTTTGATATTGATGTATTCTTGTCCCTTATTTGCTTTCTCGATTGGGAACAAGATTTATTATATTATTCTCACGTGAGTCTCGATATGAGCATGCTATGTGGTTGACCGGTCTAGTTGACGAGATGTAATGCTATTTGCCTTCTTGCATTACTTATAATAAACCGAGATCATGTTTTCGAGGTTATGATATCGATATTATTCTGCTGGATTGTTTGTGCACCCTCCCCGTGAAATGTCCTAGTTATAGAGGAGATCTTTGCCTCGATTTCATGGTCACATCTTCTTATCGTGTATGTTATATGTATCCCCTTCTTCCTCGCTTAACCCCACCCCTAATCACACCCCGCATCCGTGCCTTCCTCGAATTGGGCGTGACAATTTTCGATCCACCTCCATAGTGAGATTCTCGAAAATTAGCTAGGGTTTGAGGGTGATTTCTTGTAGTATTCTCCATATATCGCCCTCACTCGACGCCGGAGATTGGGCAACCGGGATCTTGTCCGTAAGATCAAAGCACGAGTCTCGATCCGCTCGATCCGCTCATCCCGACAGATTCAAAGGTAAACACGAAAACCCTCACGTGTTGCAATTAATTATATAGACGCATGCTAGGAATATAATCAATGTATGGTGAATTAAATATCCAAGATAGATCCTCGGCGAGGCTAAACCTAGTTTTCCTACAATTGGTATCGAGCTTGGGATCGTAATCTTGGCTCTGTTGGATTAATTCACATTTGATTATTACGATGCGCTTAATTAATTGTTGATCCGCTGCTCATCGTGGCTCGCTTTTGTTTTTGTTGGTTTTATTTTCACCACGAGAAAATCCGTGGTAAGATTAGATTTATTTTGTGTAAATCTTATCCGTAAAGAAGAACGAAGACGAAAGCACAAGAACGAGATTTAAGACTTACCGGAGAAACCGGATGCACGACAAGACTTCGGCTACCGTCTTGCGCGTTCTCGGCAAAGATCGGCGGACGATGCGGGCGGGCGCGCGGCATGCGCACGGGCGGCGCGGGCGCGCGACTTTCGGAGCTCTCGGGCGCTCGGCCGATAAGCGACGGAAACCTCAACGATCTCGGTGGCGCGGACGACGCGAGGCGCGAATCACGCGAGGCCTCGGCGGTGCTCGGCAGCCTCGGTAGCGAGACGCAGCTAGGAACCTCAAAGAGCATGGGTGATCGAGCTAAAACACACTCAAATTACTCGCAATCGTATGAGGTAATCGTGGCGTGGTAAGTTAACACGAGTCGCCTCTCAAGGAAAACTTAACAGGCCTAATGTTCGTGTTGATCACGTAAAGCGATTAAAACCTAAACATTCTAATGCCAACGGGGTTTTAAACATGCAAGAATAAATACGAGAAATTAAATGATCCTAAAATCTGGGTTGTCAATCCCGAGCTAAACTAAGAAAGCGATAAATCTAAACTAGGGGTTGTCAATCCTAGTTGAACTATGAAAGCGATAAATTAAAAGCGACGAAGAATTTATTATTCATAGGGTTTGTCAATCCCTAATCTAAATCTAATTGCACATAAATCATCATCATCAACCAACCAAACAAGAACAGAAATTAAACGAAAGCATAATAGATTAAAGCAACATGAACACAATCCACTGTCACTATGGAGTTGAATTCAATAAAAACCATCAAACGATAATACTGTGAAATTGATTCCAATAAAGCTGATAAATCCAAGAACATAAATCCAACAATAATCTCAAGCAAAGCATGTAAATGTTCAACAGGAATTAAGAAACGAATTGCATAAATTGAAAGGATGAAAAACAGAAATTAATACTATAAGATTGTATCTGTGTTGTCGCGTGAAGAATAGCCGGAAGAAATTGTGGTCCAAGAATGGTGTCGCGGCTGTCTGTCGAAAGATCGAGAACTCCGATTTACGAACCGTTTGCACCTACGAACTCCTGTCGAAATGCTCTTCAATAATATATGATCCTTGGCAGATCCAATTCATCCTATTTTATGCCAGTTTCCTACAAAACATCGAGACAAACGAAGTAAGTCCGAATCGATAAATACTAATCAAAACGACGGCATAAATAGGACAAACCATAGAAATGACACGTAAAACAATACCAAGAATCATCACAAAATCATACCAAACAACTCCCCACACTTATCCATTTGCTTGTCCTCAAGCAAAGTCTATGCTAATAAGAGTCGAAGATAACTCGTGCAATTTAACTCTTATTCTAATCAATCAAACCTTATTGCATTTCCTCACACTTGGTGTTTACGAATTCAAAGATAATGCGAATAAATCAAGAACGGCAATTGACTTCCTATAAATAAAAGGCAATCGCCGCTCGGACCCAACTCTCCGTTGAGGTGAACTAACTAATGTGGTCACCTTTAGCAACAAGTTTCTTTTATAAAGCACAAAGAGTGTTTTAACAGATTTTGGAACAATATTGAAAGGTGAACTCTCGATGAACTCGAGTCTCCAACGTGGTTTCCCATGTCCATTTCTCAATTTACGAAAGAGGACAAAATCCCATCCTCCATTTCAACAATCTCAACAAAATAATTGAGCTTATTCTCCTCATTTTCTTCTTCTTTTCACAAATTTTTTTTTATATATAAATGAAACAAGTATATAGGCAACCACAATGTTAACACTACCCCTAACATTAGCGGACAAATCACATCAATTTCTCCCTATTCAATTTCTATCAATCACGCCCCTGCCAATTCACATTATACTCAAATCATATATCACCAAAGTTTCAAAATTCAAAATTAGTTTGACCAATACCACGTAGTTCAACTGCACAAATCAAAATCCTAACTTATTCGCATAGACACAAACTCAAGTCCAAACAATCAAAATAAGCACAAGGGCACGCTATTTAGCATACAAAATATATATGTCACACCCACAAAACCAAAATACTCTCTCCCCATTATTTTAATTCGAGCATCGTCCCGGTGCTCAAAACACAAATAACATAAAAATAGCCGATAGAGGAGGAGACTTCGATAAAATATGGCAAAGGATGTGGTGGAGTGTGGCGTGTGCGCGTAACCGAATATCAAGGCTTCACCTCACCGACGAAGTTTCAAATCGAGCAAAACAAACTCAACAACAAATGATCAAAGAACAACGAAACCAAACGAAAAGAAAGAAAAGAAAACAAAGCCAAAACGCGGGTTGCCTCCCACGGAGCGCTTGTTTAACGTCATTAGCTCGACGTGTTTATTAGAGCAACGGTGGTGGTCAATGTGGCGGTCCGCCATAATCATGATGCCATGAGCTCCATCGGTGCCCTGCAGGACTATACCAAGTGTTGCCCAGATAGGCATAGACACTCTTTATCGCCAGCCTTGAAAAGCCGCTTTCACCACCTCTATAAGCACCGAGGTCAACTCCGCTTTAAAAATTAGAAGCTCGGCCGAAAAGATCACCGGCTTCCTTGCTCATCCTCCACGAACACATACTTCATCGTAGTTCCTTCAATACCATTGTGGGTCCGCATGCTAACAAATTCCCTTTCCCAATCCTCTTCATCAATCGAAACCGCATGAACTTCCTCAACCGTGTTCTCGCGGTCGGATCATACTTGTCGAGTCTAACTCGGAGACTACCACCTCTTCCTCCTTTTCTTGTGGTGGCGTAATATCTTCGATGGCTCTTCCACAACACGATCATCCGCTCGATCACCTTGAAGGACAATGACCGCTGAGCCTCACGGGGTGGCTCGAAGTTCTCTCACCGCAAGTTGTCGCGATACTCAACCAACTTCACAGCCATCGGTCCCACACGTGCCTCTAAACGCCAAGAGTTGCGCTCTATCATCCAATGGCGAACTCGATGGTCGGTGGTCGCTCGAGCCTCATAGGGTGAGCTTGAGGCTCCTATTGCATCTTGTTGCAAAAACTCGTCCATCTTCTCGGTCATCATTTCTAATTTTGCTTGCAAGCGCCTCGATTTTGGTGTCGTCAAGATCCAACCGCTGGTGGCGAGTCCAATCAATTCGGTCTCCATATTATCCAACGGATACCTCCGAGGTGGTGGTGGAGAAAATACTCTGCGGGTGGTACCACCGCGTGGAGGTTGTGGTGTTGTGGATCATAATATCCATAGTCGTTGTGGGTCCCAACATCTCGAATCGGGATGTGGTTCCCACCATTCTGAATCGGATCGAGGAGGCCGTTGTCGCTGGATCCCACCATCCCAAATCGGGTTGTGGATCCCAATATTCCGGGTCGGGTTGATTCCACAACTCGAGTTGGGTTGGTTATTCCACCCCAACCATATTGTTGCCGGTAAGGCTCAAATTTCGCCGGGTTGGAATCCATTTGCGTCAGAGACCACGGCGCTGCCATCAAAAGCATACATCTTCCATCAAACGGCGGCAACCTAGCATTCACAACACTCACACAAAATGGATCACGCAAGAACCGAGTATAACAAAATAAAACGAAAAGAAAAACAGAAAATAAACAACACAAACAATACGCCTAAAGTTTTCCCGGGCAACGGCGCCAAAATTGATCGAGCTAAAAACATACTCAAATTACTCGCAATCGTACGAGGTAATCGTAGCGTGGTAAGTTAACACGAGTCGTCTCTCAAGGAAAACTTAACAGGGCCTAATGTTCGTGTTGATCACAGAAAGCGATTAAAAACCTAAACATTCTAATGCCAACGGGGGTTTTAAACATGCAAGAATAGAAATACGAGAAATTAAACAGCGATCCTAAGCTGGGGGTTTTCAATCCCGAGCTAAACTAAGAAAGCGATAAATCTAAACTAGGGTTGTCAATCCCTAGTTGAACTATGAAAGCGATAAATCAGCGATAGCAATTTATTATTCATAGGGTTTGTCAATCCCTAATCTAAATCTAATTGCACATAAATCATCATCATCAACCAACCAAACAAGAACAGAAATTAAACGAAAGCATAATAGATTAAAGCAACATGAACACAATCCACTGGTCACTATGGAGTTGAATTCAATAAAACCATCAAACGATAATACCGTGAAATTTATTCCAATAAAGTCGATAAATCCAAGAACATAAATCCAACAATAATCTCAAGCAAAGCATGTAAATGTTCAACAGGAATTAAGAAACGAATTGCATAAATTGAAAGGATGAAAATCAGAAATTAATACTATAAGATTGTATCTGTGTTGTCGCGTGAAGAATAGCCGGAAGAAATTGTGGTCCAAGAATGGTGTCGCTACATCTGTCGAAAGATCGAGAACTCCGATTTACGAACCGTTTGCACCTACGAACTCCTGTCGAATGCTCTTCAATAATATATGATCATTGGCAGATCCAATTCATCCTATTTTATGCCATTTTCTTACAAAACATCGAGACGAACGAAGTAAGTCCGAATCGATAAATACTAATCAAAACGACGGCATAAATAGGACAAACCATAGAAAATGACACGTAAAACAATACCAAGAATCATCACAAAATCATACCAAACAGCGGGCGTGCTCGGCGGTACTGGGCGACGCAGGGTGCGTGTTTTTGTACAGAAGCCTGGCGGCGCTGGCGGCGACGCGGCACGGCTCGCCTCGGCAGGCCCGACAATACGGCGATGCGGTTCGGCAAAGAAGACGCGATCGCACGCGCGCCGCCAAGAAGAAGACACCGGGCGGCACTCGACAGTGGCCTCGGCAGCTCGCGGCATCTTCTCGGCAGGAGGCTGGCGGCGCTAGGTCGCCAGCGAATGAGGGCGGCGGCACCAAAATCGGGCGCCGCATGGGCTGTGCCCTAGCGACCCAGCCCTCGCTTCTCGACCGGCTGTTTGTTCGGGTCGACCCGACCCGGTTCGCCCTCGACCCGCTTTTTCACCCCGGATCCGATTTTTCGACCGGTTCGCCCGTTCTATTGTTTCGCCCAAATCCGCTTTGACAAATCCGTCCGTGCCGCCGCACGCGAGGTCTGCAAGTTTAATTCTATACTTTGCCATTCTATGTAATAGTTTAGGCATGAAAGTGCGTGTTCCACGAGTGGGCCACGATGAACGCTTTATTTTATTTTTATCGCTCATTGCATGTCGTGGATGTTTAAATTATGCAAGAGCATGCTATGTATGTTTAAATTACGCTGACAAACCTTTAAGTGTTTTACGATTTAAGTGCGCATAGTAAGCATGCTAGGTTTATCGCGTTTTCAAGCATATTTTAGAATTTCACGAGCATGTTTTACATGTCGAGTTCTATAGAAAAGCATGCTAGGATTACGTGATCTGCATGGACAAACCTTTTGAACAAAATGACTAAGCAAACAACCGACAAATTAATTTTCAAATTAATATGTCAAGACCTCCACTTTTGATCTCTAAACAAAGTGATACGCATCGCGAGTAAACGCCCACACGCGTGGCTTTGCTTGCACTGCTTATCATAAGTTTGTTAGATGAGATTTATAAATAAAACCTTTAAATCTATTGGGAAGTGGGAGTTTCATGTAAACGCCCACACGCATGGCTTGCATGTGCGATTTTCATAAGTTCTCTAGAGATAGATTTAAAATGAGATAACAAAAGAATTTGGATTGGAAGTGGTATGGTCCTAGTGAGTATGCCAATTCTAAGAATTCATTTTCTACTGTTAAAATTGTGGTCATTGCTTAGACATCACCTCGAGTACAACTTCCCGCGAAGTCCCTTCTTGCGATAGTGATGTGGTCTAGAAAGGTCCAATCGTTAATTTCATTTGTCATAAGGTTAAATTGACATGGATTTAAATTAAACGACTAAAAGGTATATTTTAGTCTGGTCGAGGGGTTCATGTAAACGTCCACACGCATGGCTTGCATGTGGGATTCCTTGGACGATTGGAGGTTTCAATTAATAGTGTTTTATCAAAAGGTTACAATATTATTATTACGAATTATGTGCGATCGTGATGCTTATGTGTTTTCATTATCGCTTCGATATGTCTCTTACACCGATTATCAATATGCTCGCACAAAATCCCCATCCGTCCAAATTTTATCGAGTGGAAACGAAACTTGAATATGTTCTTATCGTCAAGAACACATGTTTGTTCTCACTACTCCTAAACCCGATGCCCATCGACGATCGATGATGAGCAACAGAGTCAAGGACTTTGGAATAAGTCAAACAATATGGCTAAATGCTATATGATGACTACTATGTCCAAAGGCTAGCAACCGCAGATCGACCGATGGTAGACGCGATCGATATTTGGTCAAGTCTCGAGAGTAAGTTTGGGCGATGGATCGGACTATCTGCCCACACAATGAGAGAAATCTTGGCGTGTAAGATGGAAGAAGGAAGTTCGGTCCATGAACATATCTCCCACATGACTCATCTCATGGATAGTCTTGATCAGTTGGGAGGAGGTATTGACGGCGAAGCCAAGGTCGATATCATCCTCAATACACTTTGCAAGTTCTTTTGAACTTTGGCGTGAATGCGATCATGAGCAAGACCGAGTATACACTTAGTCGCTTGCTTAATGATCTCGTAGGCTGCGAAAGGAGTTATGGGAAAAGGAGCACATGCTCTTGCTAGCACATCTAAGGGCCCAAATTTTCCGTTGCAAAATGGAAAAAGAAAAAGGGGCACCAAAGGTGGTAGAGGCAAGGGAAGAAGTGGGAGTAATGGGAGCAAGAACATGGCTGCCACCGGAGGTTTGAAGAAGCCAAAGGAGAAGGGCAAATGCTTCAAGTGCGGTAAGACTGGGCATTGGAAGGCTAAGTGCCCTATGCTCAAGGCTCAAGGTACGCCGTTTGCTTTAGTAACGGAAACATGTTTAGCTACTTGTTCTACCCATTCTTGGGTAGTAGATACGGGTGCGACTGATCATGTTTGTTACACCTGCGTGGGTTCCCGCGACAAGGAGCTAGCTAATGGCGAGATAACGATCTCCATGGGCAACGCGCGAAAGTCGAGGCATTGCGGTTGGAGATGTTTTTTGTGTTTTGGAACAATGCTTTAGTTTTGAAAGACGCTTTATATGTGCCGGATTTTCTAGCGAACCTTGTTTCTGCTTTCAAATTATTTTCTCATGGATATTCGTTATTTTTATAGTGGTATTTTATCATAAGAAATGACGGTTATCTCGTGTTGCACTTTATATAATTCGCTTTATACTATTTCGCAAAACATAATACCTATAACTATGTCGCATCTTCTACAAACCCTAAAAGAGAAAGTTTTCTTCAGAAGATGACACCACTTTTCTCTCGGCATCTTAGATTAGGTCACATCAATCTAAATAGGATCCAAAGACCGGCTAAGAATGAAGCGTTGGGTAATCTCACTACACTCTGCTCCCGACCGCGAATCCTCGTATAGAAGGTAAGATGTCGACTGACCCTTCAAAGCGAAGGGTTATAGAGCCAAAGAAATATTGAGTTAGTCCATTTCGACTGTGTGGACCGATGTCCACACAAGCTCGTATGTACAGTATTTTGTCACTTTCATTAACGATTACTCAAGGTACGGATACATATACCGCTTCACCGCAAGTCTGAATGCTTGAGAAATTCAAAGAGTTTAAGGCGGAAGTAGAGACGGTTAGGTAAGAGTATCAAGTCACTTAGCGGTCTGATCGCGGTGGTGAATTCTCAAGAACGAAGTTTATGGACTATCTAGTGAAGTGTGGGATTACATCACAACAAGATTTCACCGGCACACCACAAGAAAATGGTGTGTCGAGCGAAGAAATATGACTCTTTTGGAAATGGTTAGATCAATGATGAGTTATGCAACATTGCCTATTTCATTCTGGGGGTATGCCTTAGAACGGCGGCATACTTGCTAAATCTAGTACCATCCAAGTCATCGAAAAGACCCTTCGAGTTGTGGTTTGGGCGCAAGCCCGCTTTAAGCCACATCGATATGGGCGAGTCCAAAGACACGGTCCGAACAAGAAGGCCGACAAGTTGGAGGCTAGATCCGACGCAAGGCTGTTTATTGGCTATCCTAGAGGAACGAAGGTGGTTTATTCTATAGTACTAAGGATTAGAAGGTCATTATTAGACTAATGCTCGATTCTTAGAAGAGGACTACATGAAAATCATAAATCAAAAGTTGAAATCATTCTTCAAGAATTAGAAGATGATCGTATTCCACATCCGATTAGGCGAAAGGTGCGAGATGTCGAGTCAGTGGGAGGATCGACACCGATACTTCAAGAAATTGAAGTGGGTCGAGTTCCACCGAGATACCGACCAGCACAAGTGGTACCTACCAAAGATGTTGTGCAAGATAGAGAACCACAAGTTACTGCACCCACCGTTGCCATTGTGCCTGTAGAACCTCGTCGTAGTGGGAGGGTTGTTCGTCAACCCGATCGATTTATGTTCGTGGGAGAATCTTCGGATTTAGTCCTAGGAAACGAACAGGCGATAATCGACCCATGGACATACAAGGAGGCGATACAAGACATTGATGCAAGATCATGGCACACCGCTATGGACTTAGAAATGGAGTCCATAACGGCTATGGATGTATATGAAAGACACCTCTACCGGATGGCAAAGAAGCCGTAGGTAGTAAGTGGATATACAAAGGAAGAGAGATTCGATGGAGAGGTTTCGCTTTTAA
Organism: Salvia rosmarinus; assembly: GCA_036937905.1. Classification (NCBI taxonomy): domain Eukaryota; kingdom Viridiplantae; phylum Streptophyta; class Magnoliopsida; order Lamiales; family Lamiaceae; genus Salvia; species Salvia rosmarinus. Next base: position 24,227,515 of record CM072814.1, on the reverse strand, counting down.
AGCCGGACTTGTGGCGAAAGGGTACACTCAGTTGAGGGCATCGATTTCGTTGAGACCTTTTCGCTGTGTAGCAATGCTCAAGTCCATCGAATTCTTACGGCCATAGCAGCCCACTCAACCTAGAGGTTTGGCAATGGATGTTAAACCGCTTTTCTAACGGTTACCTTGAGGAAGGTAGAGATCTATATGCAAAGAACCAAGGTTATGTGGTAAAGGTGAAGAGCATCTAGTATGGAAGCTTAAGAAGTCCATTTATGGACTTAGCGAACCTCCCGATCATGGAACTTACGCTTTGACGAGGTGGTAAAGTCCTATGGATTTACCCATTGCCTAGCGAGAGTTGTGTATCGGTTAGATGTTAACGGTGATGTGGTATTTCTTGCACTTTATGTAGATGACATTCTTCTAGTTGGCAACAACGTGAAGTCGTTATCGACGTAAAGAGTTGGTTATCCGATCGAGTTTCAAATGAAAGACTTAGGAGATGCGTACATTCTTGGGATCAAGGTTTACCGAGATCGCAGAAGAAAAATGTTGAGCTTATCTCAGCGCCTTACATCGACACCGTGATTACTCGTTTTAGTATGCGGACCGCCAAGAAAGGATTGCTACCTTTCATACATGGCGTTCCTTTATCTAAGACTCACCACCTATGACCAAAGGAGATAGAGAAAATGAGACAAGTTCCTTACGCTCGCCGTAGGGAAGTCTCATGTACGCAATGCTATGCACGAGGCCCGATATCCGCTATGCGGTAGGCATAGTAGCTAGATATCGCCTAACCTCGACAAGCCCATTGGATCGCAAGAAAGCATATACTCAAGCACCGAAAAGGACCGAGATTATAGGCTAGTTTACCATGCGATAGTCTAATGCCTTGGGTTATCTGAGACGATTTCCAAGTCGACCGTGATGAGAAAAAGTCACCTGGGCTATGTGTTTACCTTGGGAGGTGGAGCCGATATCAAGGCGGAGTGCAAAGCAACGATGCATTGCGGACTCTACCATGGAAGCCGAATATGTAGCCGCCTGAGGCTTCTAAAGAGGCTGTATGGTTCAAGAACTACCTCATGCATCTAGACGTGGTACCGGTTTGCCCAAGAGTATCATAGTTTCTTGTGATAACTCGGTGCGATGGCAAACTCGAAGGAACCACGGACCCACAAGGCGACCAAACACATAGAGAAAGTACCATGTTATACGAGAAATCGTTAGACGAGGTGACGTCTTGATTGAGAAGATTGATCGACGGATAACCTAGCGGATCCATTCACGAAGAGCTCCGCCGCAAAAGTCTACGATGGACACGTTAGAGGACTTGATTATGCTTGATGGCACCCACTTAGAAAGGAAACTTTTGTATAAGTGGGAGAAGCAAAGTGATGGTTTTGTTTGTAATAGCTAGTAGAGACACATTGTATACTAAAAGTTTGCTTTAGTATAAGTGGGAGATTGTTGATTTGTATAATGAAAGCGCTTTTGGTTGAGCTTGTACAATGTTTCATGTTACCACTATTACAATCTCCTATCCTGATTTGAATACTTGATTGCATATATTCGTGTCCCATTATCTCATATAAGTTAGATCATACGATGTGTAGAAGATCACGTAAGTCCGTATGATTGGTCGCTTAATGAGATATAAAAGTTTCACATTGAGACAACTTGAGGACGAGTTGTCGGTATAAGTCATGTATAGATAAGAGTGACTTGACTTGGTTGCTTGTCTATGCCGGTACGCTCTACGGCGTATTGAAAGATCACGGTGAGATGAGTTCTTCTATCTCGACCGTAGTGAAGAACCCAGATCTCGGTGACTTACGATGATCTAAACCTCGATAAGGTATTAGGTGAGTATGAGTTCTTGACCATCACTTTGACTTGTTATGGGTGAGGTTATATGTTCTAACCCAATATTCTCTCGCATCTTGGGTGGTGGCGGTGTTTGTATGTCATGCTAGTTATCGTAGACGAGTAACCGTATCCGTTGAGGATGATGACGCCCCTAATGAGCTCAAAGGTTTATTGTACTAAACCATGCGAGGTTGAGTTAGCTCAAGTACAATAATAAGGTTGAGTGGTACTACTTATGAATTAAAGATATTAATTATTTTAAGCGATGTAATGCTATAAATAATTAATGGACGCTCGATATCTTAAATACGGGATTCGTTATGTCTAAGTGCAAGCCCGACTCAACTTCGCAATAAAGGGTAAGTCACATTTATTCTCTAGTGGCATGAATAAATATTTATAAATTAATTTATGTTCGGGCCAACATAAGATAATTAATTTATTTGAGGCCCATCTTTATTCCTCGTGATTGATCCACAGGTCGGCCCATCCAGCCCGTAATCATCGATGAAATCGGCGCCTCAACACCGTAAGGAAAGGATTTGATTCTCTTTATCCTATAAGGATATTATTATATTTATGGATATGCATAGATCCTTTCCATATAGGATTATGGTAATAATCCTTTTCCATATGGGATTATGGTAGTGCATTATAAATATAAGGTAAGAGATAGATTCAAGGTTAATCCACAAATTTGAGAGCATAATTTTCGTCCACCTCCATAGTGAGATTCTCAAAATTAGCTAGGGTTTGAGGGTGATTTCTTGTAGTATTCTCCATAGATCGTCCTCACTCGACGTTGAGATTGGGCAACCGGATACAGATCCGGAAGATCAAAGCACGAGTCTCGATCCATTCGATCCGCTCATCCCCGATGATTCAAAGGTAAACATGAGAAAACCCTCACGTGTTGCAATTAATTATATAGACGCATGCTAGGAATATAATCAATGTATGGTGAATTAAATATCCAAGATAGATCCCAAGCGAGGGCTAAACCTAGTTTTCCTACACTCCTCTGCGAAATGTCACCCACCGTAGAATGCGTGATTTGTTGCTCCTTGAGAATCCATGCCGTGGACATCGCCTCAATAGACATCTGAATCTCTCCCATGCCTCGAATAGTGATTCGTCGTGGTTTTGGCAAAATGGGAGATTTCGACGATGATCTTCTCGCTTTCCATGCGAGTATTTTGAGAGAAACTTCGCAAAGTTTCTCCCAAGTGTCAATGCCCGCTTGGTCCAAACTCTTGAACCAATCTTTCGCCGGTCACAATGAGAAACCGAACATGCGATCCGGATCATGTCTTGTGGCACCCCATTCTGCTTGATGGTGTCATAAATATCGAGAAAAGTCTCGAGATGCGATTTGGGTCTTCATGACTCTCCCCAAACCGCTCTCATCGACCATACCGATCGTACGGCTTCACCAAAATTGTTTGCATCCACGCAGGGCCCCATCCGCCTCCTTAGAACTGCTCAAGAGAGGTCGGTACATAAAATTCAGCGGTCGCGTCTCGGGGTAGGAACAAGGAGTCCCATATTCGCCATCCGGCGTTGCATCTCTGCTGAAGTCGCCTAACATGCGTGCGCTTGCTCGGGAGAATGCCCTGTTCTATGGATTAGTCGCCATTGCAGCCCGCCTCTTCTCTCGCCCTCTTCCCTTTGAGAACTTTCGATTTAGGATCTAATAATATTTCAGAGGTCCCCGAGATCTTGACGATAAACTACCCGAGAAAAGAGAGAATTCAGCTCCGGTAATCAATAAATAAATAATATAATATATAACTTGAATTAATAAATCCAAATCGTCAAATTATTCCTATGCAATCTTAACAATCCCGGGCAACGGCGCCAAAATTTGATCGCCCCTTTTCACACGTAAAGGTATATATAGAAGGTAAGCAGTATCGTATCCATGGGATTGTATCACGAAAACATAGAAGCTAGCTCAACGATTATTTATCATTATTCAAGCACGTAAAAAGGGTGAAGGTTTAAGGGCTTCGAATTTAATCCAAAGCGATGTAACAAGCGTAAAATAAAATAACGCAAACAAACACTGGATGGTAAAAGCAGATAAGGACGACTAACCCTAGGGATGCATTAATCCTATCCACAACGATGTTTATCCTGCTCCTATTAACCAATTTTAATCCGCATAAGATGGAAGATCACAAATATAACCGACAACTTCATTACGACAATTGCGGTTGTAGATTACTAGTTTTCCCTATTACTGTCACTTACGTCTCTAGGTGAAAACAAGCAACTCCAAAAGGATCACTAAGAATATGCTTCCTACGAATATCCTATCTCGCCACGACGCAAGGCTTATTCGTATCATGCATTCAAGATCGATTGACAATTAATACAATTACGTAGTTAATTGAAAACTAGATATGCATCAAGATTGATCAGAAATCAACATATATAATAAAGCACCAAGAATCATGAATCAATGCCTGGAAGGTAAATAGCGATAACAAGAATCACAACATATAGGATCGAATCATGCAAACCCTAAGATTAGAACGGAAATCTAGCCAGATATAATAAACGGAATAAAATACGATTTAACCATAAAAACGGAAATTAAATATATAAAACCCGTGATGAAGCGTTGGATGAACAATGGTTGGTCTTGAATCCAATCCCAAGCGAAAGAACGGAAAACAACGGAAAACGATCGGACAAAACGTTTCGATCGAAAACAAAGCGAAGAACTAAACTAGAACAATGAAAGAATTAAATCTAGAACTTAACGGAAGCTAAAAAGCAAAACCGAGGAAAACCTTAATAAAAGCTCTCGGGGTCGCTGCAGGTCCGAGGAGGCGCGAGGGGTTGATCCTATTTATAGATAGGGATGGAAACCCCACTTTCTCTTACGCCGCACCTCCGACCACTCCTCACGGTCGCTAGCTCGATCGCGAGGTATGTCTCGCGCGCAATCTTCGCTCATGTCGCCTCTTCGCCGTCAAGATGGTTGGCTCGCTGGCTCTAGCGATCGCTAGCCAGACCGCGAAATCGCATGATAGTTTCTCGGCCGGGGTGTGTTTGCTCGCGCCACGACTCGCGACGCTTCTCTTTGGGTGCTCATTGGATGCCTCGCTAGCCTAGCGGTCATTGGAACCGGGCTGAACGTGGTTTTGGCTCGCCTTCGCCCTTGCTTGAGTATCAACATATATACCTACAAAACGTCAAAGGAACACCCAAGAGCGTTATCTTCTAGAAATAGATAAAACATTACGAATCGATACATAAACGCACATTAAATGATCTAAACTAATCTTTAAATATCAACAATAAACGTGTAAAATGCGCGTTTATCAGTAGGACACGTCGACGAGCAACGAGGCGAGATACGTTTCTCGACAGCTCTTGACGAAGACGATGGGCGATGGGTGTGCTGGGTGCGCTATGGGCTGTGCCCTAACGCGTGGCCCAGCCTATCTGGGCCGACCCGATTTGTTTTTGGCCCTAACCGATTTTTCCAACTCGTATCCAGTTTTCTGACCCGACTCGACCCGATTCACTATTCCGGCCTAATTTTTGATTTTTCAGCCCAAATCATGTTTTGCCGAGTTCGGTCCGTGCCGGTGCATGCGAGGCTCATTTTGAGATTTTTGAAAATATGTACTTTGCAAATTTATGTAATAAATTAGGCAGAAAAGTATAGGATCCATGAGTGGGCAGCGATGAACGAATTTATTTTATTTCTATTGTTCATAGCATGCCGTGAATGTTTAAATTATGCAGTAGTATGCTGTGTTTGTTTAATTACATAGATAAACATGTCATATGTTTTCGTGATTGAATGCGTGTAGCAAGCATGCTAGGTTTATCACGCATTGGAGCATGTTTTAGAATTCTACAAGCATGTTTTACATGTTGAGTTCTAAAGAAAGCATGCTAGGATTACGTGATCTGCATGGACAAACTTTTTGAAACAAAAGACTAAGAAAGTAATCCAACGTATTAATTATTAAATTAAAGACGCCAAGACCTCCATATTTTGGTCTCTAAACAAAGTGGTATGCACTGTGAGTAAATGTCCACACGCGTGGCTTGCTTGCATTGTTTATCATAAATTTGTTAGATAAGATTTCTAAATAAAATATTTTAATCTATTGAGAAGTGGGAGTCTCATGTGTAAACATCCACACGCGTGGCTTGCATATGCGATTGGAAGCTATATGGTCCGAGTAAGTATGTCAATTCTAAGAATTCATTTTCCGGTGTCAAAATTATGGTCATTGCTTAGGCATCACCTCAAGTACAACTTCCGACGAAGTCCATTCTTACGATAGTGATGTGGTCTAGTAAGGTCCAATCATTAATTTCATTTGTCATAAGGGTAAGTTAACATGGATTGAAATTAAACGACTAAAAGTTATATTTTAGTCTGGTTGAGGGGTTCATGTGTAAACATCCACACGTGTGGCTTGCATGTGGGATTTCTTGGGCAATTGGAGGTTTCAATTAATATTGTTTTATCAAAAGGTTACAATATTTTTGTTACGAATTATGTGCGATCGTATGCTTATGTGTTTACATTAATTTTCAGATAAGTCTCTTACACCGATTATCAATATGCTCGCACAAAATCCTCTATCCGGTCTAAATTTTATCGAGTGGGAACAAACCATTGAGATTGTTCTTACTGTCAAAGAAAATTTATTTGTACTCACTACACCTCGTTCAACGCCCCTAGACGATTCATCTACCGATGAGGAGCGCAAGGAGCATGAGAAATGGGACAAATAAAATAGAATGGCAAAGTGCCTTCTTTTGGTCACCATGTGCGAGTCCTTGCAACTCCAGCATCAAGAAATGGAGGATGTAGCCACAATCTGGTTAAATCTCATGAAATCGTATGGAGAGTCGGACAAAATCGCTTGTCACAATTTGATAAAATTAATTATGTCAAGTTCAATGATTGAAGGCGATTCAGTGCATGACCATGTAGAGAAGATGATCAATCTCTTCGTAGAGCTCGAGTTGGTTGGAGAATATATTGATGACGTAGTCAGAATCGATATAGTCCTCAATTCGTTGCCCAAATATTTTGATGATTACCGTTATGGTGCAGTCCTTTATGAAAATAGTTATACTGTAGATTTATTGCAAGATGATTTAATAACAGATGAACGCAAGATGGGAAAAGGTGCATAGTGTTTAGTACGTACCTCAAGGAAGAACGTTGCTTCATCGAAAGATGAAAAAGTAAAGTGGAATTCGAGAGATGCTAAGGCTAAAGAAAAGAGTGGGAGTAATACAAAGGGCTTCTACCAGTGGTTTGAAAAAGCCAAAGGAGAAGGGCAAGTGTTTCAAGTGCAGTGAGACTGGGCATTGGAAGGCTAAGTGCCCCATGTTCAAGGCTCAAGGTACGCCATTTGCTTTAGTAACGGAAACATGTTTAGCGACTTATTCTACTCATTCATGGATAGTAGATACGGGTACGACTGATCATGTTTGTTACCTTGCAGGGGTTCCTGAGGACAAGGGAGCTGTTTGATGGTGAGATAACGATCTCCATGGGCAATGCGGCGAAAGTCGAGGCCGTTGCAGTCGGATATGTTTCTTTATGTTTTGATAGGACAATTTTAGTATAAAAAGATGTTTTATATGTGTCGGAGTTCGCGAAACCTTATTTTGGTTTCAAAACTATTTATACATGGATATTCTGTTGTTTTTTATAGTGGTGTTTATCATCATAAGAAATGACGAAGTTATCTGTGGTGGCATTTTATATAATTCGCTTTATACTATTTCTGCTAAGCATAATACCTTTAATTATATTGCATCTACATCAAACCTTAAGAAGAGGAAGTTTTCTTTGCTAAATGACACCACATTCCTTTGGCACTTAAATTAGGTCACATTAATCTAAATAGGATCCAAAGATTGGCTAAGAATGGAGCGTTGGGTAAAATTAAGGTTACTTCATTCCTAGTCTACGAATCATGTATAAAAGGAAAGATGTCAACCAGACCCTTCAAAGCGAAGGGATATAGAGCCAAAGAAGTGTTGGAGCTAGTCCATTCTGACCTGTGTAAACCAATGTCCACACAAGCTCGTGGAGGGTAAGAGTATTTTGTCACTTTCATTGACGATTACTGAAGGTACGGATACGTATACATGCTTCACCGCAAGTCTGAATGCTTTGAGAAATTCAAAGAATTTAAGGCATAAGTGGAGACGAAGATAGGTAAGAGTATCAACTCACTGCGGTATGATCGTGGTGGCGAATACCTCAGTAATGAGTTCATGGACTATTTGGTGCAGTGTGGGATTACTTCTCAGCTCACTACACCGGGCACACCACAGCAAAATGGTGTGTCAGAGCAAAGAAATAGGACTCTCTTAGAAATGGTTAGATCTTTGATGAGTTATGCAACATTGCCTATTTCGTTCTAGGGGAATGCCTTAGAAACAACGACATATTTGCTCGATCTAGTACTGTCCAAATCAGTTGATAAAACCCCTTTCGAGTTATGGTTTGGGTGCAAGCCTAGTTTAAGCCATATAAGGATATGGGGTAGTCCAGCACATGTCCTGAACAAGAAAGCTGATAAGTTGGAGGCTAGATCTGAAGCAAGGATGTTTATTGGTTATCCTAGAGGAGTGAAAGGTGGTTATTTCTAATGTCCTAAGGATCAGAAGGTCGTTATTAGCACCAACGCCCGATATTGGAGAAGGACTATATGAAAAACCACAAATCCAAAGTTGAAATCATTCTTCAGGAATTAGAAGATGATTGTATTCTACGATCGATTAGGTCAAAGGTACGAGATATCATGTCTAGTGGGAGGGATCGACACCAGATACTTCAAGAAATTTAAGTGGGTCGAGTTCCACTGGGGATGCCGACTGTACAAGTGGTACCTACCCAACAAGTTGCGCAAGATAGAGAACCACAAGATACTGCAACCACCGTTTCCATTATGCCTGTAGCACCTCGTCGTAGTGGGAGGGTTGTTTGTCAACCCGAGCGATTTATGAGAGTTTTCATTCTAGTTTTCCTCCCTTCACATTTTTCTCTCTTCCAAAGGCTAGTTTTCTATTTTCTTTTGCACTTCGAAGATTCAAGAACATTTGATTGAAGAAATTCATCAACAACATTGATATTGTAAGAATAATTATCTTTTTTCCATTGGATTTTGAGTTGATGATTATTATAAATTTTCTTTGTTGGATCCGTGAGATGAACATGAACTAAATTCTTCATCTAGGGTTTGGTGATTCAAGTTGATTGATTAATTATTTGCAAAGTTTAAATATTCTAATTGAATTGTATGGTTTTCTTTTGAGTGATTGGTCATTATTTAATTGTTTATGATTCGGGTAAGATCGAGAGATTAACACGTTGCATCCGTATAGATCAATTGGGTTAGATTTTACCGGGAACGAGTAGTCTAATAGTTTATTTGTTTGTGGAATTCTATGATTTAGATTTAATCTATGAAGACAAGAGTCTAGGGTTTAAATCGAAGGTTAGAGGATTTCATGAGTAGGTAAATTTCCTAAACAAGCATTAATTAATTAATCAAGGCGAAGAACCTAATGCCCTAGTTATCCTCACATTCTTGAATTAATCCTTTGCAACTAATATTGCTTATAAGCTTTTTAGTTTGAGATATTTCCATTGCTTTCATTTACAGTTTATTTACTTCAGTACGAACTTCCAACCAAGTCTGGGATTTAGATTTATTGTTTTCATCGTAATACAATATAAGCCCTATTAAGTCTTCCTCGAGAGATACGATTTGGGATGACCTTGCCACACTTCATAGGCCTCATACTATTGCGAGAACCTAGAGGTGTAGTTTAGGTTCTAATAATTCACGTTTGGTTATTACGTGCGTTATAATTAATTGTGGATCTGTCGTTCATCGTGGCTCGATTGTTTGATTTTTCTGTTGGAATCATTTTTCACCACAAGAAAATCCATGGTTAGATTAGAAATTTATTTTTTGTAAATTATATCCGTAAAAATGAGGAACGAAGACAAAGAACGAGACAACACGACAGAAGTTCATCGTGTCGGTAGCAGCACATCTCTTGACAAGGCGCACGACCATACCGGACGTACGAGCAGACAAACGAGATAGCACACGTGATGAGATGTTGTGTCAGCACCCGCACACATACACACGGATGCCCATCGCGTGATGCGCACGGGCAAGCCTAGCACACGCTGGTGCACGATGCATGAGGAACCTCGATAGCCTGACGGGTGGCATGCGTCGGTAGGGTTGAGACGACTGGGCGTGACGGGCGTACACTGAGCATGCACACCGTGCGTCCTCAGCACACGACCCATGCGCACACAGAGATACTGGGAGGAGCGGCGGACGGCTGGGCATGGGTTGGGTTGTGCCCTAGCACGCAGGCCTAGCCCACTCGGGCCGACCTGACCCGTTTCCATCTTGACCCAACCTAAATCACTGTTCCAGCCCAGTTTTTACTTTTTGGCTCAAATATAATTTTGGCGAGTTCGTGCCTGTGCACGCGTGGCCCATTTTCAAGAAAAATTCAAGATCTTTACTTTGCAAATTTATGTAATAAATTAGACAGGGATGTACAGGATCCAGGATCCACAAATAGGCCGCATTGAATGAATTTTATTTTATTTTTGTCGTTCATAGCATGTCGTTGATGTTTAAATTATGCAGTACTCACCCTAAAATCTTACTTCAATTATCAATAGTACTCACCCTAAAATCTTTTCTAATGTTTTTCACAGATGGAGGAAGGATGGACTAGCAACGCTAAGGGGTTGAGCTGCGGGTCCTTTCATATCTTCTGCTTTCGTGATGTTGTGCTATTTATACGTATTGTTGTTTTTATACTCTTCTCCTTTGTTTTGCTCTCTGATTTGGGAACAAGATCTGCTATGATGTTGTTATATTGTGAGTCTCTATAAGAGCATGCTATGTCGTTGATTGGTTTACACTTAATAGGACGTAATGCTATCTTGCTTCTATGCATTACGAGTATCTATTCAGATGATGTTTATTCAATGATATGTTGTTGTTGATATATTTCTGTTGGTGGATTGTTTGCTCACCCTTCCCTATCAATATGTCCTAGTTATAGAGGAGATTCTGCCATATTTTCTAGTCACATCTTCTTGTTATATATGATTTATGTATCATCCCCTTTCTTCCACACTTCCTATGCCCCATCCCTAATCATACCCCAACATCATGCCTTTTCTCGGGAATTGGGGCGTGACAAGATAGTCCATGAACTCGATGTTAAGGTATTCGCCACCGCGATCAGACCACAGTGACTTGATACTCTTACCTAGCTTGGTCTCCACTTTCGCCTTAAATTCTTTGATTTTCTCAAAGCATTCAGACTTGCGGTGAAGCAGGTATACGTATTTGTACCATGAGCAAAATTCTCATACCCTCCACGAGTTTATGTAGACATCGGTCCATATAGGTCAGAATGGACTAACTCTAACACCTCTTTGGCTCTATACCCCTTCGTTTTGGAGGGTCTGTCGTTATCTTTCCCTCTATACATGATTCACATACTGAGAACGGAGTAATAGTGAATTCTCCTAACGCTCCATTCTTAGTCAGTCTTTGGATCCTATTTAGATTGATGTGATCTAAGATGCCAAACATATGTAGTGTCCTCTTGCGAAGAAAACTTCCTCTTCTTATGGTTTGATGTAGTAGATGCAACATAATTGTATGTATTATGCTTAGCAGAAATAGTACAAAGAGAATTATAAAATATGCCACCAAAGATAAACTCGTCATTTTTCATGATAGAAACACCACTATCAAAAACAACAGAATATCCATAAATAAATAGTTTGGAAATTGAAACAAGGTTTCGCCTAAACTCCAGCACATATAAAACATCTCTCAAAACTAAAATTGTCATATCAAAGCATAAAGAAACATCTCCGACTGCAACGGCCTCGACATTAACTGCGTTGTCCATGGAGATTGTTATCTTGCCATCACTCAGCTGCCTTATCTGCAGGAACACCTGCAAGGTGTAACAAACTTGATCAGTCGCACCCGTATCTACTATCCATGAATGAGTAGAACAATTCGCTAAACATATTTCCGTTACTAGAGCCAATGAAGTACCTTGAGCCTTGAGCATAGGTCACTTAGCCTTCCAATGCCCAGTCTTACCGCACTTGAAGCACCTACCCCTCTTCTTTGGCTTTTTCACGTCTCCAGTGGCATTCATGCTCTTGCTCCCACTATTTTCTTTACCTCTACCACCCTTGCACCACTCTTTCTCCTTCCAACTTTCGATGGAACATTGGGGCCCTTAGATGTGCTAATAAGGGCATGTACTCATTTTTCCATGACGTCTTCCGCTGCTAGGAGATCGTTGAGCAACTGACTGAGTGTATACTCCATCTTTCTCATGATCCCATTCATGCGAAAGTTCTAAAAAGACTTGGGCAGTGTATTGAGGATGGTATCGACCTTGGCTTCACCGTCAATACCTCTTCCCAACTGATTATGACTATCCATGAGATAAGTCATGTGGGAGACATGTTCATGGACATAACTTCCTTCTTCCATCGTACACGCTAAGATTTCTCTCATCGTGGAAGCGGACTATTTGATCCGTCTTCCCGAACTTACTCTCTAGACTTGACCAAATCACAGTTGCGTCTACCATGGACTGATGCTCCAGCTACAAGCCCTTTAACATTGTAGTCATCATATAGCACTTAGCCATATGGTTTAACTTATGCCAAAGTCTTCTTGACTCTCGTTGCTCATTATTCGATGCGTCAGTAAGGGCAACGGGTTTGGGAGTAGTGAGTACGAACATGTGTTCTTTAGCAATAAGAACATACTCCATATTTCGTTTTGACTCGATAAAGTTCGAATCAGATAAGGGGTTTTATGTTAGCATATTTATAATCGGAATAAGAGACATATCTGAAAAGCAATGTAAACACATAAGCACACGATCGCACAGAATTCGTAACAACAATATTGTAACCTTTTGATAAAACAATATTGGTTGAAATCTCCAATCGTCCAAGGAATCCCACATACACGCCATGCATGTAGATGTTTACACATGAACCCCTCGACCAGACTAAAATAAACTTTTAGTCGTTTCATTTCAATCCATCTAAACTTATCCTTATGACAAATGAAATTAATAATTAGACCTTAACTAGACCACATCATAATCGTAAGAAGGGACTTCAAGAAGTTGTACTTTAGGTGATACCTAAGCATTGACCACAATTTTGACAGTAGAAATCGAATTCTTAGAATTAGCATACTCACTCGGACCATACCGCTTCCAACTCAATTTTTTTTGTCATCTCTTTTTATATCTATCTTTAGAAATTTTTAAAATCACACATGCAAGCCACGCGTGTGGACATTTACACGTGAAACTCCCACTTCTCAATAGATTAAAATGTTTTATTTTGAAATCTCATCTAACAAACTTATGATAAATAGTGCAAGCAATCCATGCATGTGGACGTTAACTCACAGTGCGTGTCACTTTGTTTACAGATCAAAATATGGAGGTTTTGACATTTTTAATTTAAAAATTAATACATAGAGTTTCTTGCTTAATCTTTTATTTTAAAATGGTTGTCCATGTAGATCACGTAGTTCTAACATGCTCTTTCTAGAACTCAACATGTAAAACATGCTTCAAAACGCGATAAACCTAGCATGCTTGCTAACCGTAGTTAATCACTAAAATATATATTCATGTTTATCTACGTCATTAAACATACATTGCATGCTATTGCATAATTTAAACATCCATTACATGTTATGAACGATAAAAATAAAATAAAATTCTTTCATCGCAGCCCATTCGTGCCTAATTTATTACATAAATTTACAAAGTACAAATCTTCAATTTTTCGTGAAAATGGGCCTCGCATGCACGAGCATGGACCGGACTAATCAAAATTAGATTTGGGCCGAAAAATCAAAACTGGACCGGAGCAGTGATTTGGGCTAGGTCATGTCGAAAAATCTGGATCCGGGTCGGGAACGAGTCGGGTTAGGCCGAGTGGGCTGGGTCATGCACGTGCACCTGCGCGCTAGGGCACATCCTAGCACGCATCTAGCCACAATCCGTCGTCCCTCGTTTACCGATGTTGTGTATGCGGGTACAGGTGTCCGTGAGGCCTGCGCATGGTGTGCCAACCCAACACGCATTCATCGCACACCGCCCCATCACCTCGCTCGTTCACCCGTGAACGCCAAGCACGTTGCCCGTGCTATCGCCCAAATAGATTGGTCATTTTCTCTACATGGTCATGCACTGAATCGATTTCCATCATTGAACTTGAAATGATTAATTTTGTCAAGTTATGACTAGTAATTCTGTCTGACTTCCCATACTATTTCATGAGATTTAGCTAGATGGTAACTGCATCCTCCATCTGTTGATGCTGGAGTTGCAAGGAATCGTACATGGTAACCGAAAGAAGGCACTTTGCCATTCTATTTGATTCATCCCATTTCTCATGCTCCTTGCGCTCCTCATCTTTAGATGAATCTTTTAAGGGCATCGGACGAGGTGTAGTGAGTACAAAAAAAATTTCTTCGGTAGTAAGAATACTCTCAATGTTTCGTTTCCACTCGATAAAATTCGGACTGGATAAGGGATTTTGTGCGAGCATATTGGTAATCGAAGTAAGAGACATATCTAAAAAGTAATGTAAACACATAAACATACGATCACACATAATTTGTAACAACAATATTGTAACCTTTTGATAAAAAAATATTAGTTGAAACCTGTAATTGCCCGAGGAATCCCATATGCAAACCACGCGTGTGAAAATTTATACATGAACCCCTTGACCAGACTAAAATAAACCTTTTAGTCGTTCAATTTCAATCCATGTCAACTTATCTTTATGACAAATGAAGTTAGTAATTAGACCTTAACTAGACCACATCACTATAGCAAGAAGAGACTTCGCGGGAAGTTGTACTTGAGGTGATGCCTAAGCAGTGACAACAATTTTGATAGGAGTACTCGAATTTTTAGAATTAACATACTCACTCAGACCATACCGCTTCCAATTCAATTTCGTTTGTCATCTCATTTTAAATCTATCTCTAGAGAACTTATGAAATCGCACATACAAGGCACGCATGTGGACATTTACATATGAAACTCCCACTTCTCATTAGATTAAAATGTTTTAATTTAGAAATCTCATCTAACAAACTTATGATAATGTAATACCCCGAAACTTTTTCTTAAAGTAAAATGATATATGTTTTGAAAAATAAATTATTTTCAAATGATTTATGAACTAATAAAGATTGAGTTTCGAATGTTTTTACAGGTTGTTCAGCTTAGAGCGAGGACGCGCCCTAGCGAAATGTAAAGTTTAAAATAATGAGTTTTAAAATTCTAGTAAATTATGATTATGATTTTAGAATGAGAGTTTAAATTTTTTTTAGAATGCATGAAAATATTTAATTGATAAAATAAAATAAGTGTAAGGATTAAGTAATGAATTAACTATTATACATTAGTATAATAAATTGTGTAGAGATGATAAATAAAATAAATATATATATAGGTATATAAGTGTAGAAAATGTGTGAAAAAAGTGTAGAAATGTATGGAAGAATGTAGAAAACATACACCTAAGCATGTATATACATGTATGTATATGTTGGAATTAAAAAATAAAACAAAAATCAATATATATATAAATCTAACACCTACTTACTATTCAAAATTTTCATCTTTTTCCCCAAATTTTCGAACACACGCATACCCTAAACCCTAAATCAAAAATTAAGGTAAGAAATCATTCCTTATCAATTCTATATCTTGTTTTAGAGGTTTAATATCACTTATTTCATGTTTATGTGTATAAAGGTTTACTAGTTGTTATCAAGAAAATTTAGTACGTGAAGTTCCAAGTTATTGTTTTATTTTGATGATTATTCATGTGTTTATAGGTTAATCTATGTTTAGATGCTAATGTTATGCATAAATGAGAGTTTAATTATGAAATATATGTGCTTTAAGAAGTATGATCAAACCCTAGGTTTGATTTTTAAATGATGTTGTATTATGCTTGAATTATGTTTATAATTATGTGCTTGAATGTATTTAAGCATGTATTAAGTAAGGAAAAATAGATTAAAAAATTTAATGTATATTTTTCATAATTTTCGAAAATTAAGAAGTTGGTGGTTCTTATGATTTTGATTTTATTTGTTCCAAATAACATGATATATAAGCCATGGGATGTAAATTAAGCATAATATAATTTATTTGGAATTTTCTAAGTATATATGTGAAAATTGAAAAAGATTAGTTTATGCTTTAATTGAAATATATATGTTTAGCTTTAGATTAATTAAAGTTAAATATAGAATGATGATTATGGATGATAATGGAGCTTTAATGATGAAGTTATATATATTAGTTGAATAAAGTAAGGAATTATTATTAATTTTTCATAAATTTGGTTGAAGGGCACTTAATGAAAGTAAGCTTAAGTGTTTAATATAAGTGTGTTTATGTTGTATAATTGTATATTTAAGCTTATGAAATTTAAATGAAAGCTAAGAATTAAAGTTGGATATATGTGAGTTCTTACTTTTATATAAAGATTAACTATTAAGAGTTATGTAAAGGATTATGTTTGATTTAATGCTTAAGAATAAAGCTTTAATCATTAAAAAGACTAAGTTAAAAAGTAATTTTTAAAATGCTAGGTGCCGTAACATCCGGAGCTCGAGGCGGACAACCGATGGTAAAGAGTATTCTTTGAAACGTCTACACGAGGTGGGTTTACTCTATCTATAAGTACGTTGTATGGTTATAATCATTGTTGTGTTTTGTTGCATTCATGGTGAAAGCCTGTGTGACGAATTATAGCCTGTGTGGCGAATCATTGCCTGTGTGGCGGATCAAGAAATATATTCATTATGTTTTGTGATATTACACAATTGGTTATAACTGCTTGCAGTGTATACCCCACTAAGTATGTTCGCATGCTCACAAACCCTTCCTCAATGATATATTTTGCAGGTTAAGGGTCGACGGTTGATGCAGTCGGAAGTGAGCGCCACATACTCATTCTCTCATAAGCATCGCTCTTTATATCTATAGTAGTATATAAGTAATACCCCGAAACTTTTTCTTAAAGTAAAATGATATATGTTTTGAAAAATAAATTATTTTCAAATGATTTATGAACTAATGAAGATTGAGTTTCGAATGTTTTTACAGGTTGTTCGGCTTAGAGCGAGGATACGCCCTAGCGAAATGTAAAGTTTAAAATAATGAGTTTTAAAATTCTAGTAAATTATGATTATGATTTTAGAATGAGAGTTTAATTTTTTTTAGAATGCATGAAAATAATTATTTGATAAAATAACATAAGTGTAAGGATTAAGTAAAGAATTAATTATTATACATTAGTATAATAAATTGTGTAGAGATGATAAATGAAATAAATATATATATAGGTATATAAGTGTAGGAAATGTGTTGAAAAGTGTAGAAATGTATGGAAGAATATAGAAAACATACACCTAAGCATGTATATATATGTATGTATATGTTGGAATTAAAAATAAAACAAAATCAATATATATATATATATATATATATATATATATATATATATAAATCTAACACCTACTTACTATTCACATTCATCAAAATTTTCATCTTCTTACCAAATTTTCGAACACACACATACACCTAAAACACACACTTCACAAATTTCATCCTAAATCCAAAATTAAGGTAAGAAATCATTCCTTATCAATTCTATATCTTGTTTTAGAGGTTTAATATCACTTATTCCATGTTTTTTTTTTGGGTCAAAACGTACGAAATAACATTAAAACGGATAAGACATGTTACAAACTGAACTCAGGCATACCTGAGAGGGATACATCCAAGTTTCGGAAGAAACAAGGCTAGGGGAGGGATAAAGGACCTATTAGCCAAAACATATAGGCTAAAGAGCGACTTGCTCATACTAATAAAGCGGTAAAGAAACCATATCATCAACCCCTGTGTGACGCATAAAGGGGCGGGTCTCATTAAAAACCCCATGACCAGTGGGGAAAAGAGTGCCCTTGTGCAGTGTAATCGCAGGGTACAAGGGGTGGGGTATGTGAACACATGCAAACACATGAGGTGCACTGCTTCGGTTGGGCCTAAGCAGTCCCTCAACACACTCACCCAAATTCCAATAACAACGATGAAGTACAAGGTAAGGCATCCCAAAAGTGGATCCAAAAATATGACTGAGACATCCCTCAGCTCACTACAAAGCAATCTCAAAATGAGATACAACAAGGTCCACGGATACAAAGAATATAAAGCAGCATAAACATTTTCTTGAATACTCTTCACAATGGTTTTCACATTGAAGGGAATGTCTTCAAAGTTAAGCTTGTTACGCGCATACCAAATGTGATTAACCGTCGCTGCTAGACCAATCTGCCTGGCACGAAGGATGATTCCATGTTTATGTGTTTAAATGTTTACTAGTTGTTATCAAGAAAATTTAGTATGTGGAGTTCCAAGTTATTGTTTTATTTTGATGATTATTCATGTGTTTATAGGTTAATCTATGTTTAGAAGCTAATGTTATGTATAAATGAGAGTTTAATTATGAAATATATGTGTTTGAGAAGTAGGATCAAACCCTAGGTTTGATTTTTAAATGATGTTGTATTATGCTTGAATTATGTTTATAATCATGTGTTTGAATGTATTTAAGCATGTATTAAGGAAAAATAGATTAAAAAATTTAATGTATATTTTTAATAATTTTCGAAAATTAAGAAGTTGGAGGTTCTTATGATTTTGATTTTATTTGTTCCAAATAACATGATATATAAGCCATGGGATGTAAATTAAGCATAATATAATTTATTTGGAATTTTCTAAGTATATATGTGAAAATTGAAAAAGATTAGTTTATACTTTAATTGAAATATATATGTTTAGCTTTAGATTAATTAAAGTTAACTATAGAATGATGATTATGGATGATAATGGAGCTTTAATGATGAATTTATATATATTAGTTGAATAAAGTAAGGAATTATTATTAATTTTTCATAAATTTTGTTGAAGGGCACTTAATGAAAGTAAGCTTAAGTGATTAATATAAGTGTGTTTATGTTGTATAATTGCATATTTAAGCATATGAAATTTAAATGAAAGCTAAGAATTAAGTTGGACATATGTGAGTTCTTACATTTATATAAAGATTAACCATTAAGAGTTATGTAAAGGATTATGTTTGATTTAATGCTTAAGAATAAAGCTTTAGTCATTAAAAAGACTAAGTTAAAAAGTAATTTTTTAAAATGCTAGGTGCCGTAACATCCGGAGCTCGAGGCGGACAATCGATGCTAAAGAGTATTCTTTGTAACGTATACACGAGGTGGGATTTACTCTATCTGTAAGTACGTTGTATGGTTATAATCATTGTTGTGTTTTGTTGCATTCATGATGAAAGCCTGTGTGGCGAATTATAGTCTGTGTGGCGTATCATTGCCTGTGTGGCGTAGCATGTGTGGCGAATCATAGCCTGTGGCGAATCATTTCCAGGTGTGGTGGATCAAGAAATATATTCGTTATGTTTTGTGACATTACACAATTGGTTATAACTGCTTGCAGTGTATACTCCACTGAGTATGTTCGCATGCTCACACACCCCTCTTCAATGATATATTTTGCAGGTTAAGGGTCGACGGTTGATGCAGTTGGAAGTGAGCCCCACATACTCATTCTCTCATAAGCATCGCTCCTTATATCCATAGTAGTATATAAGTATGGTTAAGTATAGACTTAAAGTGGTTTTTGGTTAAGATAAATGTTTTAAAAGATGTATGATACTTGGAAATACATGTGTGATGAGGGCTATGATCCCTTTTTCTATTGTTTTGTTGCTGTTGGGGCTTTGTTGTTGTTGTTTTACAGGTTGGCTTATATACGTATATGGGGTACATGCTTCTCATTTGTCTAATTTTATAACCTCCGCTGCTTAAATATAATTCTTATTATCATTATTATATTATATAAGTATTAATTAAAGATTTAAAGATTTTAGTAATGTTCCATATTACAAGAATGGGGGCGTTACAGATAAACAATGTAAGCAAGCTATGCGTGTTACTCACAGTGTGTATCACTTTTTTTAGAGATCAAATATCGATGTCTTGAAGTTTTTAATTTAAGACTTAATACATCGGATTTCTTGCTTAGTCTTTTGTTTTAAAAGGTTTGGTCATACTAGATCAAAAGGTTTCTTGCTTTCTCTAGAACTCAATATGTAAAATATGCTCGTAGAATTCTAAAACAAGCTTTAAAATGCGATAAACCTAGTATGCTTGCTAAACGCAGTCAATCACGAAAACATATAACCATGTTTATCTATGTAATTAAACATACATTGCATGCTACTGTATTATTTAAACATCCACGACATGCTATGAACAATAGAAATAAAATATAATTCATTCATCGCGGTCCATTCGTGGATCCTATACTTCCCTGCCTAATTTATTACATAAATTTGCAAAGTACAAATCTTCAAAAATTTCTCAAAATGGGTGTCACGTGCCGGGCATGGACCGGACTCGTGAAAACTAGATTTGGGCCGAAAAATTAAAACTCGATCAAAACAGTAATTTGGGCCGGGTCGGATCGTAAAAACTAGATCGAGTCAAGAACGGGTAAGGTCGGCCTGAGTGGGCCGGGCCGCACGCTAGGGCAAAGCCCATCGCACGCCCAACCCCCCATCGCCAAGCGCCGTTGTGTATTGTTCGTCGAGTGTGGATGCATGAGTCTATGTGCTGAGGCTGCGCATGGTACGTACATCCTGCGTGCACTTATCGTGCCCCGTCATATCGTCGTCTGCCCGTAGACCATATTCCGAGCGTCGAGGCACTTGCACACATCGTGCACCCCGTACCCTGCAGTCGAGCGATTCGCCGAGCACTAGCACTCATGCGTCGAGGTCTGTATGCTATGCATGCCTCGCGTGTGTGTCCTGTCGCCCGTCTGCACTATCTCGTACGTCTCACAAGTTGGGTCTACCTACGCGCGACGGGCACCCGCATGCTGAGACCGTGCGCCATTGCTGTTGTTCCATCCGGGCCGATGTTCGCCTTGCATGCGAGTGTTGTGCACGTCGGGTTGCGTGGCGTCTGCCATTTCTCCATCGCATGCTGCTACACGCGGGCCTCCTGTCGCACCGTGTGATGGGACTCTACCGTCTCATCTCGTTCTTCGTCTTTGTTCTTCGTTTTTACCTATTTAATTTAAAAAAAATAAATTCTAATCTAACCATGGATTTTCTCGTGGTGAAAAATGATTCCAACAAAAAACCAAACAATAGAGCCACGATAAACGACAGATCTAAAGTTAATTATAGCGCATGTAATAACCAAACGTGAATTAATCCAACAGATCCAAGATACTGATCCCAGATTCTGATAACAATTGTTGGAAAATCTGATTTTACCCTCTTCCCGATGATCTATCTTGGATATTTAATTCACCATACATTGATTATATATCTAGCATGCATCTATATAAATAATTGCAACACACAGGTGTTTACTAGTGTTTACCGGCAAATTTCTCGGATAAAAGATCCATAGCAGACTCCAGCTTTGTCTTTTGGACTGTATCCTAGATGCCTATTCTCTAATGCTGAGTGAGAGCAATCTATGGAGAATACTGCAAAAATTCGCCTTCTTCCTCTTCCTTGAGATTTTTGAAAATCTCAATAACTGAATAAGGATTACTTCTGATTTTCTCTCACCTTGTATTTATAATGCATTCTTATAATCCTATTTAGATAGGACCCCTGCATATCTAATAAATACAATCATATCTTTGCAGATAAAACATATCTAGAATAATTATCTTTTGATATCTAATAATATCTATCTAGATACTGGAGAATCAGAACAGAGTCTCAATGTGACTCAACTAGGATGGGCAAATATATCAGCAGCAACAGGCCTTGATGGGCCAGCCTAGGGATCAAATGCAAAGAATAAAGATTGGTATAAAATGAATTAATTATCTTATGCTCAGCCTAGAACATAAATTAATCCATAAACATTTCTTCATTCCACTATAGAGTAAATGATGACTTGCCCCTTTGTTACTGCAGTTGAGTCGGGCTTGCACTTAGACTTACGAATCCCCGTATTTAAGATATCACACGTCACTTAATTATTTATAGCATTCTGACTGGTTAAAACAATTAATCTCTTTAATTCCTTAAATAGTACCACTCAACCTTATTATTGTATTTGAGCTAACTAAACCTGCAGGGTTTAGTACACTAAACCTGCAGGGTTTAGTACAATAAACCTTTTGAGTTCCTTAAGTGGACGTCATCATTCTTAATGCATATGGTGACTCGATTGTAGGAAAATCTGATTTTAACCCTCTCCGATGATCTATCTTAGATGTTTAATTCACCATACATTGACTATATACCTAGCATGTACCTATATAATTAATTGCAACATGTTGGTGTTTTCTCGTGATTACTACGAAATTATCGGATAAAGGATGATCAAGGCTCGTGCTTTGATCTTCTAGACTATATCCCGTTTGCCAAAACTCCAATGCTGAGTGAGATCAATCTATGGAGAATACTGCAAAAATTCGCCTTCTTCCTCACACTAGTAATTCTCAAAAATTACAATAATGAGAATAGTAATTTTCGAAAATCACTAAGCTTAGGATACCACTGATTTTGTCTCTCCTTATATTTATAATATATCCCTAGAATCCTAATAGGATACGATCTCTACATATCTAATAAATACAATCTTATCTCTAAAGATACACCATATCAAGAATAATATCCTTTGATATCTAATGATATCAGATATAATCTAACTAGATATGGAAGAATATCCTATCTGAATTATTTTCTTGATTGCATATGTTTGTCCTATTATCTCAAACAAAAGTTAGATCATACAGTGTGCAGAAGATCAAAGAAGTCTGTATGATTAGTTAAGCTAATTGAGATATAAAAATGATCACAACTGAGACAACTTGAGGACGAGTTGTCGGTATAGGCTACAGTATAGATAAGAAGTGACTTGACTTGGTTGTTTGTCTATGCTGGTATGTCTTGACCCATGGATAATTGATTCATTTTAGGCCTATCTTTATTCCTTATATTTGATCTCTAGGTTGGACCATCTTTAATTCACCATACATTGATTATATTCCTAGCATGCTCATATATAATTAATTGCAGCACATAGATGTTTTCTTGTATTTACCATCGGATTTCTGCGGACTCCAGCTTTGATCTTCTGGACTGTTTACCAGATATCTATTCTTCATTACTGAGTGGGAACAATCTATGCAGAACACTGTAATTTTCATCCCCTGAGAACTCCTTATGATTTTCGAAAATCACTAAATTGCTTAGGACAATTTGATTTTTCCTATTTTTTATTTATAATGCTTTCCCTAGAAACCTATTGAGATAGGACTTTTGCATATCTAATAAATACAATAATTATCTTCAATCCTTAAAGATAATTCTTATCTAGAATAATTATCTCTTTTATATAATAATATACGATACTATCTATCTAGATATATGAGATATATTAAAAAATATATATATATCCGAACTGAATCCCAATGGAATTCTAATAGGGATGGAAGAAAATTCTGTAGCTACAGGCCTTGATTGCCACCATTGGGATCAAATATAAGGAATAAAGATAGGCCTAAAATGAATTAATTATCTTATGTTTAGCCCATAACATAAATTAATTCATAAATATTTATTCATTCCACTAGAGAATAAATGCTGACTTACCCCTTTATTACCGAAGTTGAGTTGGCCTTGTACTTGGACTTACGAATCCCCGTATTTAAGATTTCGTATGTCCATTAATTATTTATAGCACTTTGACTACATAAAATAATTAATCTCTTTAATTCTATAAGTAGTACCACTCAACCTTATTATTGTACATGAGCTAACTCAACGTGCATGGTTTAGTATAATAAACCTTTTGAGCTCTTTAAGGGGATGTCATAATCCTAAACGAATACGGTGACTCGATACATGTAACTAGCATGACATACAAGCACTGCCACCACCCAAGATGAGGAGAATCTTAGGATATCTCACGTAACCCTCACCTATAACAAGTTAAAGTGATTTTCAGTAACTCATACTCACCCAAAACCTCATCGAGGTTTAGATCAATGTAAAGTGACCGTATCTAGGTTTTTCACGACAGTCATATAGAAAAACTCATCTCACTGTGATCCATCAATACGTCAAGACGTACTAGCATAGACAAGCAACCAAGTTAAATTACTTCTTATCGATACTACAGCCTATACCGGTAACTCGTCCTCAAGTTGTCTCAGCTGTGATCCTTTTTATATCTCAACTAGCTTAACAAATCATACAGATTTCTGTGATCTTCTACACACTGTATGATCTAACTTTTGTATGTGATAATGTAAACAATTCAGTTAGGAGATTGTAATAGTGGTAACATGAAACATTGTATACAAGCTCAACCATTTTGCTTTCAATATACAAATCTAACAATATCTCATTTATACTAAAGCAAACTTTTAATATATAATGTGTCTCCCTACCGCTATTACAAATAACACCATAACTTTGCTTCTAAACTTATACAAAAGTTTTGTTTCTAAGTGGGGGCCATCTTGCACAATCTATGTCCTCGAACATGCTTGTCGTAGACTATTTGTGGCATGCTCTTTGTGAATGGATTAGCTAGGTTGTCCGCAGTACCAATCTTCTTTATAAGCACTTCTCATTGTCGTATGATTTCTTGTATGATGTGGTTGTTTTGCATGTTTTTGTCATGTTTTTCGTTGGTTGTTTTAGATGATTTGGTTCCTATTTGTTTATTTTTGAATATCTTTTATTGGAATCATGCTCGTTTTTATTTTATGTAGGGTTGAATGTGTTTAAATAATTTTTGGCATAAAAGCGCACCCAAGCATCGGACTCGGCGTAGTCGGTGCTGGGTGCACCTTGGCGTCGCGAGGATTCAACAGCGCCCGCGTCCAACGTTGGTGCCCAAGGCTGGATCCATCCCGAGAGCACCCACGTCCGACGCTGGCATGCGTCCGGCGTTGGACGCCCAAAGCTAGATTCGTCCCGAGAGCTCGTGCGTCCGACGCTGGCTCGCGTCCGGCACTGGGCGCCCGAAGTGAAATTGTCCAGAGACTCCTCGCGTCCGGTGCTGCGCAAGATTTGAAGATCCTCCAGAGAGTCCACGCATCCAGCGCTGGCATGCGTCCGACGCTGGCTCCTCGTTCCCAGAGCTGATGAGTCCGGTGCTGCGATGCATCCGGTGCTAGGCGAGCTGCGTTTTGCCTTGTTTTGGAGCGCTCGTTTCTGGCGCTGCGCGTAAAATTTCGGCGTATATATATGTTTTAAAATGCAAACCCTAGTGACATTCAGTTTTCATTCAGTTTTTATCTTCAGTTTACGCCTCCTCCATGCAATTTTATTCTTCCAAGTTCTTCAATCTATTTCCTTTGTCATTTGTGATTCAAGAACATTGATTGAAGAGATTCATCAACGAATATTGCGATTGTAAGGATTATTATTCTCTTTTTCCGTTGGATTATTGAATTAATGATTTTTTTTTATTTTAATTGTTTGATCCGTGAGATGAGCATGAACTAATATTCTTCTAGGGTTTGGGGATTCAAATTAATTGATTGATTATTTGTTTTGATTAAGTATACCAATTGAATCATAGGGTTTACTGTTAAGTGATTGATCACCATTTAATTGTTTATGTTGCGTGTATTATCGAGAGATAGATACATTGCATCCATAGGAATCAATTGGGTTAGAGGTTATCGGCAACGAGTACTCTAATACTTTATCTTTTTTGTGAAATCTTATAACTTAGGTTTAATCCACATAACGAAAGTCGATTGTTTGAATTAAAGGTTAGAGGATTGCATGAGTAGGTAGATTTCTTAAGCAAGCATTAATCAATTAATCAAGGCGAAGAACCTAATGCCCTAGTCTTTCTCACAATCTTGAATTACTCATTTTGCAATTGAATTGCTTTGAACACTTGGTTTGAATCGTCTTTGTGATTTACTTTTTCTTAATTTTACTTAAGCATCATCCTCAAACAAGTTTAGGATTTAGATTTACTGTTTTTATCGTAACACATCATAAGCCCTGTTAAGTCTTCCTCGAGAGATTCGACTTGGGTCGACCTTACCGCTCTATAAGGACCTCGTACTATTGTGAGCGACTGAAAAGAACAATTTGGTCGGAATAGTGGTACTTTCTCTCTATGTGTTTCTTCGCCTTATGGGTCTGTGGTTCATTCGAGTTTGCTACTGCACCAGAGTTATCGTAGAACACAGTGATACTCTTAGGCAAACGAGGTAACACATCTTGATCCAAGAGGTAATTCATGAACCATATCGTCTCCTTTGCAGCCTCTGATGCGGCTACATATTCGGCTTCCATGGTGGAGTCTGCAATGTACTGCTTCTTTGCACTCCGCCAAGATACGGCTCCACCTCTTGTCAAGCCCCAATTCCCGAAGGAAGGCACGGATGCGGGGTATGATTAGGGGTGGGGGTTAAGAAGCGGGGAAGAATGAGGGGGATACATAAAGCATATATAACAAGAAGATATGACCAGAAAAATCGGGCAACATCTCCTCTATAACTAGGACATATCCTGAAGGGAGGGGTGAACAAACAATCCACCAACAATAATACATCAACAAAACATCAACTAACATAATCTAAATAGATACTGGTAATGTATGGAAGCAAAATAGCATTTCATCCTGTCATCTAGACCGGTCAACCACATAGCATGCTCTTATCGAGACTCACAACATAATAACATCATAGCGAACCTCGTTCCCAATTAGAGAGAAAAATAAAGGGATAATAATACATCAACAACATAATACATATATATAATGCAGCATCGCGGAAGCAGAAGGCGTAAAAGAAACCGCAGCTCAACCCCTCAACGTCGTCTGTCCAGCCATCCTCCATCTGTGAAAATATTTGAAAAGATTTTGGGGTGAGTACTAGCGCACTCAGCTGGGGTTTTTAACATAAAAAAAATCCATGATACCGTGTTCAGAGCACTTACCTTAGAAGGTTTTTAAAACGTAAACCCACTTCTAAGTAAGCAAAAAGAGATTTTCCTTTTTGATACCTGACTCGTTATTACTATTACTCCCATCATAGAACTTTGGCTCGGAATGTATCCCGCCAGCCCATCACATCTCGGCCCGAAACTTATCCAGCCAGCCCATAATATCTCGATCGGAACATATCAAGTCAGCCATCGCCCGGAACATATCTAGCCGGCTAAATCAGTGTGGACTTCAGGGGTCTATTTGGTATGAATTTATGCTTATTCTTGGTATTGTTCTGCATGTTCTTTTCTACGGTTTGTCCTATTTATGCCGTTGGTTTGATTAGTATTTATCGATTCGGACTTAATTGGTTTATTTCTATGTTTTGTAGAAAAACGACATCAAATAGGATGAAATGGATCTACCAAGGATCAAGTATATTGAAGAGCATCGCGATAGAAGTCCGTTGGTGAAAACGGATCCTAATTCGGAGTTCAGACGAGGGAGAACGGGGCGAATAGTCAAAGTCCCGCACGGCACCCCATCGCACGCCAAGTCCGGCGCTCGACCATGCGCACCCGTGTGCTAGCCACCGTTCACGCCCGCACACACTGCTCGTCCGGTGCTGAAGCCTCCGTGCGCTTTCATCGTTTGATCCAGCGCGCGTTGCTCCGTCAGCCGGCGATCAGCACGCCCATCCAAAGACTCACCTCCTCCGGCGCCCGGCCACCTTGCTCGACTAAGCAACGCCTTGCTCGCTTCGGCGCTTTCCAGCGCCACCGCCATCCAAAGATCCACCCGCGCCGAGTCTCCACCCGCATCTGGCCCTCCAATACCAGCGTTCGCCTCGTCGCCTCATCCGGCCGATCGCCACAAGACGCGATCGCCGATGCCGCCGAGCTCCCCAACGCCTGTTCGCCCGCAGCCATCCATCTTCCACCCAGCGCCCGCAACTCGTGCCCACCCGATGCTCGGCCTTCATCCGACGTTCCACATGCGTGCGCGTTTGCCTAGTTCCTCGCCCGGTAAAGCGGACCTCCCTGCCCGCTCTTCCAAAGGTAACACCTGCCACCCACCAGCGCTCACTCACTCCAGCGCGCTGTCGCCTTTCTCCCTCGTGCGTTCAGCCATGAACGCCCGCTCATCTCCGTGCGCCATCACCCATGAACGCCCGCTCCGTCCCAGCCAGCGCTCATCTCTAATACAGAATATTTTTCGATCCTTCGCTCTTCCAGAATCGGCGTTCACCTTGGGACAGAAGCTCCGCTCCGCGCTCGCTCACATTGCAACCGGCGCTCACTCTCATTTATTATATATATACGCGCTAGGACTTTTTGACGGGGGTTCTGAGTTCTGATTTTCTTTTCGCCGCAACCACTGTTCGTTCTTTTTTCCGAGGAGCTTCTACCGCAATAGAGATAGATTTCAAGTATTAATTCTTGTCTTGCATTTTTCTTTCATTGAACAATTCAATTATCGTTTATGCTGTTGAATTTATCTTATTGGATTCATCGATTTACCATCGATCTTCGTTCATTTGATTTATATTACTGGTTTATGTTTTCTTGCTTTGTGATTCTTGTGGATTCAATTATCTAGTAAACCTTGGATTGTTGATTTCTTGTTTGATTCTATTTCTCCCGGCATTTGGAACATTTATACTTTATGCAATTGATATTGGACATTAGAAGTATGTTGAATCTCTTTCAGTCGAATTTCATTGCTTCGTGTTTGTTGATCTAGGTTAATTTGATCTATGCTTAGTTTCCTGTTTTCGTGCTTTCGTAGTTTATTCAACTAGGGATTGACAACTCATAGTTAGATTTCTTGCTTTAATTTATATTTGCTTCCAGCTTTTCAATTCTCGTTTGTTCAAAAACCCATGTTGGTATTAGAGTGTTAGGATTTATCGCTTTATGTGTTTAACACGAACAATAAGCCCTGTTAAGTTTTCCTTGAGAGACAACTTGGGTTAACTTATCACGCTACAATTACCTCGTACTATTGGGAGTAAATTTGAGTGTGTTTCTAGCTCGATCAATTTTGGCGCCGTTGCCGGGGAAAACTTTAGGCGAATTGTTTGTGTTGATTATTTTATGTGTTTCTTTTTATTTTTATTCTGTTATTCTCCAGTTGCGTGTGATCTTTTCTTGTTTGAGTGTTCTGTATGCTAGGTCGCCGCAGTCTAAATAGACCGCTTGCTACCCCGCTGGACCGCACTCGAAGATCAAAAAGATCGCTTCTTCCCAGACCGAGGAGGAGTGTGCCACTTCTGTGAGTGGTGAACTGTCAGAGCCGATAATCAGAGATCAACCTATTGTCGAGAATACTCCCCCGTTGAGAGAGATGGGTGAGAATGCGCGTGCATTGCGTGATTTCTACAGGCCGATGATTGGGGCAGCTACTTCCCCAATAGTTCTTGGACCGGCTGCACGTGAATATGAGCTGAAGCCGAACCATTTCTCGCTCATGCCTAAATTTCATGGGCTTGCTAGTGAGGATGCCTTAGGGTTCATAAGAGAATTTTGCTCGGTATTACAGTCCTTTCCGTTGGGAGGACTAAATGAAGATCAGCTGAAGATGCGTTATTTCCGTACACCCTAAAGGGCGATGGGCAAAGTCGTGGTTCCTCGGCACTTCCGCCAACTCTGCGAGTTGGAATGTCGTGGTAGATAAATTCATGACGAAATACTACCCCAACAAAAAGAGTCAGGAGTTGAGGTCACAAATCATGAGTTTCAATCAGACGTCAGATGAGCCATTCCATGAAGCTTGGGAACGGTTCAGGGATTTATTACAGAAGTGCCCTCACCAATCATTGCCAGATGAAATTCTCTATCAATTCTTCTACGACGGATTAACTCAGAGTTTTCAGTATATGGTGGACAATGCTGCAGGTGGAGACATTGGTTCTCGAACGGCAGCAGATATCGTGGATATTTTTGAAGCTATGGCTGCTACTTCCCAGCAGAAATCTAGTCATGGTGGAAGAGCCAAGGCACATGCCGTAACCCCTTCTTTCGATATGAATAAGCAAGTAGTTGAGCTTATGAGGGAGGTGCAAGAACTTAAGTTGAAGAAACCTGATCCACCAACACAACACAAGGAATTCGTGGAACCTTGTGGAATCTGCAATGAACGTGGGCACAATGTTGATATGTGCCCCAGGATGGGAGAGCATAACTCCGAAGGCGAAGCCGAAGCATACGCTATGCATGGATTTCAACCTAGACGGCAGTTCGAGCTTAATCAGCAACAAGTTAACGTGGGATGGAGGAATCAAAATCAAGGGCAGAGTTCATACCAGAATGCGCCATACCAAAGACCTCCACAGCAGCAGCAGTTTCAGTAGCAGAATCACTATCCGCAGCAGCAAAGAACCCCACAAAGAATAGCTTCTCCCAAAGCGCAGCCTCCCGCAACAACAAAGATTATCGGGGCACCTCCACCGCCACCTCAGAGACAAGCTTGGGAGGATATGATCACCCAAAGAATGGATGCTCAAGACTCCACGAACATGCGCTTAGAGACGCAAATGGGACAGCTTGCTAGCACGCTGAACGAGCTATTGCAGCAAGGAGCAGTGGGGAAATTTTCAAACCAGCCTCATCAGGCCCATGCGATCACTGTTATAAGGAGTGACCGAGTTGTGGGGAATAAAGTGGGAGAGTCATCAAACAAGCCGCTGCAGACACAAGAGGTTGAAAAGAAGAAAGAGGTCGAGGCCAGACTGCATAAGGCCACAAACCCTTACATTCCACCGATACCCTTTCCACATCGGTTGAAGAACGAGAAACAAGACCGGCGATTCAATGAGTTCTATAAACTCCTGTCCAAGGTGAATGTTAATTTGCCCCTGTTGGACGTGATCAGAAATGTGCCGGCTTATGTCAAGTTTTTCAAGGAGCTCGTCTCTAAGAAGAGAAGGTTTGGGGAGCACGAGAAAGTCATGGTCTCGGGAGCAGCTAATTCCATCCTCTGACGACCGCCTCCCAAGCTCCGGGATCCAGGTAGTTTTATTATTAAGATTGCTTTGGGTAACGGGATAGAAGTTTCTGGCATGCTTGACTTGGGGGCGGGATTAATCTTATGCCTTATACTATGTTCAAACGATTAGGATTAGGTGAACTAAAACCCACTAGGATGTGTCTACAATTAGCTGATAGGTCCGTGAGATACCCCAAGGGTATTGTCGAGGATGTATTAGTAAAGATGGGTGGGTTGATTGTTCCCGTTGATTTCGTTGTTTTGGATATTGAAGATGTTAGAGAAGATAGGGAGGAACACACACTGTTGTTGGGGAGGCCATTCATGGCCACAACCAACACCCTAATTGATGTTAAGAATGGCACATTGAAAATGACTGTACTTGGTGAATCTGTGTCTTTCTCTGCACAAGATAGTGTGATATCTCCCTCTGTTAAATTCATTGATAATCATGCTCCCGTAGATGCTATTGATCCCTTGGCCGAGAATGTTTTGCTGCAGAGTGAGAATGCAAATTTGTGCAAGGGAAAAGTGAAACAGATACATTATCGACGGAGAGTTAAAAAGGATTTAAAGCCGGGAATGAAGATTTTATTTTTTCAATCTCGTTTGAAGCCCTGCCCCGAGAAGCTAAATTCTGGATGGAGTGGTCCTTACATAATTGAAAAGATGTTTCCTTATGGAGCAGTCTTACTCCGCGATCCCAACACCAACGGATCTTTTACTGTGAATGGACAGCGGGTGAGACCTTTCTTTGATCAAGGGGATGGTCCGAAAGGAGTAGACAACTCCATGCTCATTGATCCTATCTGTCTCTGACTGGATTACGTCGTGCTCACGACGTTAAACTGAGTACTACGTGGGAGTTTACCCACGGATTTTTCTGTTCTTTTTCTTTCTTTCTCTTTTGTTTGTTTTCCTTTTTGTTTTGATCTATCTGTTGTCGTTGTGTTAGCTTTGTTCAGATTTGGGACGTTGTAAGCTGTGTGGTGAAGCCGTGGTACTCCAACTTTGTCGTGCGCACATTCCTACCCTGTACATGCCATCTATTATCAGGGAAGTCTCATCCTCTATTGACCACTTTTGTGTTATTAATGTTTAGAGCACCGGGGACAGTGCTCGATTTTAGTGTGGGGGAGATTATTTGGTTTTGTGTGTGTATCTTATCTTTTTGCATGATTTGTGATGTGAGTTGGTGATGATTTTGAATGTTTGGACTTAAGTTTTTGTCTATGCGAGTAAGTTGGGATTTTGATTTGTGCATCTGAACTCTGTGGTATTGGTCAAACCTTGATGTATTCTTCTTTATCTTGATGCTATGTTATTGAAGTGCAATGTGAATTGACGAGATTGTGTGAATTAATCTTAAATCGGGGGTTATTGATGTGAGTTGTCCGACTAATGCTAGGGGGAGTGTTAACAGTGTGGTTACCTATATACTTGTTTCTTTTTTAAAAAAAATAAATAAAAAAATTGTGTGTGAATATGAGGAGAATGAAAACTCCAGTATATTGTTGAGATTGTTGAATGGAGGATGGGATTCTGTCCCTATTTCTCGTAAATTGAGAAATGGGCATGGGTAACCACGATAGGAGACTCGAGTTCATCGAGAATTCACCTTTCGAATATTGTTCCAAAATCTATTAATACTTTCTATGTTTTCAATGAAACTTGTTGCTAAAGGTAACCATTTTAGTTAATTCGCCCCTAGTGGAGAGTTGGGTCTGAGCAAAAATAACTTATTTGTTTATTTGATATTTTCACAAACTTAGATTTATTTCACATTTACTTTGATTGTGTATTCATCATGTTTGGGAGAATTACAAAAATAGGTTTGATTGATTGGATTAAGAGTTAAGTTGCACGAGTTATTTTTCTACTCTTATTAGCATAAACTTTGCTTGAGGACAAGCAAATGGATAAGTGTGGGGAAGTTGTTTGGTATGAATTTGTGCTTATTCTTGGTATTGTTCTGTATGTTGTTTTCTACGGTTTGTCCTATTTATGCCGTTGGTTTGATTAGTATTTATCGATTCGGACTTGGTTTGTTTCGATGTTTTGTAGAAAAACGACATCAAATAGGATGAAATGGATCTACCAAGGATCAAGTGTATTGAAGAGCATCTCTATAGGAGTTCGTTGGTGAAAACGGATCCTAATTCGGAGTTCAGACGAGGGAGAACGGGGCGAATAGTCAAAGTCGCGTACGGCACCCCGTCGCACGCCGAGTCCGACGCTCGACCATGCGCACCCGCGTGCTAGCCACCGCAGCGACTGCTCACGCCCGCACACCCGCCTAGTCCGGCGCTGAAGCCTCCAACGTGTTTAGCCGTTTGATCCAGCGCACGTTGCTCCGTCAGCCGACGCTCAGCACGCCCATCCAGCGCTCACCTCCCTCCAGCGCCTCGGCCACCCGCCACTCGACCAAGCAACACCTCGCTCCGCGCCGCTGGTTTTCCAGCGCCCACTGGCCATCCAGCGTCCACCCGGCGCTCGAGTTTCCACCCGCGCGCTGGCCCTCCAGCGCCCAGCATTCGCCCCGCGTCGCCTCATCCGGCGCTCGATCGCCAATGCTCGCGCATCGCCAGCGCCGAGCTCCCCAGCACCCGTTCACCCGCAACGCCATCTGCCGCCCAATGCCCGCAACTCGTGCCCACCCGGCGCTCGGCCTTCACCCGACGTTCCACTGCGTGCGCGCTGCGTTCGCCTAGTTCCTCGCCCAGCCGAAGCGGACCTCCCCAGCGCCCGCTCTTCCAGCGCAACACTTCGGCCACCCAGCGCCGGCTCACTCCAAGCGCGCGTTTGTCTTTCTCCCTCGCACGTTCAGCCATGAACACCCGCTCATCTCCGCTATCACCCATGAACGCCCACTTCTTCCCAGCCAACACTCACCTCTAATACATAATGTTTTTCGAACCTGCGCTCTTCCAGAACCGGCGTTCACCTTGGGACAGAAGCTCCGCTCCGCGCACGCTCACATTGCAACCGGTGCTCACTCTCATTTATTATATATATACGCGCTAGGTCTTTTTGATGGGGGTTCTGAGTTCTAATTTTCTTTTCGCCGCAACCACTGTTCGTTCTTTTTCCGAGGAGCTTCCACCAGATAATAGAGATAGATTTCAAGTATTAATTCTTGTCTTGCATTTTTCTTTCATTGAACAATTCAATTATCGTTTATGCTGTTGAATATATCTTATTGGATTCATCGATTTCTGCTACTGATCTTCGTTCATTTGATTTATATTACTGGTTTATATTTTCTTGCTTTGTGATTCTTGTGGATTCAATTATCTAGTAAACCTTGGATTGTTGATTTCTTGTTTGATTCTATTTCTCCCGGCATTTGGAACATTTATACTTTATGCAATTGATATTGGACATTAGTAGTATGTTGAATCTCTTTCTGTCGAATTTAATTTGATCTATGCTTAGTTTCCCGTTTTCGTGCTTTCGTAGTTTATTCAACTAGGGATTGAAAACTCCTAGTTAGATTTCTTGCTTTAATTTATATTTGCTTCCAGCTTTTCAATTCCCGTTTGTTCAAAAACCCATATTGGTATTAGATTGTTAGGATTTATCGCTTTATGTGTTTAACACGAACAATAAGCCTTGTTAAGTTTTCCTTGAGAGACGACTTGGGTTAACTTATCACGCTACAATTACCTCGTACGATGAGTGTGTTTCTAGCTCGATCAGGGTCTATCCCCTTCAGAACCATAACCACTTCATTATCAATCCGTGAGGACTTCCGGGGTCTATCCCCTTCAACCATAACCACGAGTTCGACGTCTATCCCTTACGATCAATACTCAAGATGGTGATCAACCCACCGAATAGAGATCCGTGCACAATCATAATAGAACCATATCTCGAGCAAAGAACAGAAATAATTTCGTTAAAACATTTTCACGGCACACATGTTTGATTTTTTGAAATATCAGAGTAAATAACTCAAAATAAGCATATATAACCCAACCTGAACAGTCAAAAATATCAACTGGGAGATATCCACAGATCCAACGACCTCACCGATCACACTGGTAGGTACCTGGTAACAAGATGGAACAACTTTTAGAGTCACATTCCACAAAGCAAAGCAACAACGTGATCCAAACGGAGATCGAAACAAAACGAGGGTTTTCGACTTTTTGAACCCACATTTGGCACTCTCCGGGTTTTCAAATCAACTCGATGCAGAAGGGAAATATATTCAGACATCAAGACCTATAACAAGGTACCTTCAAAATATGCATGAATGAAAGATGACACAAATCTTAGCAGCGAAGAAGCATCAAAAATCGATGCCTATCCTCAAATCTAGGATAAACCATCCAAAACCGATGCATGAAAATGGAAACATAAGCAATATGCATAACGAGGAACATGGAATGACAACCTATGTTGAAAAAGGATAACCCGGGCATATACTTCCTTTAGAAACGTAAAACGACGAAAAATGTCCCGGCATGTAAAAACACGATAAACGAAAAAACAGAATCGATACGTTAGTAGAACACATAGCCCAAAACTCAAAATCTAAAGGGACCATAGCCAAAAGTGGCTCGTCAGCCACCAATCGACGGCCAACTTGGGAGACGGCGACGGCGGTTGGCAGCGAAATTGGCCGGCCTCCGATCGTTTTCTCATCCCATCCCTTTAGAAACCCGAGTTCTACGCTATGCTAACTACTAAAAGGTGGAATCAAAACAAGAAAAGGGAAAAAATAGAAAAACGTTGTTGTCGGGGAGGGACTGATCGGTGGTGGTGGCCGGTAGCAGCGCAATGGCACCGCCGTCGAACCTCCCCGGCTCGATCCCACACCTCCAGCGCTTTCGCAGCGTACCTGAAGCTGCTCAGCTCCTCCATAAACAAAGAGAGACGAAGAAAATGAACGTTGAAAATGAAGGCCCTAACCCTCTATTTATAGGAAAAATCTGGGGGCTGTATAGCTACTTGCCAAGCGACCCTTTTTCGAAAACGTAAAAAAGCGATGCATCTTTTGCAAACGGACTCCAAAATCAGCAAACTTGGTACCCATTGGCTCGAAATAAAATACCGAACACAACGCCTATAAACAAGATATGCTTTTAAAAGACACATGAAAAGTCTGGTTTTTCGATAACTTTCCCGGAGTGACAAACCTTCGTGGGTGGTCGAAAACCTGCATACTTAGTGTCTATGAATCTTCATAAGACACTCTTCACAATGCCTGAGGTTTCGTGACGGTCGCATCACCGAAACCAAAAGTTAACTTTTTGTCTTCTCGAAAAACATGCCGAACAAACCTGAAGCCTAGGAAGGACGGGATATTACATTCCCCCCTCCTTAGAAAAATTTTGTCCCCGAAATTTCATGCACGTGGTGGAAACAACTCAGGGTACTGAGCCCTGAACTTGTCATCCAACACCCACGTGGCTTTTTCCTCACCATGGTGATTCCACAACACTTTCACCAGCGGAATCTGCTTGTTCCATAACTCCTTGACTTCCTATTCCAGGATAGCCATTGGTCTCTCCTCGTAACTCATATCCCGAGCAAGGACTACCTGATCATGCTTGATCATGTGTTTTGGGTCGAACACGTACTTTCTCAACCGAGAAACGTGAAACACGGCGTGCACATGTCCGATGCTAGGTGGCAACACTAGCCTATAAGCAACGGGGCCTATCCTTTTGAGAACTTCAAAAGTTCTAACGAACCTTGGTCGCAACTTATCTCGCTTACCAAAACAAAATGACTCCTCTCGTCGAGAAAACCTTAAGGAAGACGCGATCTCCGACCATGAACTGAAGATCCGTACGATGCTTGTCCGCATAGGACTTCTGCCTGTCCTGAGCTTCGTTGATCCTTCGCTTGATCTGATCAATAACCTCGATCGTCTGCTAAACCATCTCTGGTCCTAACATCTTTCTCTCGCCCACTTCGTCCCAATAAAGTGGCGATCTGCACTTCCTTCCGTACAATGCTTCATAGGGAGCCATTCCTATGGTGGCATGATAACTGTTGTTATAGGAAAATTCCACCAAAGGTAGTATCTTGTCACACCCCGTCTGACCTAATCTCTGATTAACTGACTAACCGGAGTACGACGGTTTGATTTAAGAGAAAAAGACTAACTATTACAAAAGACTCGCAAACAGGAAGAAATTAATATCCAAAGAAGGACGAGCCTTTGAGTTTATGATCAATTAATAAGCAAAAGTCAAACACTTATTAATTCGCTAATAGCAAGTGAATTCAATACTCATTGACTCAAGTTTGTAATTATTTCACAAATGTCTAACCCAACAGAACTCTGTATCAAGACACATAAAAGTCATATGAATCACATATATAATCAATTATCCTTTCTAATGAGAGACGAGTCAATGGACAATTGATTAACCAAAAGATCAAGGTAGAATATTAATCAACCCTCTTTAGCAAACTGATACCATAATCTTTGACATAAAATTCATACTTGTTTTCAAATGTTCAAAACTCATCAAGATTCAAACTAAGCAAGTTTCCACAACTATAACGAGTTGGCAGCAAAAGAGTAGCTGAGTTTATGTGTGAGACATAAACTCGTAGCAAAACATAGGACATGGCAATTTAGGTCTTCGCCAAGATTCACCCACATTGTCATCTCCGCATTACCCGCACATTTAGAAATACATGCAGGCGTGAGTACTTGATGCACTCAGTGGGCAATTGCCGAAATAATTGAAACATGCTCTTAGAGCTATAAAATCGACTTGCCACTTTATAGATTCATAGGGATTTTAAGAAATAACCTATGAATCAAACTTTATGAAATTCACTTACTTCATGATCAATGCACGTGCTTAACAATTTAATATAACATGTCCGCACAATCAACAACAAACACCATATCTAAGCTCAAACGTGTTGAGAAGTAGGCCTCCTTCTCAAACACCTTGGCCAAAGGCCACCTGTGTACACATACCCTTACTAGCAGCTCGTCTAGCATAGGGCCGATATCGTCATTCTCTCGTAGACATGCAATATGCTCAAATAGACAAGTCAATTAACTTTTATAAAAGAGACTCATGCTCATCATCATAAACTTGTGCACAAAATATTTTTAGTTTAGAAAGCCCACCGAACTTGATTACTCGGAACTTTCTCTTTTCCTCTCGACTTCTACTCGCCTGCGTGCTCCTTAAAAGAGATAAGAGGAATGAATACGGAAAGAGGAACTAAGAGTTTCTAATTCTTGAGCCTCTACTAAAACTCTTCGATACTCTATGGTTAAGCTAAGCCTTGCTAGGTCAATGCATCCCAAAACTAAACTATTTAACTTATTAAGAAAGTATTTATAAGAATATTAGTCTTTTCAATTCCTTATATTCATAAGGAATATCATATTGCTATAATAAAATATTTAATCTTTCTAATCGATTTCTTTGAGAACTTTGATAAAGTAAACCTTAATCAAGCTATATAATCATAAGAATCTATGTTTTGAAATCAAATTCCAAATATCAAATCAATATCACAAAATCCTTTGTAAACGCAAACTAAGCGAAATCTAAATTTTCGCTTAAGCATAGAAAAATCTCAATAATTCAAAATAGGCTAATTTAATATACTAGATCATACTTTTGAAATCAAACATCTCAAATAAAATCAACACGAAAAGTTCTCGACATTACATAAGCACTTTAATTTAGGGTTTTTCATATACGTTGGATTAAATCCCAATTTCTTTCATTAAACACAATCATAGATATATAATTACATAACTACAAGTTTATTTTAAACAAATCAAAGCCAAATCATCTTGAAATCAAGCCCTATATTTTCGGTCATCACAAGAATTTTGAGGTTCGATTTTTGTTTTCATAATAAACTCTAATCATGCACAAACGTCTTTAATTACATAGATCTAAGCTTGATTTAAGAAATCATCAACAAAACTTCAAGATAACAATTAGGGTTCATGAATAAAATTTAGGTTTTTCATGAAACCAACCAATCAAACCATAGATCCAACATAAATCATCTCAAAGAGGGTAGATCTAAACATATGTGAACTAAAAATTGAAAACGAAAATCTCAAACATGGCCCATGATGGTCAAACATATAGAGGTTAAGGAGGGATTTTTCTTTGATTTCTCAACATAATATCACTCTATATAGATAGATCTATGCATACATGTACTAAAAATCAAGAACAAAACCAGAAAGGATACGGCCAATATGGCCGAAAGTTTTGGGGTTTGGGGTGGGTTTTTCACTTTGATTTTAACTTCAAAACTTGAATAAGATTAGTGATTTACCTTCTTAGGACGTTGATCTACCAAGTTGGAAAGGATTGGAAGCTTGAAATCTCGATTTTGGAAGAGAGAATTTTCGTGTGTGTGGTGTGTGTGTGTTTCGAATTTTTTTGAGAGTGAATGGGAGAAAAAATGGCTAAGTAAAGTCTTGAGCAAGCTTTAAGGATCATATATATATAAGGGTCTTAGGGTATTATTGAAGGCTTTCTTCACAAGTCATTGGGAAGCTTCTAGAATAAGCTAATCATTTTAGCTTCTTTAAGAAGCTTAGTGGTTTTAGAATTTTCTTTACTATAATTCAAGCTTGAAAATAATGATATCATAATGTAACTTTTTGAATTTATGAAATCAATATAAAGCAATTAGAAATATAGAAATTTCTAGCAAATCGAAACTTTCATAAATCACTCTTTTTAATTTAAACGTTGAAATAAAATAATAACTGAAAGACTTATCATTTAATCAATCAACTTTAAAATTCTAATATAAATCTTTAAGTTAAAGCTTTTATAAAATCTTATCTAAGGATGCATTGTTCCTAGTCACCACATAATTAATTTCTAATTAATTACGTATTTAACGCTAAACGAGTTATGAAAATCTGGGTATTACATTCTCTCCCTTAAAGAAATTTCGTCCGAAATTTAGTACCTCCAAAATAGCTCGGGGTACTTCTCTTCATCTTCTCTCTAATTCCCAAGTTGATTCTTCCGGGCCATGATGTTCCATAAGATCTCGACGAAAGGAATCGACTTATTCCTTAGTTGTTGATTCTTTCGATCTAGGATACGTTCTGGCTTCTCTTCATAGCTTAAATCAGACTCAGGAACTATGTCTTCTTGATTGATAACATGGTCCGGGTCGTAGACGTACTTCCGTAACTGAGATACGTGAAATACGCTGTGAACGTTACCAAAATTGGGTGGCAACGCCAACCTGTATGCAACAGGCCCAATCTTCTCTAAAATCTCATACGGTCCGATGAATCTCGGCTTGAGCTTTCCTTTGATTCCAAATCAGCACTTTTTTGTAGGTGAAACCTTAAGAATACTTTATCTCCGATCTCAAAACTCAACTCAGTTCGTCGCGTATCGGCATAAGATTTTTGCCGATCCTGAGCTTCTTGAATTCTCTTCTTAATTTGGCGATGATAACAATCATTTCTTCAATCGCTTCGTGTCGAGAATTCTTTTCTCTCCAACTTCGTCCCAATACAAAGGAGATCGACATTTCTTGCCGCATAATGCTTCGTAAGGTGCCATGTTGATGGTTGCTTGGTAATCATATTATAGGCAAACTCGATCAAAGGCAAAGCTTGCTCCCATCGTTTCTCCTCGATCTAAGACGATGGTTCGATCATGTCTTCTAGCGCCTCGAATAGTTCTTTCTCGTCCCCATCCGTCTGAGGATGAAAGGTCAGATCAAATTTAGTGGTGCCCATTTCCTTTTGGAAGCTTGTCCAAAATCTTGAGGTGAACTTGGAATCTCTATCGGAGGTGATCGAAACAGAATTCCGTAGACGCACAATCTCTCGACGTAACTGGCTAACTTATCAGCTCCGTATGTCATCTAATTGGAATAAATGGGCGCTCTTGGTTAATCGATCGATAATCACCCAAATTATCGTATTTCCACGCTGACTTGGGTAATCCGATGACGAAATCCATGGCAACATGGTCCCATTTCCATTCAGAATGTCGAGAGGTTGTAACTTTCCATGTGGTTTCGTGTAGCGGTTTGACTTGTCGACACGCCAAACACTTCTCGACAAACGATTTATATCTCTTGTTTCATGCCTATCCACACAAAATTTCTTTTCGATCTCGATACATCTTTGTGCTTCCAAGTGGGCGATATAAGGCGTGTTGCGCGCCCTTCGTAATTTCTTCTTTAAATTCTTGTCATTGGGTACACATATCCGGTTCCCAAGCGTAAGGGCATTATCTCTCGCCTCATGATATTCTCACGATCCTTCGTTCTCACCTTCATCCTTAACTTCTAATTGTTCATCTTGACGCTGAGCTTGAACAATTCGATTTCTCGTGTCGTTCTAGAACAAGGGTTGCGATGATACCTGAATGGTCTCGTGGTAATACCACTTCTAGTTTCATCTTCTCAAATTCCTTAACTAGCTCTTTCGCTCTTGGTAAGAATGATGCTAGTTGAATCTGGTTCTTCCCGCTAACGCGTCGACGACCACATTTGCTTTTCCCGGTGATACTTGATTTCGCAATCGTAGTCTTCGACTAACTTTAGCCATCTTCTTTGACGAGATTAAGATCCTTTGTTCAAAGAAGTATTTCGTGCTCTTGTGGTCGGTGAAGATTTCACATTTTGATCCATATAAATAATGTCTCCAAATCTTCCACGCACGGACCACTACCGCTAGTTCTAGATCGTGGGTAGGTAATTAAGCTCATGTGACCTTAGTGCCTCAAGCATAAGCAATTACCTTACCTTCCCGCATGAGTACACATCCTAACCCATTCCTCAAGCATCCAGATACAATGTATATTCTTTGTCGCCTCGGTATCATAATATCGGGGGTCATGCAATCACTATC
Source organism: Salvia rosmarinus (assembly GCA_036937905.1). Taxonomy (NCBI): domain Eukaryota; kingdom Viridiplantae; phylum Streptophyta; class Magnoliopsida; order Lamiales; family Lamiaceae; genus Salvia; species Salvia rosmarinus. The sequence continues at coordinate 24,185,650 of CM072814.1, read as the reverse complement.
TTTCAATTCTTGAAAACTTGTCTCGCACTCATTGTTCCATCGGAATTTTACTCCTTCAAGTAATTGAGTCATTGGTATAGAAATCTTGAGAATCCTCGATGAATCTTCTAATAATCGCTAGACCAAGAAAACTCCAAATTTCATTCGTTGTTGTAGGCGATTTCAATGGCGCACCGCTTGCACTTCGCGCAGGATCCACTTTGATCCCTTCTCACGAGACGATATGACCAAGGAAATTCACTGTCGTGCCAAAACTCGCACTTGTCAACTTGGCGACAACTTTTCGCCTCAATGTGTCCAAGGCGATTCTCAAATGAGTTTCGTGTTCCTTTCCGTCTTCGAATACACAAGAATGTCGTCAATAAAGACCAAGACAAACTTATCTAGGTATTCATGAAAAACACGGTTCATTAGATCCATGAACACAGCTGGAGCATTGGTCAAACCAAAGGGCATTACGGTAAACTCATAATGACCATATCGAGTTCGAAAAGCAGTCTTCGGTACATCTTCTTGCTTAATCTTTAGCTGATGATACCCTGATCTCAAATCGATTTTTGAGAAAACTCCTGCGCCTTTCAACTGATCGAACAGATCATCAATCCGCGGTAACGGATACTTATTCTTCAGGGTCATCTTATTTAATTCTCTGTAGTCGATGCACATTCTCAAAGTGCCATCCTTTTTCTTGACGAAACAGACCGGTGCTCCCACTGATACGCTTGGCGAATAAATCCCAAATCCAATAGTTCTTGCAATTGATTTTCAATTCTTGAAGTTCCTCGCGCCATTCGGTATGGTGCTTTCGAGATTGGGGCCGACCTGTGTTCTAAATCGATGGAGAACTCTAGTTGTCTATTCGGTGGTAATCCGTAAGGATTCCTGAAAGACATCCGGGAATTCTCTCACAACATTGCACATCGCCAACTTTCCTTTCAATTCCTCCATTCCACCCAAATACACTATGTAAGCGTGTTTTCTCTTGTCTTAGCAGTTTTCTCCGCTTGCAAGGTCGAAATGAGAGGTACTCTTTATGCCTTTCTTCTATCCCAGTAAAACAGTTTGGTTCCTTCCCGGTGGTTGGAACGAGATCTCACGACTTTCACAATGAATCGCTATGAAGTTTTGAGTTAACCAATCCATTCCTGAATTATGTCCACATCCTTCATAGGCAAAAGACGCAAAGATTCTGCTCTCAACTTGAAAGGACCTAACTTAAATTCTAAGTTAGGGCACTCATGAGTGATTCTATCGCTTCTGCCTAACGGCGTAAGGACTCTTATCTCAGGATTAGATCGTTTTACTGGAAGCTCAAGAGTATCTACACATGCTGTAGAAATAAAAGAATGCGAAGCTCCAGTATCGAAAAGAATTATGACAGGTATATCTCTCAAGGTTCCCATACCTGTCAACTGTCCAGCTTTCTTGTCCGCCGATTTCTGGTTCAGCGCAAAAGCTCTTTGATGCTGGGTCTGGGGTTGAACTTGTTGTACTGGCTGTGTCTGAGGTGGTTGCTGTGGAGCCACTGGAAACTGAGCTACTGGAGTCTGAGGGAACATCGGAAAGGGCAACTGGGGATAAGCTATCATAGCTTTCATTGATTGGGTCTTGCGGGAAGGATTTGATCTGGATCCACTTCCCGACGCCTTATCTCTGTTTGGACAGTTGTTAGCATAGTGGCCCACTTGACCACAATTGTAACAACTATTACTTCCCCACTTACATACCCGTAATGTATCCGACAGCATTTCGCACACAGTGCCTAGCTTGATTTGGGGTAACCCGAGGTCGACTTTGAAACGAGGTCTAGATCGACCTTGGGAGAATCGCCTTTCGCCATCGCTTCTTGTTTGGGAAATTTCTATTCTCCCACCTTCTTATTCTCAATCCTTTGATCACCAACAAAGACCTTGTTTGATTAGGACTCGGTGGATGCTGAGTCCGCCAGCGAAATCTTCTCGTGACGATCTCCATTTCCATATCAAGCACACGATTCGTAGTCTCTCGATAAGACATTGAGGCCGGTGGCTAGTACTATTCTCATTTCTTGATGTAATCCAGAGCGGAATAACTCAGCCATTTTCTCATCAGTGTCGACCTTATGAGGTGCATAACGAGCCAACTTACAGAACTCTCTGTCGTATTCAGCCACAGTCTTCTTCCCTTGCTTAAGATTTGTGAATTCGATCTCTTTCTGTCTGCGATAGCTTCGCGGGATATACTTGGCCAAGAGTTCTTCCTTGAAACGCTCCCACGTGAAAACGTCTAGCTGTTCTGGTGTGAAAGTTCTCTGACGAGACTCCCACCAATAATCCGCAGATCCCTTGAGCTGGAAAGAGATACACAACATACACTCTCGATCGGTGCATTCCAAAAATCGGAAAACACGATCCATGGCCCTAACCCACTCTTCAGCCTCAGATGGATCACCAGATCCAGTAAAAGTTGGAGGATTTTGGCGAAGGAAAAGCTCGGCGATCTTGCGATCCGCACGAGGAGGTGATTGATTAGGTGAATTCGAGGTGTAGGTCAACTCTCTCGAGTCTCTTCTTCGTATTTGATTTTGACGCCTTCTCGCATGCTAAAAAAGATTTGAAAATTTGAATATCAAATAACAATTTAAGGTTATCGCCAAAATTCAAACAAAATGTGGATAGGTTGAACAATGTGAATAAGAGGTCAATAGTTCATATAATATCCGATTCATATATTGGGAAAATTTACCTTCTTGAGGACTTTTACAAAAGAGGTAAAATTGCCAAAAGTGGGTTTTGGGCTATGGCGATGCTCTACGGCATCCCAACAAACTATCCTATTACATACATACTATAATGTATACATCAATGCACTACTAAACTATCATATGCATCATTATTGTACATCACCACACGGATCTATCACGACGACTCACCGCTTGTCCGGGCTCTTCACTCCTGGTGAGGTCCATCTCCATCTCATCTTCACTGGTTGCTATTTCTTCTTCAGAGAATCGTTCGATCTCATCTTCCCCATTAGGGCTGCCATATCTTGAGGTTGCAAACTGCAGAGGCTCCATCTCTTCTTCATTATAGTCCGCACCGGTGGTTTAGGAGCATTGGGGTTGTTATCATGCGCAATTACTTTAATCTCGTGATGCGAGAATGTATGGGTCGCTGATAAAGACATTTCACCGACCGAGATACTCAAGTGTACACTTGCCAATGAGACTCAATATGTTCAGTTCATACCGATAAGATCCGGAAAGACCGATGGTCTAGAAGAACTGCACCCTTATCCACTAGATGAGACGGTCGCTGATATATGTGAACTTCACGGGTCGACTAGAAAGATCACCGAATTTGACCGAGACTCGTGGTTACGATTGGGAGAGAGTCACGGGAACCACGTGAACTCGGATAAGATCCCTAACTACTTCGAACAGAGTTACTAGGGCCACTCGAGAAGACACTGGGTTGTCAAAATAAATAGGATAAGTAGGCGAGTCAAAACAATTGATGCCCTAGTAATCCGCATCGCTTTCGGTATCATTGATCCGGATAGGGAAGGAATGTTTTCAACAAGAAGCATATCAACGAGCCACGGATCAAATGCAGGGTGTAAATGCGAATCATCAGGACCTTGAGGATTATCTGAGTCCATCAATAAAGGAGAATCAACTATCTCATCAATGATGGGAACTAAGGGAGTACTATCAATTAATATAGGCTCATCAAATCTAGGAGCGGAAATTTCGTGAGGTGGTATGCTAACGGAAGGCCGTGGAGAAGGATCTTCGCTTTACATGATGCTCTACAAAGAGCCGATGGATATGAGAATGAAAATGATCGAGAGAAGGATAATCACCGGGGTGGACCTTGATGATCCCGATTCTCGCCGAACGAGAGCTTGTCCAAAGAAATCCCTGCACTCTTCGTGATTTCTAATAATCAATATGATCAAGAGCTACGGAAGAAGCCCAACCTTGCCAAAGTCTTGCAAGACCGAATCGATCAAGTATTGCATCAAATTCTCTAACCCCATGCCGCTTAACTGTAAACCGCCCAACGAATCGCCGAGAAATTCGAGAAGCTTGCATACCGCCCGCCAAGTCAGAATCTGCATCAGACGTCCGATCCGTGATGACCTAACACTAGAGCTGTCATGCGGCGTAACCCGCATCCCTGGCATCCTAAAAAGATATAATCGCAACTTAAACATCAGGACAATCACATCGATATGTCCCATTTCCCATCTCAAGATACTAATCAAATCGCATGCATAATCAACTCATATAGCATACAATACTGATCATGTAGAAATCGCACAAAGACATAAGCAAATGCAAAAAGGATTCTGAACTCTTTATGAAAATCAACTACTGCACTGATCAGGAAGATGATGACTTGATATGCTGAGCTTGAATAATTTAGGCCAACTGGGTTAGACTCAAGGAAGAATCACAGGACCAGAGCGAACCACTACTCTGATACCATTCTGTCACACCCCGGCTGACCTAATCTCTGATTAACTGACTAACCGGAGTGCGACGGTTGGATTTAAGAGAAAAAGACTAACTATTACAAAAGACTCGCAAATGGAAGAAATTAATATCCAAAGAAGGACGAGCCTTTGAGTTTATGATCAATTAATAAGCAAAAGTCAAACACTTATTAAATCGCTATTAGCAAGTGAATTCAATACTCATTGACTCAAGTTTGTAATTATTTCACAAATGTCTAACCCATCAGAACTCTGTATCAGGACACATCAAAATCATATGAATCACATATATAATCAATTATCCTTTCTAAAGAGAGACGAGTCAATGGACAATTGATTAACCAAAAGATCAAGGTAGAATATTAATCAACCCTGTCTAGCAAACTGATACCATAATCTTTGACACAAAATTCATACTTGTTTTCAAATGTTCAAAACTCATCAAGATTCAAACTAAGCAAGTTTCCACAACTATAACGAGTTGGCAGCAAAAGAGTAGCTGAGTTTATGTGGAGACATAAACTCGTGGCAAAACATAGGACATGGCAATTTAGGTCTTCGCCAAGATTCACCACATTGTCATCTCTCGCATTACCTGCACATTTAGAAATACATGCAGGGCGTGAGTACTTGATGCACTCAGTGGGCAATTGTCGAAATAATTGAAACATGCTCTTAGAGCTAAAATCGACTTGCCACTTTATTGATTCACAGGGATTTTAAGAAATAACCTGTGAATTAAACTTTATGAAATTCACTTACTTCATGATCAATGCACGTGCTTAACAATTCTAATATAACATGTCTGCAGACAATCAACAACAAACACCATATCTACGCTCAAACGTGTTGAGAAGTAGGCCTCCTTCTCAAACACCTTGGCCAAAGGCCACCTGTGTACACATACCCTTACTAGCAACTCGTCTAGCATAGGGCCGATATCGTCATTCTCTCGAAGACAGGCAATATGCTCAAAATAGGCAAGTCAATTAACTTTTATAAAAGAGACTCATGCTCATCATCATAAACTTGTGCACAAACATATTTTTAGTTTAGAAAGCCCACCTGAACTTGATTACTCGGAACTTTCTACTTTTCCCCTCTTGACTTCTACTCCGCTTCCGCGTGCTCCTTAAAAAGAGATAAGAGGAATGAATACGGGAAAGAGGAACTAAGAGTTTCTAATTCTTGAGCCTCTACTAAAACTCTTTCGATACTCTATGGTTAAGCTAAGCCTTGCTAGGTCAATGCATCCCAAAACTAAACTATTTAACTTATTAAGAAAGTATTAATAAGAACATTAGTCTTTTCAATTCCTTATATTCATAAGGAATATCATATTGCTATACCAAAATATTTAATCTTTCTAATCGATTTATTTGAGAACTTTGATCAAGTAAACCTTAATCAAGCTATATAATCATAAGAATCTATGTTTTGAAATCAAATTCCAAATATCAAATCAATATCACAAAATCCTTTGTAAAACGCAAACTAACTAAATCTAAATTTTCGTTTAAGCATAGAAAATCTCAATAATTCAAAATAGGCTAATTTAATATACTAGATCATACTTTGAAATCAAACATCTCAAATAAAATCAACACGAAAAGTTCTCTACATTACATAAGCACTTTAATTTAGGGTTTTTCATATACGTTGGATTAAATCCCAATTTCTTTCATTAAACATAATCATAGATATATAATTACATAACTACAAGCTTATTTTAAACAAATCAAAGCCAAATCATCTTGAAATCAAGCCCTATATTTTCGGTCATCACAAGAATTTTGGAGAGTTCGATATTTGTTTTCATAATAAACTCTAATCATGCACAAACGTCTTTAATTATATAGATCTAAGCTTGATTTAAGAAATCATCAACAAAACTTCAAGATAACAATTAGGGTTCTTGAATAAAATTTAGGTTTTCATGAAACCAACCAATCAAACCATAGATCCAACATAAATCATCTCAAAGAGGTAGATCTAAACATATGTGAACTAAAATTGAAAACGAAAATCTCAAACATGGCCCATGATGGCCAAAACATATAGAGGTTAAGGAGGATTTTTCTTTGATTTCTCAACATAATATCACTCTATATAGATAGATCTATGCATACATGTACTAAAATCAAGAACAAAACCCAGAAGGACATGGCCAATATGGCCGAAAGTTTTGGGGTTTGGGTGGTTTTTCACTTTGATTTTAACTTCAAAACTTGAATAAGATTAGTGATTTACCTTCTTAGGACGTTGATCTACCAAGTTGGAAAGGATTGGAAGCTTGAAATCTCGATTTTGGAAGAGAGAATTTTCGTGTGTGTGGTGTGTGTGTGTTTCAATTTTTGAGAGTGAATGGGAGAAAAAATGGCTAAGTAAAGTCTTGAGCAAGCTTTAAGGATCATATATATATAAGGTTCTTAGGGTACTATTGAATGCTTTCTTCACAAGTCATTGGGAAGCTTCTAGAATAAGCTAATCCTTTTAGCTTCTTTAAGAAGCTTAGTGGTTTTAGAATTTTCTTTACTATAATTCAAGCTTGAAAATAATGATATCATAATGTAACTTTTGAATTTATGAAATCAATATAAAGCAATTAGAATTATAGAAATTTCTAGCAAATCGAAACTTTCATAAATCACTCTTTTAATTTAAACGTTGAAATAAAATAATAAGCGAAAGACTTATCATTTAATCAATCAACTTTAAAATTTAATATAAATCTTTAAGTTAAAGCTTTTATAAAATCTTATCTAAGATGCATTGTTCCTAGTCACTCACGTAATTAATTTCTAATTAATTACGTACTTAACGCTTAAACAGAGTTATGAAAATCTGGGGTATTACATATCTCTTCCCAATTTTCTCCTCTATCGATCACGACTGCTCATAACATATCCTCCAAGACCTGAATCGTCCTTTCTAATTGACCGTAAGATGTACTGAGATTCAGCATGGTTCCCATGGCTTCTTGCAGACTCTTCCAAAACCTTGACATGAACCTCGGGTCACGATCTGACGTAATCGATACCGGCACACCATGTAACCTTACGATCTCTCTGACGTAAAGCTGAGCGAGCTTATCTAACCCGTACATCATCCGAATCAGTAAGAAATGAGCTGACTTCGTCAGTCTGTCCATGAAAACCCATATAGCGGTGTTTCCTTGCGCTGACCTTGGAAAACTCACCACGAAATCCATACCGATATGCTCCTATTTCCACTCTGGGATTGGTAGCGGTTGCAACAAACCTGACGGATGTTGGTGCACAACTTTCACTTGCTGACAAGCCAAACAACGTTTCACAAACACGGCTACATCCTTTTTCATCCCTTCCCACCAAAAGTTCATTTTAAGGTCTCTATACATTTTGGTGCTTCCTGGATGAGCTGTATATGGTGCCTCATGAGCTTCACTCATGATCTTATCTCTCAATTACCTATTGAGTGGCACACATAAACTTCCTCGGAATAATAGCGCGTTGTCCTTCGCTTCATGAAACCCTTGCTATCTTCTAGCCTTGCTTTCAAACGCATTCTTTCCAGGAACTCGTCTCCTCACTGCACGATCACGATCGCTTCTCTCAGGTCCGGTTCAGCTGTCAGAGCTACGACGAAACCTTTTATTGATTCCGGTGGATGAATCACTTCCAGATTGAGCTTCTCGAAATCTCGAATAAGCTCCTTCTCTTGCGTGAGAAGATATCCCAACGTCGCTCTCGACTTGCGACTAAGGGCATCTACCACGACATTGGCCTTTCCTGGGTGATAGCTGATAGAGCAATCATAATCCTTCACTAACTCCAGCCAACTCCTTTGCCTCATGTTCAACTCTTTTTGTTCAAACAAGTACTTTAGGCTCTTGTGATCCGTGAAGATCTCACACTTGACTCCGTAGAGATAGTGCCTCCATATCTTCAACGCATGAACGACTGCTGCTAACTCCAGGTCGTGAGTTGGGTAGCTCAACTCGTGTGGCTTCAACTGACGAGACGCGTAGGCTATAACCTTCCCGTTCTCCATAAGAACACAATCCAATCCGAGCTTGGATGCGTTGGAGTAGACCACAAAACCATCGTTTCCTTCTGCACAGCTAACACTGGAGTAGTTGTTAGCTTCTTCTTCAACTCTTGGAAACTTGCTTCACAAGCTTCCGACCTTATGAACTTGATTCCTTTCCTAAGTTGTTGCGTCATCGGCCTTGCCAACTTCGAAAACCCTACGATGAAACATTTATAATACCCTGCCAAGCCTAGAAAGCTTCGAACCTCATTGGCATTAGTCAGAACCTTCCAGTTACTTACTGCTTCAACCTTCACTGGGTCGACTTTGATTCCTTCCGCAGACACGATATGTCCAAGGAACATCACTTCTTTGAGCCAAAACTCGCACTTACTAAACTTGGCATACAACCTCTTTGCTCGTAACATTTCCAAAATGGTACGGAGGTGTTGTAGTAACCCGAAAATCTCTTAGTCTTAATTAGAGTCTAATTAAGCATTAATTAGGGGCTTAAAGGCATTGCATCTCTACAAATTTATAATGAAGTGCATAATAAATTAGTAAGCGATAGAAGTTCGATTAATTGCTAATCGAAGAGATAGAATTTAGAAGAAATAGAGATTATTTAGAAACAAGTTTTATTATGATAAAATAGGAAATGTATGGTTAATATTGTGTGTTTGGATGAAAAATTTCATTAAATAGAAAATGTTCTAAAGAAATGCATTAATTATTACTTATGTGAGATTTATTTATAAAACGAAATGAAATAATGTTTAAATTATTAAATGGCTTAAATAAATTTATTTTATTCATATCTAGTGATGAAGAAATTATTTTCTATAAGTTTCAAAATTTATGAATTAAAAGAATAATTATTTGAATTTTTGCATATGAAAGAATTAAATCTATATTTATATGATATGTGTTCCAATAATGGATGTAATTATTTTTAATCTTTATATTAAGAAGAAAATTGAGGTTTTACTATTAGAGAATATTAATGTTCAACATTAGAAATTTTAGAAAAATATTTATACAATTTTCGAAAATTGTAATAAAAAGAATGAATAAATAAATGAATAAATCTATATATACCCCAAACTTCTAGAACAATATTCATTTTGAACCATCTTTAAGCCTCATTCTCCCTCATTTTCGACACACACACACACTACTCACACACACAAATTTTTCTACACTTTTAATCCAAAGTTTAAGTGTAGAATTTGTTGGAAATCATTCCAAAGAAGGTAAATACCTTATTTCATCCATGTTTTTGTGATTAAAATTGATGAACATGATGTTCTTGTACACTAGGGTTTTCAAAAAATTAGTTTTTGATTAAGGTTGAATTGTTTAATTTTTGTTATGTTTATTGATTTCTTTATGCTTATGATGCTTAAGTATTATAATCTTTGGTTTAAATTTTTTAAATTCATGAAGTTGATGAATTAAAGTAAGCATGCATAAACCCTAATTTTGCATGTTAATTATTTGTTATGATTTGATTATATTGAGTTTAGATATGTGTAATTAAGTTGAAATAAACATGATTTAATAAAAGAAATTGGAATAAATTAAATGTAAATATATTCTCACATTTTCAAAAATATGAGATTGGATGAACTTTGAGTTCTTGAATTTATTTGATGTATTTGATATGATTTTTGAGATCTAGGATATAAATAATGCTTAAGTTGAATTTATGGGATTTTATGAACTTATATCTTGAAAGTTGAAATATTAAAGTTGATGCTAAGTTGCTAGAATTATATGATGAGTTTGATTAGGATTTAAATTGATTATGGAATAGTGATCATTGATGATGGATAAGTATATACATGAATTGATTGAACTTGAATTGATTGTGGATTGAAAAATTTATTTATTTACATAATAATGTGGTTGAAGGGCATAGTTAAAGTATGGTGTAAATAGATTGATTTAAACTTGTTTTAAGTTCCTAAGTATATATTTAAGCATATGTTGATGATTTGGTGGAGTTTGGGATGAATTGGTTGAATTTGAAATGAAATAGCGATTCATTTTATAAAACTTACTCTACCGAAATTTTGTTAGAATCGGCATATTAATAAAATGTTTTGAGAATCTAATTAGTAAACTAATGATAAGTGTATAAGTGAGATTTGTTCACTTGATTGCCTTAAGTTAAGGTTTGATAATGTTGTACAATAATGAAACTAAGCATAGGTTACTTAAATTTTTTTAATTATGGCATGTTATGTAACTTATTAAAATTTAAGTTTATTGAGGACATAAGATATTAAGGAATGCAATAACCTAACTTAAGTCTTAGAATTTGGTAAAATCAAGAATAAGATGTAATATGCTCAAGTGAATAAGAATGTTACTAAGTTCGATAATTATTTTAATTACAAGGAACAAGCAAGGATAATGGAATTCTGAAGAACGAGACGGAGGAAATTATCGAGTGACGACGTACCAGGTAGGTTTTCTTTTCTTTAATATGTGTTGGATATTAAAAATTTCATTTATATCTTGCACATTATTGTGTAAATAAAATCATGTTATTTATTGAAAATAATATCATGTTATATGTTGAGCATAAGATCGTATAAACTTGTTGAGCATAAGATTATGTTATTTGTTGAACATAAATTCAAGTTGTTTGTTGAGCATAAGATCATGTTATTATTGAGAATAAGTTAATGTTACCTATCTACGGAAGAATTTTGTTAATGACCGGGAAGTTATAATTGTATAGACCGGCAATGACCGGGAAGTTTATGAATATACCGGCAATGACCGGGAAGTTTATGATTGTGTAGACCAGTCAAGGTATTGAGAAGGAGGCCTACTTCTCATTACAAAATAACGTAGATAGGGCAGGACTGTGATTGGTAACCTTCGGGATCAACACAAGACGATTATACCAGCATAACACAATATTACATGAGATTGCATTGTTACAGTTGCATAAAATTTATTGTCACTGAAAATCTATTCAGATGTTATTTATTTTAATTCTTACGATGAGAAAGTTCCGTAAATCATTTAAGTTTAATGTTTGGCGATAACCTACTGAGTACTTGTTGGTACTCACATTCTGCATTTTTCTTTATGTAAGTTGAGTTCGGAGATGACGATGGAAGAGGATGCTGAGCTAGGGTTCTTTTGTTGTAATTATTATTATGCTCTGAATGTCATGTCTTCAAACATGACATTCATCCATCCTTTCGTTGTCAAACTCATATGATCTTGACGTTGACTTCTGATAACCTCTTTTGTATGTTGAAGATGTATATGAAATCTTTAAATATTAACCTTGATCTTTATGTTGGTTGTCAATTAGTTAGTTAAACTCATTTGATTCTTGGAGACATTTTAAATTAGAAGTTAATATGTTCTTATTCAAATCCAGTCATAGCCTGATTACTTAGTTAATTACTTAATTAAGTAATCGGGTTGTGACAGAGTGGTATCAGAGCAGTTGTTCGACCTGTGAATCATTCTTTTTTTGAGCCAACTTTTCTTTGCAAACCTTGAGTCTTTATATAGAAAGAATTTGATAGTAGCTCAGCATTCCAAATCCATCTCTCCAGCTCAACCAGGTAAAATAAATTATGATTTGTTATGAGAAGTATTGAATATGTATGTATGGAAAAAGTTTGATGAGCATGATGTAAATTTATGTGGTGTGACATGTTTGAAAAAGTATAATGAAAGATGAATGTGTTGTAAGGAAAAGTGAGAAGTTTTGGTCTAAATAAACGTAGTTATATATATGCCTCTTTGGTTAGTGTTTAAGTTATACTTTGTTATAGGATGGCAAGAACAAGAACTACTGCAAGGAAAAGCATACCGGTTAGACTGACTGCTAGAGGAAGAAGGGATCGGTTTTATTCCTTTAGAATGGGTGAGCATCAGAACATGGTCCGCTTCCTCAATCAATATATGCAATTATGGGCATTGGTAAGGCAACACGGTGTTACAGAGCTAGACGGGCTACTCCAGTTAGTGCAAGCTTTACCTCCTGATCGCTCACTTTTCTAACACAAAAAGGTGTAAGTATAGGGTGTTAAGCATCGTATCCACAGAGATTGTATCACTAAAACATAGAAGCTAGCTCAACGATAATTCATCATTATCCAAGCACGTAATTTGGGTTGAAGGTTTAAGGCTTCGAAATTAATCCAAAGCAAAGGTAACCAAGCGTAAATATAAATAAAGCAATAAAATCACTAAGATAACTATGAAGAAAGACTAACCCTAGGGATGCACCAATCCTATCCACAACGATGTTTATCCCGCTTATTATTAACCGCTTTAATCCGCATAAGACGGAAGATCACATATATAACCAACAACTTCGCCATTTATTAATTATGGCGCTTGTTACTAATTTTCCCTATCACGCTTACGCCTCTAGAGGAAAATAAGCAACTCCAAATGGATCACTAAGAATATGCTTCCTACGAATGTCCTATCTCGATTCATTTACTCAAGGCTTATTCGTATCATGCATTCAAGATCGATTGACAATTAATACAAGCTACGCCATTAATCGGCAACTAGATATGCATCAAGATTGATCGTAAATCAACACATATAAATAAGCACCATGAATCATGAATCAATGCCCGGAAGGTAAATAACAATAGCAGAATCACAACATATAGGATCGAACCATGCAAACCCTAGATTAGAGCGGAAAACTAGCCGTATATAATAAACTAATAAAATACGATTTAACCATAAAGACGGAAATTAAATATATAAACCCGTAGGGAAGCGTTGATGAACAATGGTTGGTCTTGAATCCAATCCCAAGCGAACGAACGGAAAACAACGGAAAACGATCGGACAAAAACGTTCCGATCGATAACGAAACAATAAACTAAACTAGAACAACGGAAAATCAATACTAGAATTAAAATAAATGAAGACTAAAGCTAAAGAATGGAAAAAACTGAGGAAAAACTGAAGAAATTGAGCTTTGGGCGATGGGGTCCTCTTTGGGGCGCAAGGGCTTGGCTCTATTTATAGAAAAGTGGAAACCCCACTTTGCGCTGCTCGCCGCCTCCTCGCGATCGCCGCTCATGATCGCAAGCTCGACCGCGAGCCATCTCCACATGGCTTCTTCGCCATGTCCCTCCTTCGCCAGATGGTACCGCGACCGGCTAGCGGTCGCTAGCACCCGCACCGGTCGCGAGAAATCGTCCAAGGAGTTCTCGGCGCTAGGGCTTGCTCACAGGCATGAGGTCGCGGTCGCTACTCCTCCGGGAGCTGGCTGGTTTGCTCATGACCAGCCTAGCGACCGCCAGGCGGACGCTAGAAACCGACAGATTGCTCATTCGGCTCGTGCTTCGCTCCTTGCTTCGATTCTCAACATATAAACCTACACAACACCAAAAGAACACCCAAGAGCAATATCTTCTAGAAATATATGAAACATTGAGAATCGATACATAAACGCACATTAAATGATCTAAACTCATCTTTAAATATCAACAATAAGCGTAAAAAATGCGCGCTTATCAAACCCCCATACTTAAAGCATTGTTTGTCCTCAAACAAAAAGAAAAGAAAGACACAACGAAGATCAACGAGCGTAGCAAAGATTTATAACCATTATAAGCCTCGTAAACATATTAACGCTCAAAACATTAGGGCACATGACGATGTTAAACAACTCAACACAAACAACCATCGAGGGCAAAACTCATTTTATTCAACCTCACAACGGCATGTGCGTAAAATATAAGATACACTCAACTCATAAAGAAATTAAGGATGTATACACTTAACGATCAATGCAATGCAACATCTTACCATAGGCTTGCCATTTTATAATATCTCCACCGCATCAAATGTGTTCAAATTAGGATCAAAGAGGTCTTTTCATAGGTCAGAATGTAGGCACATTGGTTAAGGTAGGATAAAATATGGCTAAGTGACTCAAGAATATTCCAAGCACCACCATTTATACATTTCGACACATATGGACTTTGTCCATTTTCCTCTTCTCTCCCAACGTGCTAAATCAACGCTTAATGCCACGTATGTACCTATACTTTGATTAAAGACCCTTTATGCTCAACACTCATAGTGAACTTAACATTTTTCTTTTCTTTTCTTTTCTAGAGCTTATAGGGTTTAACTTTCACAACAAAGGTACTATTCTTCACCACGTATGTATTTTTCTACAAGAAACTTTTCTCATCATAACTACATCAAAATTTTACCCTTTTGATTCCCATATCCATCCTCACCTCCTATCATCCGTTAATCGAAAGAAAAGTCTAATAAATGCTCAAAGAAGCGACAAATGGTATATATCATCTAAGTTAGTGTTTGGGTGAATATGTGGTTAACAAAGATGGCCTTTTATCCTTTCCAAATTCAAACACATATTGCGCCTCGATACGTAAACACGGCAAGTTCTAGAAGATAATCACATGCACGATATCACACAATTAATGTAAATCAGACGATATGTATACAGGAAGCTCAAGTCTCACAGATAAGCAAATGGTGAAAATAACAAGCCTAAGCCATCTCACGTCATTCATGCGTCATTTTCTAACATATCATGTGCACTATCATTAAATTTCACAAAATTTTCTATCGTCAAGGGCCACATGGATTAACACACTTCACTTCAACTCGCTGATCGAATCGACACAACAACGAAAAAGAAAAACAAAAACACGACAAAAGCAACACAAACGAAAGACAAAACAAAACACAAAACAAACAAGAAAACGCTGGGTTACCTCCCAACAAGTGCTAATTTAACGCCTTTAGCTAGACCATCACTAACCTTGTCAATCCGGCTTTTTTGGCAATAGACATCTTTCCCAACTTGTGGACCCTCCTAAACTTAGCATTCACGGATGACCACCACCGACTATGGAAGTGGCCCCCAAACTCAACGATACACTGAGTTCCATGCCGAGTCCACTTCTTCCTTCTTGCAGCTTCGATCGGCCGAGTACCTCTAAATGCGAGACGCAAGGCAAAGCAGAGTCATGATCGAGCAAAGAATCTTCCGCTTTCCAACATCGTGTTGCTTATGGCGTCAGATATGGAAATTTGAGCTCCTCATCGCTAACACGAAACGTGAGATCGCCTTCCCCGACATCAATCAACGCACGACCAGTTGCTAGAAAAGGTCTACCTAGGATTAGTGGTTGTTGTTTGAATTCGGGATATCTAAAATAACAAAGTCGGCAGGAAAACAAAATCCCGAATTTACCAACACGCTTCGACGATACCTTTTGATATGTGACCGACCGTCAGCCATCATCGAAATCTTCGTCGGCTTCATCTTTCCTAGGTGTAGCCGGTTGAAAACGCTCAATGGCATCGATTGATGCTCGCCCCAAGTCGCACAAAACATTTGAAAAGTCTCGCCGCGATCTCGCACTCTAACGTGAAACCGCCGATCCTTCGCTTCAGAGGAGCTTTTGCAAGACGGCATCGCATTCTTCTGATAGGTAATTTTCTCAAATTTCCCCGCTTTCTTTTTCTTGCACGCTGCCTTTTAAGAATTTCATGTATCCCGCATGTTTCGCAGTCAGCTCAAAGAGAGGCAAATTTATCTCAACTTTTGAAAACCCTTTGAAACGAGCAAACTCCTCGTCAAATTTCGACTTGACAAGTCGACTTAAACGGGACCGAGGAGTGTACGTGCGAGGATTTGCTCCCGGGTTGCTCATGGTCGACCTCGCGACCACTGGAAGGTCGCGAGGTATCTGCTATGCTACCGGACTTCGCCTTCACGCATGCGAGCTTGCGAGCGCTAGTCACAGCCGATTTCTCGGCAGCTTGCTCGCCTCGATTGCTCAGGGTGGCATGCGAGCTACCGGGTCGCCGCGAACAGCTCCGCGCCAAGACACCGATGGCTCGCGGTCGATGCGCGGCGCGCGCTTCGGTCGCGAGCCGAGGATAACTTTCGACACCTCGCGGTCGTCGACTCGCGATCGCGAGCTCGATCGCTAGTTTCGCCCAATGCTTTCTTGCTCTTCTTCCTGTAGGGCTCTGCAGGCTCGCCCACCTCGTCTGATGGCGGCACCGATTCTTCGGGTTCACCTCAGACATTACTGAAATTGGCCCGCCTTTGTAGTGTATTCACTTGTACGGCTATTCGACCAATTTGATTTTCCAACATCTTCATATGCTTCCCCATAGCCGCAAAGGGACTCCAAATGATTTATCTTTCGCCTTGTTACTTATAAACGACTCGTTCGTTGCCAATTGTTGGTTGCTTACAACCAATCACCGTGATCATGTCTTCGAGACTTGGCTTCTTCGGCTCTGAAATGAATTCAACATCAAGCTCACGGAGGTTGTTGGTAATTCGGATGATTCCTCCGATTGATGTGGTCGACGCTCTCCGTCTCAACTGACTTCTTCAAAAGAGTGAACTTTTCACGAGATCGCCATATTTTGAATCACTCTCAACAAAGAACTGCCAACAATGGCGCCTCTCCGCTGGCCATTGATAGTCAGTTGGCGACCATCTCTCTACAATACGGCTTGCCTCGCCTCGCTTGTCGGCTCAATAAACAACCCCCGCCGACGCATCCACCATGCTCCTCGCCCGCCATGTCACCCACCAGAACTCGGTGATTTGTTGCTCCTCGAGAACCCATGTTGTGGATATCGCCTCAATAGAGCTCAATCTCTCCCATGCCTCAATAATGATTCGCCGTGGTTTTGGCAAAATGAGAGATTTCGACGATGATCTTCAAGGCCACGGCGGAAAGTATTTCGAAAGAAACTTCTCGCAGTTTCCCCAAGTGTCGATGCCGCTCGTCCAAACTTCGAACCAATCTTTCACCGGTCACAGCCGAGAAACCGAACATGCGATCCTGATTGTGTCTTGTGGCACCCCATCTCGCTTGATGGTGTCACAAATATCGAGAAAGGTCTCGAGATGCGCATTCGGTCCCTCTCGTGACTCCTCCCCAAACCGCTTCCTCGACCATACCGATCGTACGGTTTTTGCTCAAAATTGTTTGCATCTACGCAGGGCCCCAACCGCCTCCTTGAACCGCTCGCAGGATGTCGGACATGTGATTCGAGGTCTTTCCTCCGAGCAGGGACAATGATTCCCATATTCGCCATCCGACGCCGCATCTCCGCAAAGTCGCCTAGCATGCGCAACTTGCTCGGGATGAATGCCCCTGCTCATGGATTGGCCGCCATTGCAGCCCGCCTCTTTCTCGCCCTCTTCTCCTTTGAGAGCTTTCGATCTAGGGATCTAATAATACTTCAGGAGGTCCCTGAGATCTTGTACGCATAAACCACCTGAGAAAAGAGAGAATTTAGCACTGACAAAAATAAATAATAATATATATAACTTGAATTAATAAATCCAAATCGTCAAATTATTCCTATGTGATCTTAACAATCCCCGGCAACGGCGCCAAAATTTGATCGCTCACTTTTCTAACACGAAAAGGTGTAAGTATAGGTGTGTAAGCATCGTATCCACGAGATTGTATCACGAAACATAGAAGCTAGCTCAACGATAATTCATCATTATCCAAGCACAGAATTTGGGTGAAAGGTTTAAGGCTTCGGAAATTAATCCAAAGCAAAGGTAACCAAGCAGAAATATAAATAAAGCAATAAAATCACGGAAGATAACTATGAAGAAAGACTAACCCTAGGGATGCACCAATCCTATCCACAACGATGTTTATCCTGCTTATTATTAACCGCTTTAATCCGCATAAGACTAAGATCACATATATAACCAACAACTTCATTTTATAATTGCGGCGGCTGATTACTAATTTTCCTATCACGCTTACGCCTCTAGAGGAAAATAAGCAACTCCAAATGGATCACTAAGAATATGCTTCCTACGAATGTCCTATCTCGCCATTTACTCAAGCGTTTATTCGTATCATGCATTCAAGATCGATCGACAATTAATACAAGCTTACGCCATTAATCGGCAACTAGATATGCATCAAGATTGATCGAAATCAACACATATAAATAAGCACCATGAATCATGAATCAATGCCCGGAAGGTAAATAACAATAGCAGGAATCACAACATATAGGATCGAACCATGCAAACCCTAGGATTAGAACGGAAAACTAGCCGCACATAATAAACTAATAAAATACGATTTAACCATAAAGACGAAAATTAAATATATAAAACCCGTAGGGAAGCGTTGATGAACAATGGTTGGTCTTCAATCCAATCCCAAGCGAACGAACGGAAAACAACGGAAAACGATCGGACAAAAACGCTTCGATCGATAATGAAACGATAAACTAAACTAGAAAACGGAAAATCAATACTAGAATTAAAATAAATGAAGACTAAAGCTAAAGAATGGAAAAACTAAGGAAAACTCAAGAAATTGAGCTTGAGGCGATGGGTCCTCTTGAGGCGCAAGGGCTTTGCCTTATTTATATAAAAAGGTGGAAACCCTAATTTGCGTCTGCCGCCTCCTCGCGATCGCTGTCATGTCACTAGCTCGACCATGAGCCATCTCCCGTGGCTTCTTCGCCGGGGCCTCCTTGCGCCAAGATGGTACCGCGACCGGGCTTGCGGTCGCTAGCAATTCCGCACCGGTCGCGAAATCGCCCAAATGAGTTCTCGGCGCTAGGCTTGCTCGCGGCACGAGGTCGCGGTCACTACTCCTCCGGGAGTCATTGGTTTGCCTCATGACAGCCTAGCGACCGCTAGTTGGTCGCTAAAACCTGACAGATTGCTCATTTCGCCGTGCTTGCTCCTTGCTTCCATTCTCAACATATAAACCTACACAACACCAAAAGAACACCCAAGAGCAATATCTTCTAGAAATATATGAAACATTGAGAATCGATACATAAACGCACATTAAATGATCTAAACTCATCTTTAAATATCAACAATAAACGTGTAAAATGCGCGTTTATCACCTCCCAATTGGCGTGGATGGGCTTCTGTGGCTGCCTTAGATTTTGTACATCCTGACATGGAAGCTAGAGTTATTGGTAACCTTGTTAGTTTTGTTATTAAAGAACAGTTCAATTCGACTGAGAATCCCCCTCCTGGTCAGTATCCT
This sequence comes from Salvia rosmarinus, assembly GCA_036937905.1. NCBI lineage: Eukaryota > Viridiplantae > Streptophyta > Magnoliopsida > Lamiales > Lamiaceae > Salvia > Salvia rosmarinus. The sequence goes on along the minus strand of CM072814.1, from coordinate 24,166,094 downwards.
TCCTTAGATTGTTTTATCCCTGCAGTCCATCAAATTCTTGATGATATTCTAGCCCCAGATACGGATAGGAATGAATCTGATACTGATGAACCTAATGAAGATAGTCCTGAATTGGATTCGATCATTGTATCAAACTATTCTTTTGATTATAAACATCGTATAGAATCTGAACTGACTTCTATTGACCTAGACCTGTATGGTCAGACTTTTGCTTTGAGATCTCCATCACCTCCAGTCACTTCTTTTATCCCTACTCCAGAAAGTATTTTATCACCCCCTCCAGTTAATACAACCATCGAATCTAAGTGTTAGTTTTCTGTTGGTACTTCGAGTTTGCAGCCTTTGCCCATCAGTGAGATGCCCTCTATTACTGATCCATCCCTTCTCACTCCTGGAGAGCCTGTTGGCTCATCTACTGGCTGCCGCCCTGCATCATGGGAATCTGATCCAGAGACACCGAGGAATATTGGAAATTAGATAAGGATAACGATGCGAGTTAAGATTTTAGTTATTAGGACTGGTTAAAAGTTAGCTAAATAAAAGAATAGGGAAGGATATGTACATATAGTAATTAGTGTAAATTGAAAGGTGAAGCAGCACTATCAGCCCCAAGTATCATTGAGACCAATTTTATCTTTTGTAAAAGTCCTTTGGGAGGCAATTTTCTTTGATATGGAATGTGAATTATTTGGCATTATTGTTTGTTATTTTTGTGATTGAATGACATCTATGTTAAACTTCCCTACACATGAATTTAATTATAAAATGAACATTTATTCCTTTGTATTGATGTTCAACCAATTATTGCAAATATTATATTCTTCTTTTGAATCCAGTATGTCGTCCCGAAGAAGAACCCTAATCTCTGAAGGTCAAGGGAGTGAAACAACTCCTCAAAATATCCTGATGCTACATCTCCTCAACCTAATCGAAAAATAACTGAACTCTTTCTTCGACAAAACCCGCCAAATTTTACTACTGCTGGTAGTCCTGCAGAAGCCGAAGAGTGGGTGCGAGTGATAGAAAGGATATTCAAATTTCTAGAATGCAGTGATCAAGAATGCCTTTTATGCATATCCTTCTTGTTAAAAGGACCAGAAAACTTATGGTGGGAAGCGTGACAAAAGTCTCTTCCACCTGAACAGTTAGCCAATTTTACTTGGGAACAATTAAAGGAAGAGTTATACGCAAAGTTTATCCCACGAAGTTATCAAAAGCAAAAAAAGAAATGGAGTTTATGAATTTGAAGCAAGGTAGCAGGAGTGTAGCAGAATATGATTGAGAATTTTGCACTTTATCTCGATATGCACCCTACAAAGTGGAAACCGACGAGAAGATGGCCGAGATGTTCCGTTCTGGACTGCGACCAGAAATTAGAGTTATATTTGCTGCTCAACCATCGATGTCGTATGCTGAAACTCTGAACCGGGCATTAGTCATGGAAATGAAGATGCAGACTGAGAAAACTACTATAGAAGTTAACCGCAATTTATCTCAGAGTTTTGTTCCACTAAAATTTCCTCAAGCAGAGCAGAAATTCAAAGGAAAACGGAAGTGGGAAAGTAAAGGATTCCCAAATGAGAAACCGTTTTTGAAGCAAGTACCGACTCAGCCGAGATCGTTTCGGCCACCATTTTCAGTACAATATCAACCTTCTTAAAATCAGGCAAGACCACCAACTTGTCCACAATGCAATCGAGTACACTCAGGCGTCTGCAGATTTGGAAGCAATACTTGTTATACTTGTGGATAGTTTGGTCATTTCGTCCACTTGCCCCTATAAACCAAAACTCTCCGGACGTGATGAACGACCAAGATCCTCCAGACCAGTGCAACAAATGAAAGCTATTACTGGATACCCTCAGCAATTCCAGTATCAATTTCCTCAACCACCTCTGTTACATAGTCCGGATGCTTCCTATTCAAAAATGCAGACTCAACCTTCTCAACCACAATCTCAACATCAGAAAGCAAATGCCCTAAAACAGAAACAGCCTGAGAAGAGTCCTGGCAATTTCACAGGTATGGCTCGACTAAAAGGTATGCCTATCATTGTTCTATTTGATATTGGAGCATCGCATTCCTTTATTTCGACTACATGCATAGACAATCTTGAACTTCCTATAGAACAAGGTTATCTGAGTTTTAAAGTGCTTACCCCTTTAGGTGGGACGACGGTAGTTAACCAAGTGTGTCCTAACTTAGAATTTGAGTTAGGATCACTCAGATTGAGAATAATCGTTCGCCTTTTATGTATGAGAGACGTGGATATTATTTTAGGAATGGATTTGTAGTAACCCAAAAATCTTATAGTATTAATTAAAACCTAATTAAGTATAATTAGGGGCTTAGAAGCTATTTAATTCATAGGAATTTATAAAGAAGCATATGATGGATTATTAGTCGATAGAAATTCGATTATTTCTTAATTGAAGAATATGAGATTTGAAAACTTAGAGAATATTTAGAAATGATTTCTATTATGATAAAATGTGAATTATGTGATTATTAATATGTGTTTGCATGAAAAATGCTATTAAATGGAAATTTTACTATAGAATGCATTAATTATTTTTATGTGGAATTTCTCTTATAAAATGAAATGAATTATTGTTTAAGCTATTAATTTTCTTGAATAAATTTATTTTATTAATATTTAGTGATAAAAGAATTATTTGGTGTAGTTTTCGAAAATTAAGAAGCATTAAAATAATTAGTTGAATTTTTACAAATGAAAGAATTTAAATTGTGCTATATGAATTTAATTTCAATTATGGATATAAATTGTATTAGGTTTCATTAATTACTAGGAATATAGTTCTAGTAATTAAAATATACTAAGGTATAACCTTAGTAAAATTAGAGGTGTAATTATAAATTTATTGAAATTTGTGTTTAATGTAAATGAAATTAGGATTTAATGTACATTAAATTAAAATTAAGCTTCTAAATTATAATACATAGAATATATCATCTCCAACCTCAAAACTCCTCCATTTCGCACTCACACACTCACACACACAAAAATTTCTTTTCAAGTTTAATCCATATTTAAGTGGGAAATTAGTGGTATTTCACTCCAAGCAAGGTAATTACTTGATTTAACCTAAGTTTTATGATTTAAATTGATATATATGATCTTTTATTATGCTAGGGTTTTGAAAATTATGAGGTGTTGAATATGGTTGATTTGTTTAATTTTTGGTATGTTTATTGAATTAATTATGTTTATGAAGCTAAATTAACATATGCTATGGTTTTAAATTCTTTAAATTCATGGAATTTAAAAATTAAAGAATCATGTATAAACCCTAATTTTTGTATATGAATGATATGATATGATTTAGTTGAATTGAGTTCAAATATATGTTTAGGAATGAATATAAACATCATATGATTAAAGAAATCAAAATTTAATCATGCTTGTTTAATTTCTTAAAAATTTCGAAAATGAGGATTGATAGAAACTTAATGATTTTAATTTTATTTGATCATTTTGACATGATATTTATGCTTAGGGATATAAATAATGCATAAAATAAATTTACAGGAATTTAATTCATGTATTAGCACTAAAACCCTAAATTTCGAAAATGAAGGGTATATATTGAACTTTGATCTCTTGATTTTAATTGATGTATTTGATATGATATTTGAGATCTATGATAGAAATAATTCTTAAGTTGAATTTATAAGAATTTATGGACATAAGGTATGAAAACTAGAAAATTAAAGTTTAGTATAAAGTTATGATTTTATGTGATGAAATTTGGTTAAGATTTGAATGCAACATGGATTAATGATTATTGATGCTAAATGAATATAATTATTAGAAATTTGATGTTAAATGGAATTTAGAGTGTAAAACTCTTGAAATTTTCTATATATGTAGTTGAAGAGCATTAGGCGATTAAAGTATGAATTAATGAAATTAAACTTGTTTTAAGTTTCTAAATGCATATTTAAATACATGTTGATGATATTGGGGAGTTTGGGATGAAATTGGATGAGTTTGGTTTACTTGGGTTACTCATATTACAAACGTTACTCTGCCGAAATTTCGGTAAAAATTGTTTATTTATAAGACATTATGAGAAATTAAGTCATAGAGTTAATAAACAAGTGAAATGTGGTAACTTAAAGTTGTTTAACTTCTTTGATCATAGCATATTATATAGTATTTAATAATTAGATTATTATGAAATAAGTTTAATCTAATTCTAGATTAGTTAAAACTAAGATTTAGTGATAATATGTTTCAATGAGTAATGAAGTTTGCTAAATTCAATAATAATCTTGTTTTACAAAGAACGAGCAAAGGAAATCGGGAAGTGATGGAAGAAGAAACAAATATTCTAGAGTAAACAATTCAGGTGGGTAATGCTTTGCAAAACATTTTGAATGAAGTTAATGTTATGCTTTGAAATTTTTGATATTATGAAGGTATTTTCAATCACCACACTATGAAAATGTTGAAAATGAATGTTTTACCACATTGTGGTTATGACGGCAAATTACCTATCTACGGTAGGAAAATATTATGTACTGTGCATAGGTTTATGGCTGTGAGCTTGCAAATGTAGGCCGGCCATGGTATTGGGAGGAGGCCTACTTCCATTCTGGGATAGCGTAGATAGGTATGACCGTAGTTGAGATCCTTCGGACCAACTCGGGTATGTGATGCGGTATGTTCAAAAATGAAATTGTGGTAATATGATATTGAAAGTTTCTTATGAAATAATTATTCAAGTTGTTTATTCAATGTTTACTTAAATTGAATTTATAAGTTTGAAAACTTTGTTGATAATTTCCCACTGAGTACTCTTTGGTACTCATACCCGAAAAATGTTTTATTTGGTGCAAGTTGAGCGTGGAAGAGATGTGGGCTTGGGACTGAGCTTAGTTGATCCCTTTTTGTTGTAAATAGTTGTGCCTGAATGTCGTGTCTTCATACATGACATTCACTGTTCTTCCGCTGTTAACTTGAAAACTTGAAACAATACTTTTGAAAATCCTTGTAAATGTTTGGAACCTTTTATATACATATTGTTGAGGCTGTGACCTCACTTTTTGTTATTACTTGTTGTTGGATATTGCTGCGTGCAGGTTGGCTTATCCATACTCTAGAGGATATGCTGCCCGTTTGTCAAAAATTTATTCCACTTAAACCGGTTCATTTGTCCAAAATTTTAACATCTTAACCAGTCACGGCCTGATTAGTTAGTTAATTTCATGATTAATTAGTCGGGTCGTGACAGAGTGGTATCAAAGCAGTTATTCGCTCTGGTCTGTGAATTTTCTTTCTTGAGCCGATCTTTTCTTATAAACCTTGAGTTATTGATAAGAGCTCAGTATTCCAGTCCATCTCTTCAGCTCAACCAGGTAAGGTAAATTATGAATTATGTGAAGAAGTGAATATGTATGCATATATTGAATATAGTTCTTGAGTATGGTGAATTATTGTGATGTAGCATGTATGAATATAAGTGATATATGATTGTTTTGATCCGCATGTAAGTTATATTTGATTATAGGATGACAAGGAAGAAGGTTACCGCTCGAAAGAATGTCGATAATAGGCCCTGGGGATTAGGCAGTGTTGATAAGTTTTTCTCCTTTAAAATGAGAGAAGAGCAACACATGCCGTTCTTTCTCAGTCAGTACATGATGATGTGGAAGTCGATAATGAGGTGTGGGTGGATCGAGTTAGATGGGCTGCTCCAACTAGTACAAGCTCTACCTCCTTCCTCAAGGGATGGGCATCCAAATTGCTCTAGATTATGTACACCGGATATAAAGTGCGAGAATCACGGTAACCTCGAACAATTTGTAAATCTTATCAAAATCAAGATAGGAAGATAGGAGATCCTCGGTGTTACCCTATCGTCCTTTTGATCGGTTTATCCAAATAGCTCATCAAACTTTCTCGATATCCTAGACCCAAAAGCAAAGAAATTAAACACGAAACCCAAGTTGTTGTTTCTAGTCCTACTTATGAGTTTTTTGATAATGATGATCACATATTTCCTCTTGGACCTCAGTGGACTTTGTCTGACTTGGATTTATATGACCAACCTTTTGCTTTGAAGACCCCTTCGCCTCCTTTATCTCCTCTTCCAGAAATTACATTAGCCTTGACTTCTGCTGATGTAATTTATGAATTTGAACAGCAACCATCCACTGGTAGTTCCAGTTTACGGCCTTTATCTATTCATGACATGCCGTCTTTGTCCGATCCATCCCTTCTTCTACCGGGAGAGCCCGCTTGCTGTAATAACCCGAAAAATTTAAAACTATTATTAGTGATGCTTAAACCAATTATTTATGGTTCTTAGACCTTAATTATGTTTAAGGTAACCAATGAAACAAATTAGAATCGATTCGGAGATCGAAAACTGGAGAAATCAAAAACTAGTGACTAGTCCTATCGGATTAGGGTTTTCTGAAGAGCCTGAACATAGAATGAAAGATCTAGAATGAATCTTAAAAAAATGATTTCATTTCTAGAATCCTCTCATGAAAACATGTGAGAAGCCAAAGAATGATAATTTTCGGGCATACTTGCCTTCGATCTTAAAACACTATTCACGAGCGAAATAATTTTCAGTCCATGCTAATCATGATAATTTGTGATAACAATCAAAATCATGAAGGAATATATTATTATGAATTTAGAAACTATAAGAATCAATTTCTGAAAGAAATTATGAAGAACTTAACCGAACGCCGGGAAAATATATCGGAAAAACCCTAAATTGATTCGAACGATCCGAAACTCGAACCAAGGGTCTAAATCAATAAAATATGATTTATAAGACTCAAATAAATTATGAAAGCTCAAGAATTCAATAGAATTTCGAATGAGCATAATTTAATCGACGAACGCTGTTTTTCCGCGATAACTAAGAATTGACTTATCGGACGTCGTCCGAACTTCATGAAATGATTATAAACATTTAAATAAGTCTTTTAAATTCTATTTAATAAAATAAAACCTTAAGGTTCGAGAAATCAATCTAAAGCGCGTTAAAACTTAAAGAGTTGGTATTAACATGCCAAATCGGGTAATTTGACCATTCCTTCTCCAAACTACCACCAAGACCACCCCAAATGGCAAATGACAGACCTTTAGGCTGCCAATACAGTAAGGGGGACGTCCATAATGCATCCTTCACTCCTCAACCAAATTTCTTTCTCTAATTCAAATTTCTCTCTTTTGTTCTTCATGTTTTGATCTTTAATCCTCCTTTTCAAATCATTCCAACTCTCAAATAATTATTCTAAGACCATAGAAAGGTAGTATTTATCATCCTCTTCCATCCTAATGGAGTGGAATTTTTGTTTGAATTTTTTTAGTTTGAAACCCTAGTTTTGCTCCTCATTTTTTTCGTGACTTTTGTGCCACCAAATGCTCTCAAGAAATGAATGAAAAATGCTTAGAATAATGTTCTAAGGCTGTAGTTAAAATTTGAGAATTTTTGGAGCATGTTTGATATTTTTCAATTTATGATTTATTTCTTTTTATATGTGATAAAGCATGCATTTGTGAATATTATTTGATATTGTTGCTTGTTGATGTATTAGGAGCATGTATAATAAATATGGTAATTTTCAGAATATTGTTTGGAATTTTCTTGTAATTTGTTTGATTTTATTTGTTGAGAAATAGTTGAGATATAGTGTTTAATATATGATATGAACATCATATATTAATCTTGAAATTTTGAAACACTACTCCTATTTTTCAAAATGGGCAGAATTTATTTAAGTATTTTAAGCTATTGTTTGATTTTATTTGTTGAGAAATAATTGAGATATAGTGTTTAATATATGATATGAACATCATATATTAATCTTGAAATTTTGAGATACTACTCCTATTTTATGAATACCGAAAACTATATGTATTTATCTAAGGTTTATTTGATTTCATTTGTTGGAAATGATAGGATATGTTATGTTTAGAAATAATATGAACCTAATATGCATTGTTGGGAATTATTGAACACATATGTAAAATATGTGTGAGGACAAAAAGAATTCCAAGCATTTGGTTCATATTATAAATATTGGTTGGTGTTTTATGTTAATATTACATGTTATTGCATAATATAAACATATTGTGAAGAAATGAAATTTATTGAATATGTGTGTATGTATATATAGCAATTGCCGAAATATATATATATATAGTGAAAAGACATGTTTTAATTTTAATAAATGATATGAGATGATATTTCATGTGTAGTATAAGGTATAAGCATGATATGATTTTTGTGAAATTTATTGAACACCTATGTGCATAAGTTAGCATTACCGAAAACTTGGAGTGTTTTAACCTATGGTTTAAAATCTTATTTGATGGTATTGAGTTGATAATTAAATCCTATGGTATAATGAGAGTATATCATGATTTTGTTGGAATTTATTGGATGCTTATGCTAATTATTGTTAATTATCGAAAACATAGCAAAATGGATAGGTATGAGTTTAATTTTAATGGTAATGATGCTATGATAGTGATGAATTTATAAGCTTAGAATGAATGGTTGTGATTGTGATGAATGAAATGTTAGAAATTAGGGTTTTCTAATGCTTTAGTATGGTGTTGAATGGTTATGTTTATGTTGTGCCGACAAACAAAACCCCAAACGTAAACAACATAATACTTATGTATGAGAATCCAAAAGAAATCGACTAATTTCGATAACTTAAGAAGGAATTAATGAGAATCGAAGTTAGACATAAATTAGAGTTTTCTATTACTAATAGGATACTCAATCGTGAGTTCCTAAGTTAAAGAAACCAAAAGCCGAGTTACAACATTGATACTCAACAACGACAACCTAATACGATATTAGATCAAACGTTAAGACAACTCGACAACGAATAATGATTTCACAACTTATATAGTCTCCGACGAGTTAAGAGGAATAAATAATATCTAACGTGTAAGCAAAGATTCGAACATAAGATGTCGATCCTTATGTCTCAAAAGTCGAGTTAATATTCCCGAAGCACTTCATCTATGCCTAAAGTACTTACTTACATAATAATATATGATCACTTGAATCATAAGTCAAGACTTCCTTTTATTCGTCGTGCTAATCGACAAGTCGTCAACATAACCTACTAGGGGCGTAACTACAATTGTTAAGTCTAGTTAGTGGCTTGAGAATATCCTAATATACCAATCATAACTTGATTACCGACAATCTATAACGTAATAATGTTTAGAAGAACATTAAGGTTAAGAGTCGAAGATAGACTCAGAGTATGTGATTCATAAGTTGAAGTTCATCTATGAATGATGAAGTAATATAGTTTGGGAATTGAGAATGTAAGATAATAGAAATTATCTTAAAACAATCACATGAAATCATAAAGAGACCCTAATTGGGAGCTTTAAGTCGTAATTTATAAGCGACATTCGATCGATGGAAAGAATCTAAGAAAGACTATTTTCTTATGAAGGGTTTGATCGTGCTTGATTGGCTAGGAAGGACAATTTCACCGCTCACTTAAACTTACTAGCTTGAACTAGCGGTGGGCTCTCTTGAAACAAAAGGATATGCATATCTATCTCAAAGCATGATTTACAAAAGCTCTATGAAATATTATTCCATGAAATGTTATTGATCGCCAAATATTTACGTTTTGTTGTGATCTATCGAGATTGATATATCCAATGTGGTATGTGAATGAGTTGGTCCACCAACTTTATAAAAGGGTAACGATCGGATCCGACTTAGTTAAGGACTAACTCGGATTGTTTACACGAGTGACTGTGTGTTTAGGTTAGCTACCTCGACCGGTCACGGCGACTATGTGTAGGTGGCCACCTCCATAGTCTTGTGAATGTAACACCCTCTAATCTAAGTCTTGATTAGCGAGGATCATTATTTGAAACGGGGTTAAGAAACACAATTATAATATAAAGTACTAAGTTGTGAGACATATATCAGGGATATTCCTAGAACTTCAAGCGTTCAAGGTTCGACTAAACATATTATACATATGAATTTATAATCTGGCAGCGGGAAACATGTGATATGTACATATGGCGATGTACAATCAAGGTATACTATCAGCGACAACATTCATATTGCTCAACACTGCTCCATCGCATCACCAGCTCAATCTGCACATTTAAAAACAAATATGCAGGGCTGAGTACAAGAATGCACTCAGTGGGCTCATGCCAAAACATTTATCAATTTAAATCACACTGCCCATCACAGTAACACACGAGGTTTTAATTGAAATGCTCGTGCTTACTAAACATTTTCTGTTATTTTCCATAAACGTCGCTTGGCCAAGCATTTTTCCTTGTATATATGATCCATATCCATTTCCTTTCATTTCTCATATCTCATCTCATAAATCATTCCGCGCCGGAGAGGAGGCCTCCTCTCACGAACGCCGTGACCGGCCGAGCACCCTTTCAGCACACAATCACAAAATAGTGCACAAAATCCTTGCCATTCCGGCACAGGATACGAATTCTCAATCATCCTTGTGGGTACTTACAAGGATACGAATTCAAACATTTCATAAGTGGGAGCTACCCAACAATATGCATCATTCGATCATGGATAGGATACATACATAAAACATAAATATTTTGGGCAGGTAATTAAATAATCATTTCTTGCGAATAAAGCATCGTAAATAAATCATTTGATAAGCAATTTATCTTTTTTAGTATAATAAACCCCACCTGGACTGTAGATCGTCGATTATCAAATATGGTTCCCTTTTCTCGTCTCTTGCTCACGTCCACGTCCAACCTTTATTAAAAACTATTTTAGTACGTCGGTCACGTTTTTCGAGAACATCAAAGTTTAAATAAACTTTGATCACTTATAAAGTAATAACTCGAATCCCTTAACTAATTCTAATACGTCGTTTCAAACACGTATCTTAATCTAAATATTTCTCGTACTTTGACAGAGACGTAATATAATCTATTGTCTCATATTAACCATTTAGGTTAAACGTCGAACGTATACAAACGTCCTTTGATAAAAATGATTTCAATTATGAAATCATTTCTCACATATGAGATATTCTTATAAAATTAATATGTTTTACACGTATTAGTGTATTTATTCAACGTATTTCATACGTTTAATCTTAAGTCAACGTTTTGACTTTTCTTAACATATTTTATAACCAATTTCCATAAAAATCGATTTTCAATCGATTTCTTTTCATAAAACCATAATTCTCGGTTTTTCACGCTAATCAATAAACTTGATTAATATTTTCCTTTAATAAGAATTAACTTATTCATTCTACATTAATTTTCATTTCTAACGTTATTTAATATAACATTTCGTCGTAAACATAGTATACTATGTTTATAAAATTCCATAAATTCTTAATATGTCTAAAATAATATCTAGACATATAATGTATTATTTTTCTTGATAAAAAGGATTTAAAACTCTAATTCCTTACTTATTGCTCTCGGCCTTCATGGCAAAATTTCTTAAATTTCTTCCAAAAATTATTCTAAATTCATATAGTTAACTATATTATCATAGGATCACTAATATGTATTAACATTAGCTATAGAAAATTTGGACATCACCTATGCATGCCCTATAGCTCACGGCTATTTCCAAAAATCATCAAGAAACTTTCCTAAAATTCTAATTAAATTACACATGGCCTAAACATCATTCTATATCATTAATACATCATAATATTCATCAATATCAACTCACATATCATGAATCTATTCTTGAGCATTCTCGAAAATTTTGAATATGTAGACATATAATTTCCAAAATTTCTAATAAATTCACATATCACTAAATCAATGCTCTAGATAAACATTATGCTATAATATCACTTAAATAAAATTTGTACATCAACCTACCATTTTCTTTCATTTTCGGTAATGATCTAAATAATAGCATATGATTTTTAAAAATTCCCAAATAATCACTATGAATTCCCTTGCTAATATATAACATTAATCCAACATTAACATCCACTCCTAGAATTTTCGGTCTTTTCAAAATAATTCATAACATGCTTAGCTTCCAAATAAAACATCAATATGAAACTTATAAACCATGCTCATCATTATTAATGAACAATAAGACATGCTAGCTAAATTTTTCATTAAGAACACATGCTTAATAATTAAAATCGAACCATTAAAAATTGGAAATTCTAACGTATAATCGAAGCTCGTTCGATTTCTAACCTCTTTAACGTTGTCGATTAAGTGCACAAGGATTTAATAGCAAGGGTTTGGCTAAAGAAAATGATGAACACTCAAGTTTTTCTTTCTATTTGCTCACGACACTTTTGGTTTTGGGAATGAGAAATGAATTGTTTTGCCTTACTAACACTTAAGTATTAAAAAAAACAAATGATACACACTAACACTTATTCCTACTCTTTCACGGTCAAACACACACCACAAAGCAAGAATATTTACTTTAGGCTATGTCATCTCTTATAACTTAGTAAAAACACCTTGATCAAAACAAAATAAAATCCTCACTTTGGATCATGTATGTGTCGGCCATCTCTCAAGCAAAAGGGAGGAGCTTTGTAAATTTTCTTGTCTTATTCATGATATAAAATATCCTACACATATACAAATGCAAGCAAAACCATGTTAAGACTTTTGAAAATCCTTCCAACCTCAATAGTCAACAATGTCATGCTAATTAATTAATTTATCAATACTAAATAAAGGAACAAAAATAATCCTCACTTTGATCACTTCAATACTCACGGCAGTAGCAAAATGGAAGAAGTGATGCTTTCTTTCTTTTTACCTTATTACTTATGTGCACTTAAGTTAAAGGAATAAAGCAAGTGTTAACTTAATTCCTCTCTATATCTCACGGTCACAACACCACAATTCAAGACAAATTATTTTTCAAAGTGACTCACTATAGTAATACATCATCACTTCCAAAACATTTACTACCCTTACACAATTTTTTGAACAAAACAATTGAATCCCACTTTATTGATCCTATTAGCCGTCGGTTATCACAAGCAAAAAGGGAGGAATTTTTATTTCATTTGTCTTATACTAGATATATAATATCTACACTTTACCAAATGCAAACCTTTAATTACCTAAGAGTTTTAAAAATTCTTCTTACCTTCAAAGTCCAACTTACACGGCTCTTACACAAAGTATGTCCACTTGACCCTTCATTTACTAGCTTGATTAGTGTAAAATATCCCATTTTACATGGTTTACGCAACATGGCAATTGGTAACAACAATTGTCTTCAATTAATTCAAAAATAACAAAGCTTACGGCACTTTGAGTATTTAAGTGCCAAGCTTTTGATTTTCTTGCTATTTACAGATATATAGCATAATATATGTCTTAGATGATAAATTATACCATAGAAAAATTATTAGAATTATTTCATGTGTCAAAACCCTAATTTTCGAAATTAGGGTTTTCGAAAATGCTAACTTTATTCAATAGTCATTTCTTAATTCTCTAACATTATTTTGATGATAAATAATGCTCTAATTACATAAAATAATCATAGGAATTTAAATATTATAATTCCTTGTTCATTAGACTTATTTTTAAAATCGTCTCTCACCGTTGACGTTTGAAACGTCTCAAAACGTTCATAATCGACCCATCTCAAAATGGTCGTAATAAAGTCGTAATGACTTTATTAATTCATTTCATTAATAATGAAATGTAATTCTAAGCTTCGTCACTTAGAAAATTCACGTAATATTAACTTTCGATATTCAATCGACGTTAAAATATTACTACCGAAAGAATTATATAACTATATTACTTGATTCACTAATCGTTAGTGAATATGATACAAGAATTCATTATATCATAAATAATCGAAATCAATATTCGATAAGTTATTATTTCAATTATCGAGTCGAAACATTAATTTATGATTTTTAATTATCGTAATTAGGCTTTAAATCTTCGGGATATTACATTCCACCCCCCTTAAAGAAATTTCATCCCGAAATTTGCATATCTCAGAAAGTATGGGGTATCTTTGCATCATATCATTATCACGCTTTCCACATGGTTTCCTTTTGTCCATGATTTCTTCATTGGACTTTCATTAAAGACCCAAACTTGATTCTGAATCGTTGAATCTTACGATCAAAATAGTCGTAGATTTTTCATCGCAACTCATATTTGAGTTAAGGGTCACGTTATTATGATGCATTACGTGATTTGGGTCATATTCGTATTTCTTTAATTGTGACACGTGGAAAGATTTTGTACATTCCCCAAATTTGGCGGAAGTACCAATCTATAGGCTACTGGGCCTATCATTTCTAGGATCTCGTAAGGTCCTATAAAACAAAATCTCAACATTCCTTGTTCGTTGAACTTTATAATTTCCCTCGATGGAGAAATCTTAAGAAACTTTATTTTCGTATTCAAAATGCAGTTCAGATCTGCGCGTATCAGCGTAAGACTTTGTCTGTCCTGAGCTTCTCTTATTCTTTGCCTCATTTGGCAGATATCTTAATCATTTCATTTACGCTGTCCGGACCTTATACTTTCTCTCACCTACTTTATTACAATAAAGTGGTGGTCGATACTTCTTTCCACATAATGTCTCATATAGATATATTGATCGTTGCTTGACAGCTATGGTCGTATGTGAACTTAACAAGTGGTACAACATGTTCCCACTTGTACCTTGATTTAAACATTAATGTTCTCATCGTATCCTTAAACGTTCGTATTGTCCTTTTGATCTTCCATATGTCTGTGAGTGGACATCTATATTAAGGTTCAATCTTGTATCTAACTCCTCCTTGGGGAGCTAGTTTAAAATCTAGGGGTAAACTTGGAATCTCTATCTGAAATGATAGGTTTTGGTACCCCCCTGTAGAGATACGATCTCCTTTATGTACGACTGAGCTAACTTATCAGATCTCCGAGTCATCTGAATGGGCAGAGATGAACATATTTGGTGAGTCAATCCACTACTACCCTTATAGCAGTGTTACTTCTTTATGACTTTGGCAAAACCCGTCATAAAATCTATTGCTATGTCATTCCATTTTCATTTGTGTATCTCTAGAGACTATAACTTCTCATAAGGTCATTGATACAATGCCTTCACTTTGTTGGTAACCGAGACAATGCTCGACAATGTGGTTATATCTCATTTCATCCCTTTCTATCTAACTTTTTCTCATAAATCATAATATACTTAATGCTGCCTAGGTGGGCGGTATGAGGAATATCATGAGCTTCATTCATGATTTTATTTCTAAGCCTATTATCGCTTGAAATATATATATATATATCATTTCTTTAGACAATATGACATTGTCCAACGCTTCTTTAAAATCCTTCAGCTCTTCATTCCTCTTCTTAGCTCATTTTCAAGTCTCTTTGCTCGAAGATATATTTCAAACTTTGGTAATTTGTGAAGAATCCTCAACTTATTTCATATGACTGATGTCTCCAAGACTTTGGTACTTATACCATTGCTGCTATTTCAAGTCATGAGTTGGATCATTCTATTCACGTGGCCTAAGTCATTGTGATGCGTAAGCTATTGTCTTTCTCATATTAATACATGGGCTCACTTTCATTTGTCCATGTAAATTTGATCCCTTTTTTGGGGTATCTAAGTTATCGGCCTTGCTATCTTAGAGAATCCTTCAAGAATCTCTGATAATAGTCAATTTATCTAAGAACTCCTGATCTCATTTTAGGTCTTTGACGGCTTCCATTCTTACACACTTTGATTCCTACTGAAGACACCATGTGCCTGAGGAATGTTTCTTCTTTAAGCCGGAATTCACAATACTAAGCTTGGCAAAATTTGTTTGGCTTTAGATGTCCGTAAGACGGTCCTTCGATGTTCTTTATGTTCTTTCTCGCTCTTCGTATGGATAAGAACATCATTCATAAAGTTTAGACAAAATTATCTAAATACGTGTGGAACACTCGATTTTTGAGGTTCAAGAACAGGGTTGGTACATTAGTTAGTCCGAATGGTATAACTATAATCTCATAGTAACCATATCTTATTCAGAACAATTCGTTTTCGTACATCAGATACCATTATATAAAAACCATATAATATATTTCCTCAAAATTCCTCAATGAGGACTTTCCATACATTAATTACGAGGGTCGGTCTATCAAGCCGACTAATTACATGGCGCCTAGTCTTTTTTTTTTACATCCAACATTTCAACATATTCACAAAATATTCCAAACTACCTTTATTTTATACATTCTAACCATACCATTTTTAACATGATCCACTATCTACATATAAGTCTCATATTATCATAGGGTCTTATGTCTCTGAGTGGCCCTCGTCGGAATCGTACTCCTCATTTGGAAATTTGCCTTTTTCCAGGTACGTTTTTGCCTCAAATCTCCGACGATCTATCTCTTTCTCACAGAGCCAGGGGTCACACTGCTCCCTGTTTCTTCTTTGACGCCAGAAGTTTGTGTTGTTTTTATCATAAAGTAAGGTTGAGTTGGTAGCGGTAATTCTCCTAATCCGCGAGGGCGGTAAGATCCTGTCCTTTGGCCATTCTCATCCCTTTCAGGTATAATTGACGGCACAGGACGTGGGGCGGCGTTTGGAACATCAGGGTATAACCATTCCTTTATACCATGCTGTATAACTTGCCGGGGACCAGGACAAGTGCTCGTAGGTGCCGTTCCATACGCATTATATGTACACTTGAGCCGGTTGACAAATCCTGGTAAATCTGCCCAAACCTTGGAATTTTCTACTTGGAGAATGTATTCTCTTGATACTCCTTTTGCAAAATTCTGCCAGTCTGCTGGTAAACGCGAATAAGTCGTTGGATACCATCCTCATCCATCACTCCATGGTTACGAGCATCCTTCCAAAGGTGCAAAATTCTTCCAAAATCTGGCCTAAATCCCTGCCCAGTTTATAATAGAAGAGCCGATACGCTGTGTGAGTTCTAAGCTTGTAGGCCTTGTGGTTAACTTTTTACCTGTAATACTCACTTTTCCTGCCATCTGTAAACAAATATTTCTAGATAAGCCAAACTTAAATTTAAGCAATAGAGGATCCAAAGATCCCGTCGCGTAGAATTTCAAATGGAGAGACTATGTCCATGTCTCTAATTACGCGAGTGACATCCATTTACAAACTTACATTTCTATAATTATATCTACGTTCCACATAGATATTATGATCCAAATCATTTGTTAGAACCTTAGCCGATCCTAGGTCCAATTCTAAGTTTGAGCGACACCTGCGACGGCCATAATTCTCATATAGGTGAAGAGATTTTCATTTCTTGATTCGTTTATCCTGAATTGGGTTTTATCGTTTCTGCACATACTTGTGCAATGTTAGCGTGTGAAGCACCTATATCGAACAAAATATTATAGGTATCATGAGAAATTTTTCTCATACCTATCAGGCCTTCCTGGTTTTTGTTCGTTTTGTTTTCGGTGTGAAGTATAGGCTCTGGTCTACGGTGTTCCCGTCTACTCAAGTAAACATCTATTTCATATATCATTATCCTTTCCCTTGGAACATTATGTTCCCTTGCTATGGCCTTCTGTTACCTCGTTTACCATATATTTCTCGGGTATCAATACAGTTATGCTTTTATCAATAGCATTCTTAGTTAGGTTTATATCAACCTATCTTTTGATATTGATATCTCGATAATTAAATCTTATCGTAGAGATCGTGATGTATCTGACACTATCATTCATTCCTAATCCAGTATGAATGATTCAGTACCCTTTTTCATTTTATCGATCTTAGGAAGATATCTCTCATATATCCTTACTTTAAACTCTTTTCCAGAGAAATCCTTATACTGGCATTTATCGCCATCATTTGTAATATCCTTTTAGGATATACGTCATTTCTTCTTAATCTTTATTGATTCATCATGCAATTTCGCATGGAATAAAATCCTTTGTCCACTAAGGACGTATTATACTTTTGTCTTGACGTCAAATATCTTTACCATTTTCTCGACGTTGAATGACTGCTTCATTTCCATGTCAGAGATACTTAATATCTCACTTTATTGATCGTCACAAAAGTATGAGGGATAGTCTTTTCCAATTAGATTCACCTTAAGATTCTTTCATGTGAATCTTTTCATTTGTTCTCTTGGATGCATTTCCTTTGCAAAGTCTATAGGAGCTATCTTGCTTGTTAATTACTAAGACACACAAGACAAGCGTTTTGTGTCAATATAACTTAGAATACTAAGATTCATTTCAAAAATGAATTTGTTTCTTACTCCCTTTCTTTACTTCAAGGGAAATACCTTACTTATCGAAGTCGTAAAGCTTCTGCAGCTTATATCATATCGTGGCTATCTCATGATTGTATAGCTTGTAATTTCATCAGCTATTCTTGACTTCTGTCCCTTTTTCTCGAGCATGGTATCTGAAAGTAATATTACTTTGATTATATTTCGGTCCTTACTCTCAGGAATAGAACCGTCATTATTATCGTATTGCTTGGTAAGGTAGTACATTTGTACACCATAATTTAAATTCCAAGCATCTCATTACCATGTCTTGACTTTGGAGATATCTTCCCCATACTTTATTTACATGCTAGGACTATCCTAGATGTTCACACATCTCAATGATTATGATTCCTCAATCTCATTATCATTGGTTTAACCAAGTCTCAATTACTTGGAATCGATTATGCTCAAGCATAATTTTACTGATTGAGGTATAAAAAGAGAGATTTATTATCTGAGATGCTATCATTTCTTTACATATATATATCATTTGAAAAGAATATTGTGCATCTCCATTCTTTAGACACGTCCAACCTACTAATGAGGTTTTAAGGACAAACAACTATCTTAAAGATAAGTTGTAATCTCTCTCATTATGGCATAATAAGGGGAAATTCATATCCCATAGATATCATATTCTTCCCTGTACTTCTACTCTTGCATTCTATGCTAAAGAGTATCTCATTCATAACATTTCATTATCATAACAGTCACATGAAGATATAACTTCACTGTTATCAATCTTTGAAAAGCCCATCAAGGGTCATCACATCCATGTGTATTATAGGGAAAATATCTCGTTTCATCGAGATCTTATTTACATCATAATTTCTTGATGTCTATCACTTTACTGATCTGAAACTCTTTGGTGACTAAATAAGTCAACCTACATCATACTTATTGGTTTCAAGGGTTGAAGAAAATTCATCATGGTAATTTGCAATAGGTACGGTCTCACAAATCAAAACATCTTTTAACGATTGAATCCATATGCTCTTTGAACTGAATAATTGGGATCTAGGGTCCGAAGACCAGAATGACGACTACTGAGATTTCTTTGGTCATATGGGCTGGCCAGACCCGTCACAAATATTTTCTCAGTCACACAAGGACTTGATTTCAAAAGGACACTTTATAAATTCTTGGGTTGAAAATTTTCTTCAGAAAAAGTGAGAACTCGTGTGATTTCTCAATTTGAACTAGATCATAGAGTTAAACTCAATGATAGAAATTGGGTAATGATATAGAATTTGAAACCTCATATACTCATATTAGGTTATAATCAAAGGTTCTCATGTAGGTCATAGCTCTACTTGTACTACTGGGAATTTTACCTTCTAGTAACTTTCTAAAATTCTTATCATACTGTAAAGTTCTCATTCTATATAAACCATAAACTAATTTCAACTGATTCTTGTAATTTCTGGAGAAAGAATCAGGGATTGGATCCTTCATAACAATTAAATTACAGCGAGTTAGGAGTACGTAGGCGAAAACCATGCATAAATAGGAGTTCAAACGAAGGAGAACGGATCAAAACAAAACTATTGCGCAGTGCAGTTTCACCCGAAGCCGAAGTCATTCTTGTTTTGAAAACTCACATTGTTTTTGTTTCAACGAAAAAGTCATAGTCGATTTGGAGTTCCGTCACGCGTGAACGTCCAAATAAAAAGACTATACTCATATCACTTATCGCATAGTGACATTCATCATCTTTTCCATTTCTGAGCTTAAATTTTTCTTCTCGTTATTCATTTGGAGATTCTCATCTTGATCTCGTTTTTATTCTCGGGAGGGAATAAAATTCTCATAATTTATCCTTCTATGTTCTTTCGCTAATGGGATCATGCGTCTTAAACAGTCTACGTTCTTTTGGGATAACATTCCCATCAGCATAATCAACTTTAAGATTTGAAATAAAATTTCAAATATTCATAACAAAGCTCATTTGTACTCATGTACTTCTTTGAATTTCAAGAATTCAATATATCATATTTGACATATAAATGTCCATTTTTGAGCATTTTCATACATTAATAACGATAAATCTTTATTGAATTTCATGAATTCAAACATTTCATCTTTGACATATCTTTGTCAATACTTTCTCGTATGACATAATCATACATTATCATACGTTGGTAGCGAACCAACAACTTTCCTTATCATCTCAACATCCTCCTCATATACATCATCAAACAATCATCCTCATCAATTTTTAACTCTTCACAACATAATATTTTATTTGCTACATTTGCAATAATTTCCACCTTAAATAAATTCTCAAAATTTTCATTTCACTTGAAAATTTTATTTCACTTTCAAACTTTTCGTTTTCAAAACTTTTGAAGAGAAGTAATTTACCTCATTCCGGTTGAGCTTGATGTGATGGAGTGTTGAGCATAGTCAGCTGATCTCTAGAAGTCTAGTGACTCAATCTAGACTTAACTTTGAGATGAGGTTTTGGATCAAATAGCGAACCGCTCTGATACCACTTTGTAACAGCCCTCTAATCCTAAGGGCCCGTTTGGTAGGAAGGATAGGATTATGCAAGATAGATAAAACATAGATGTGTATCGTAGATAATGTGAGATTGGTATCGTATCTGGCTGTTTGGTAGATAAGATATAAAAATATAGATAGCAAACTTGTTTGTTTGGTACATTAGTTAAAAATATAGATTAGAATAAGAAGGACAAATTTAACCTTAGGACAAATAAAACCGAGCTTCAAGCATACAGTGAAAACCAACAATATCCCATTTTATCCCCAATTTCTACTTTATTGTCAAGTCAGTGATGAAAAGAAAATCGAATGATATATATTTCTTAATTAATGACATTTTACAACAGATTGATTAGCTAATTTGCCACCATTTCCTTGATCTATATGAGAAAGAGTAAATCAAATGCTAAAATTTCCACAACTACGAAATAAAAACCAAGAGAAACAGTTCCACCTTCAGAAGCGCTAGCACACCAACGTAATATAATCAATTTCATAATCACCAAGAATTTGAACAAACAAAAGAGTTGGATCACTGAAGCGAGGTTCAAAAAAACTTGCCATGACAAAATCCTCACTAAGATTTAAGCACATACATTTCTTTCAAAGATTCAACTCCCACAGTCACCAATCACAAACCATAAAATCCCTTTCCCAATTTGCTTGTTCCGGCAAAAATCATTCAGCGCTAGATTTGAGAGAGACCTTACCTTAGGAAAGGTGTTCTTTGGTGTAGGAAATGAGCAAGCAAGTTTTGCCGACGGCTCCGTCGCCGATCGTGACGCATTTATGAACCTGGAGGCGCTCATTCGTCTCCGGCGACTCCTCCACAACCGGTGAACTATCTAGCTCGGATTTATTGCTTCAATTTTCTGCTATCGTGAGACCGAATCAACAATCCTCGTAAATTTCCAATTTGATAGTTCCTTGGAGGGTTCGGAAAATGAAAAGATCTGATGGTAGAATAGTAATTTAAAGTATTATATCCGTATTTAGGTTGGAGTAAGATACATTGTCATGTGTGTGTTGAGAGATTGGTAAACCATGGAAAGCATTGATTTATCCCCATTTATCCCGGTCGTAAAATAATCGCGGGCTCCCAAGATTACAAACTTGGATACCAACAGCAGTGCTAGGCGATACGTAAGCAATCTTGGCCTAATCTTGCGTACCAAACGAGCCCTAAGTACTGATTAGCAGGGACTGTTATTTGAAACGGGGTTAAGAAACACAATTATAATATAAAGTACTAAGTTGTGAGACATATATCAGGGATATTCCTAGAACTTCAAGCGTTTAAGGTTCGACTAAACATATTATACATATGAATTTATAATCTGGCAGCGGAAAACATGTGATATGTACATATGACGATGTACAATCAAGGTATACTATCGGCGACAACATTCCTATTGCTCAACATCGCTCCATCGCATCACCATACTCAATCGCACATTTAAAACAAATATGCGGTGAGTACAAAATGCACTTAGTGGGCTCATGCGAAACATTTATCACATCGCCCGTCACGGTAACACACGGTTTTAATTGAAATGCTCGTGCTTACTAAACATTTTCATCATTTTCCATAAGCGTCGCTTGGCAAGCATTTTCCTTATATGTATGATCCATATCCATTTCCTTTCATTTCTCATATCTCGTCTCATAAATCATTCCATAAATCATTCACGCCGAGATGAGGCCTCTCTCATGAACGCCGTGACCGACCTAGCACCCTTTCAAAGACACAATCACAAAATAGTGCACAAAATCCTTGCCATTCCTAAGACGGATACAATTCTCAATCATCCTTGTGGGTACTTACAAGGATACGAATTCAAACATTTCATAAGTGGGAGCTACCCAACAATATGCATCATTCAATCATGGATAGGATACATACATAAAACATAAACATTTTGGGCAGGTAATTAAATAATCATTTCTTGCGAATAAAGCATCGTAAATAAATCATTTGATAAGCAATTTATCTTTTTTAGTATAATAAAGCCCACCTGGACTGTAGCTCGTCGATTATCAAATATGGTTCCCTTTTCTCGTCTCTTGCTCACGTCCACGTCCAACCTTTATGTAAAAACTATTTTAGTACGTCGGTCACGTTTTTCGAGAACATCAAAGTTTAAATAAACTTTGATCACTTATAAAGTAATAACTCGAATCCCTTAACTAATTCTAATACGTCGTTTCAAATGCGTATCTTAATCTAAATATTTCTCGTACTTTGACAGATACGTAATATAATCTATGGTATCATATTAACCATTTAGGTTAAACGTCGAACGTATACAAACGTCCTTTGATAAAAATGATTTCAATTATGAAATCATTTCTCACAAATGAGATATTCTTATAAAATTAATATGTTTTACACGTATTAGTGTATTTATTCAACGTATTTCATACGTTTAATCTTATGTCAACGTTTTGACTTTTCTTAACATATTTTATAACCAATTTCCATAAAAATCGATTTTCAAACGATTTCTTTTCATAAAACCATAATTCTCAGTTTTTCACGCTAATCAATAAACTTGATTAATATTTTCCTTTAATAAGAATTAACTTATTCATTATACATTATTTTTCATTTCTAACGTTATTTAATATAACGTTTCATCGTAAACATAGTATACTATGTTTATAAAATTCCATAAATTCTTAATATGTCTAAAATAATTTCTAGTCATATAATGTATTATTTTTCTTGATAAAAAGGATTTAAAACTCTAATTCCTTACTTATTGCTTTCGGCCTTCATGGAAAAATTTCTTAAATTTTTTCCAAAAATTCTTCTAAATTCATATAGTATACTATATTATCATAGGATCACTAAAATTAGCTATAGAAAATTTGGACATCACCTATGCATGCCCTATAGCTCACGACTATTTCCAAAAATCATCAAGAAACTTTCCTAAAATTATAATTAAATTACACATGGCCTAAACATCATTCTATATCATTAATACATCATAATATTCATTAATATCAACTCACATATCATGAATCTATTCTTGAGCATTCTCGAAAATTTTGAATATGTAGACATATAATTTCCAAAATTTCTAATAAATTCACATATCACTAAATCAATGCTCTAGATCAACATTATGCTATAATATTAGTTAAATAAAATTTGTACATCAACCTACCATTTTCTTTCATTTTCGGTAATGATCTAAATAATAGCATAGGATTTTTAAAAATTCCCAAATAATCACTATGAATTCCCTTGCTAATATATAACATTAATCCAACATTAACATCCACTCCTAGAATTTTTGGTCTTTTCAAAACAATTCATAACATGCTTAGCTTCCAAATAAAACATGAATATGAAACTTATAAACCATGCTCATTATTATTAATGAACAATAAGACATGCTAGCTAAATTTTTCATTAAGAACACATGCTAATAATTAAAATCAAACCATTAAAAATTAGAAATTCTAACGTATAATCGAAGCTCGTTCGATTTCTAACCTCTTTATCGGTGTCGATTAAGTGCACAAGGATTTAATAGCAAGGGTTTGGCTAAAGAAAATGATGAACACTCAAGTTTTTCTTTCTATTTGCTCACGGCACTTTTGGTTTTGGGAATGAGAAATGAATTGTTTTGCCTTACTAACACTTAAGTATTAAAAAAAACAAATGATACACACTAACACTTATTCCTACTCTTTCACGGTCAAACACACACCACTAAGCAAGAATATTTACTTTAGGCTATGTCATCTCTTACAACTTAGTAAAAACACCTTGATCAAAACAAAATAAAATCCTCACTTTGGATCATGTATGTGTCGGCCATCTCTCAAGCAAAAGGGAGGAGCTTTTTAAATTTTCTTGTCTTATTCATGATATAAAATATCCTACACATATACAAATTCAAGAAAAACCATGTTAAGACTTTTGAAAATCCTTCCAACCTCAATAGTCAACAATGTCATGCTAATTAATTAATTTATCAATATTAATTAAAGGAACAAAAATAATCCTCACTTTGATCACTTAAATACTCACGGCAGTAGCAAAATGGAAGAAGTGATGCTTTCTTTCTTTTTACCTTATTACTTATGTGCACTTAAGTTAAAGGAATAAAGCAAGTGTTAACTTAATTA
This sequence comes from Salvia rosmarinus, assembly GCA_036937905.1. Lineage (NCBI taxonomy): Eukaryota > Viridiplantae > Streptophyta > Magnoliopsida > Lamiales > Lamiaceae > Salvia > Salvia rosmarinus. Next base: position 24,141,161 of record CM072814.1, on the reverse strand, counting down.
CTCTCTATATCTCACGGTCACAACACCACAATTCAAGATAAAATATTTTTCAAAGTGACTCACTATAGTAATACATCATCACTTCCAAAACATTTACTACCCTTACACAATTTTTTGAACAAAACAATTGAATCCCACTTTATTGATCCTATTAGCCATCGGTTATCACAAGCAAAAAGGGAGGAATTTTTATTTCATTTGTCTTATACTAGATATATAATATCTACACTTTTCCAAATGCAAACCTTTAATTACCTAAGAGTTTTAAAAATTCTTCTTACCTTCAAAGTCCAACTTACACGGCTCTTACACAAAGTATGTCCACTTGACCCTTCATTTACTAGCTTGATTAGTGTAAAATATCCCATTTTACATGGTTTACGCAACATGGCAATTGGTAACAACAATTGTCTTCAATTAATTCAAAAATAACAAAGCTTACGGCACTTTGAGTATTTAAGTGCCAAGCTTTTGATTTTCTTGCTATTTACATATATATAGCATAATATATGTCTTAGATTGATAGATTATAGCATAGGAAAATTATTAGAATTATTTCATGTGTCAAAACCCTAATTTTCGAAATTAGGGTTTTCGAAAATGCTAACTTTATTCAATAATCATTCCTTAATTATCTAGTATTATTTTGATGATAAATAATGCTCTAATTACATAAAATAATCATAGGAATTTAAATATTATAATTCCTTGATCATTAGACTTATTTTTCTAATCGTCCTATCGGAGTGAACACTTTAAAACCTACTTCAGTTCGTTCTACATGAAGCTTAAGATTATCCACACATGCAGTTGAAATGAAAGAGTGCGAAGCTCCTGTATCAAACAAAACCATAACAGGTACACCGTTTAACTAGGCCATACCTGTCAAATTACTCGAGCTCTTCTCCGGTTGTTTCTGTTTAAGCGTGTACGCCTTCTGATGTTGAGGTTGAAGTTGAAGAGATTGGGGCGACGTCTATTGAGTAGAAGTTTTTGGATTTGAAGTTACTTGTGGAGAAAGAAGTTGATAACGTGGCTGTTGTAAATAACCAGTCATTGTTTTTACGGTTTGGACTGGTCGGAACGATTTTACTTTCTCTCCTCTCCCAACCACATTCTGTCTATACGGACAAGCAATGGCGAAATGACCAAACTGTCCGCACGTGTAACATGTGTTGCTTCCGCTTCGGCATATGCCAAAGTGTGGACGGTTGCATTGAGGACACATGGGCGGCCTCATCTGGTTCGGAGGAAGGAATGTTGGTCCAGGTACTGGTGGTCGAAAGGATCTTGATGCCGTAGGTCCTTGCCTCTGAAAAGGCTTCTTGTTTGGAAATCCTTTGGTTTCCCACTTCCTTTTTCCTTTATACCTTTGTTCCATTTGAGAAGGTTTCGATGAAACTAGACTTTGGGGTATACTGCATTCGATTCGGTCGCATTCTTCTCTGACTGAATTTCCATTTCCATGTCTAGCGCACGATTAAGGGTTTCAGCGTAAGACATAGGTGGTTGAGCGGCCAGAATAATCCAAATTTCAGGTCGTAGTCCGGACCGGAACATCTCTGTCATCTTCTCGTCGGTTTCCACTTTATATGGTGCATATCGGGATAACGTGCAGAATTCCCGATCATATTCCGCCACGCTCTTGCTTTCTTGTTTTAGGTTCATGAACTCGATTTCTTTCTGTTTCCGATAACTTCGCGAAATAAATTTAGCATACAGTTCTTCCTTGAACTGATCCCATGTGAAATTCGCCATTTGCTCTGGTGTGAGGGTTTTCTGTCTAGCCTCCCACCAGAAATCAGCGGGTCCTTTCATCAGAAAATTTATACACAACAAACATTCCTGATCATTACATTCCAAGAACTCAAATATTCGTTCTACTGTGCGTACCCATTCTTCGGCTTCGGTAGGACTACCAGCCCCGGTAAAGTTCGGTGGGTTTTGGCGAAGGAAAAGTTTGGCTATTTTCCGATTTGGGGGAGAAGGTTCACGATCAGGAAAATTTTGAGGAGTGGCTTCACTGTCTCTTTCTTCTAAACTTGGGTTTCTTCTTCTTGGAGGCATACTGATGCAAAAGAAGAATATTATTTCCACACAGTTGATAAGATATCAAATAAAGGAAAGAGATCTCAATTATAACAAAAATGGAACCGTAGACAGTCAAGTGAAATCCAATCCACGAAATAATTTGATCCATGGACAGCATCATTGTGGTAAATGTCGTAATGCCAGAGGATTCTAGCCAACTGAAAGGATCTTCTGATCAATCCAGAGGATCTCAATCCAAATTTGGATCTAGCTACAAAGAAGAGGCTTTATTTTAAAATATCGAATATGCAATCATCACAACAGTTTAAAAAAAACAAAATTATTTAATCAAAACAAGGATAATAAACATTTCATATCATAATTTACAAGAAAATTGCCTCATTGAGGACTTTTTACAAAAGGTTTAGTTTCATTATTACTAGCCGGTAGTTCTGCCTCGCTTTTACTATTCCACTACCCTAGCTAGACTTAAAATCTTTTCTCCTAATCCTCTATCTCTTCTTTCGGGTCCTCCTCCGGATCCTCTTCTGGTTCCTCCTCTTTTGGGTCTTCTTCCTCTTCTTCAGGAGCATAAGGGTGGTCAGCGGATGAGCAAGTGTGACGACCCGACTTCCCAAGGAAGTACGGATAATACTGAATCATCACTGTTATAATAATGCGGGATATATACATAACTAATCAATGTAATTAACTAAAGAACTACTCATAACGCATGAATTAAAAGGATAGCTATTGATACCAACTCAAGTCACATAAGGACTTGCCAAAAGGTTCAAGGTTGAAATAACCCAATCGGGGCGCAATTCAAGGAACAGTGCGACCTCAAGTTCAATACGATAATGGAAGCGATTATAGTCAAGATACAAAATAATATCGAGTTAGGCGGCAATAACGTGTGGACATGCATATGACGATACATGCCCAAGGTTCTAGAAACCTTTCTAATAAAGCATCAAATCAACTGCCACTCTGCACCACCTCGCACCCATCATCAATCCCTGCTCAACCTGCACATCAAAAACGAGATGCAGGGCTAAGTACAAAAGTACTCAGTGGACTCATTGCTGAAAACATTTTCTTTGTAAAAGTTATTGAACTGCCCACAATAGCGCATGAGGATTTTAGTCGAAAGACTCATGCCTATCAAATATTTTATCATTTTCTAAAAGCGTTCGGCCGAACTATTTTATCCATGTTGTTCCATATCTGATCACTCATTTGTTCATTTATTCATTCGCGCACTATGGAGGTGGCCACCTACACATAGTCGCCATGATCGGTCTAGGTAGCTAACCTTAACACACAGTCACACGTGTACACATTCCGAGTTAGTCCTTAACTAAGTCGGATCCGATCGTTACCCTTTTTTAACGTTGGTGGACCAACTCATTCACATACCACATTGGATATACCAATCTCAGATAGGATCACAACAAAACGTAAATATTTGGCAGTCAATAACATTTCATGGAATAATATTTCATAAAGCTTTTGTAAATCATGCTTTGAGATAGATATGCATATCCTTTTTGTTTCAAGAGAGCCCACCTTCTAGTTCGAAGCTAGTAAGTCTAAGTGAGCATGTGAAATTGTCCTTCCTAGCCAACTGCGTACGATCAAACCCTTCATAAGAAAATAGCCTTTCTTAGATTCTTTCCATCGATCGAATGTCGTTTATAAATTACGACTTAAAGCTCCCAATTAGGGTCTCTTTATGATTTCATGTGATTGTTTTAAGATAATTTCTATTATCTTACATTCTCAATTCCCAAACTATATTACTTCATCATTCATAGGTGAACTTCAACTTATGAATCACATACTCTGAGTCTATCTTCGACTCTTAACCTTAATGTTCTTCTAAACATTATTATGTTATAGATTGTCGGTAATCAAGTTATGATTGGTATATTAGGATATTCTCAAGCCACTAACTAAACTTAACAATTGTAGTTACGTCCTAGTAGGTTATGTTTGACGACTTGTCGTATTAGCACAACGAATAAAAGGAAGTCTTGACTTATGATTCAAGTGATCACATACTATTATGTAAGTAAGTACTTTAGGAATAGATGAAGTGCTTCGGGAATATTAACTCGACTTTTGAGATATAAGGATCGACATCTTATGTTCGAATCTTTGCTTACACGTTAGATATTGTTTATTCCTCTTAACTCGTCGGAGACTATATAATTTGTGAAATCATTATTCGTTGTCGAGTTGTCTTAACGTTCGATCTAATATCGTATTAGGTTGTCGTTGTTGACTGTCAACGTTGTAACTCGGCTTTTGGTTTCTTTAACTTAGGAACTCACGTTTGAGTATCCTATTAGTAATAGAAAACTCTAATTTATGTCTAACTTCGATTCAAATTAATTCCTTCTTAAGTTATCGAAATTAGTTGATTTCTTTTGGATTCTCGTACATAAGTATTATGTTGTTTACGTTTGGGGTTTTGTTTGTCGGCACAACATAAACATAACCATTCAACACCATACTAAAGCATTAGAAAACCCTAATTTCTAACATAATGCAAAACCATTGTGTATGTGTGTATAAGTGTTCCATTCATTCATCACAATCACAACCATTCATTCCAACCTTATAAATTCATCACTATCATAGCATCATTACCATTAAAATTAAACTCATACCTATCCATTTTGCTATGTTTTCGATAATTAACAATAATTAGCATAAGCATCCAATAAATTCTAATAAAATCATGATATACTCTCATTATACCATAGGATTTAATTATCAACTCAATACCATCAAATAAGATTTTAAACCATAGGTTAAAACACTCCAAGTTTTCGGTAATGCTAACTTATGCACATAGGTATTCAATAAATTCCACAAAAATCATATCATGATTATACCTTATACTACACATGAAATATAATCTCATATCATTTATTAAAATTAAAACATGCCTTTTCACTATATATATATTTCGACAATTGCTATATATATACACACACATATTCAATAAATTTTATTTCTTCACAATATGTTTATATTATGCAATAACATGTAATATTAACATAAAACACCAACCAATATTTATAATATGAACCAAATGCTTGGAATTCTTTTTGTCCTCACACATGTTTTACATATGTGTTCAATAATTCCCAACAATGCATATTAGGTTCATATTATTTCTAAACATAACATATCCTATCATTTCCAACAAATGAAATCAAATAAACCTTAGATAAATACATATAGTTTTCGGTATTCATAAGAATAGGAGTAGTGTCTCAAAAATTTCGAGATTAATATATGATGTTCATATCATATGTTAAACACTATATCTCAACTATTTCTCAACAAAAAAAATCAAAAAATAGCTTAAAAATACTTAAAAAATTCTGCCCATTTTTGAAAAATAGTAGTGTTTCAAAAATTTCAAGATTAATATATGATGTTCATATCATATATTAAACACTATATCTCAACTATTTCTCAACAAATAAAATCAAACAAAATACAAGAAAATTCCAAAAAATATTCTGAAAATTACCATATTTATTATACATGCTCCTAATACATGAACAAGCAACAATATCAAATAATATTCACAAAAGCATGCTTTATCACATATAAAAAGAAATAAAGCATAAATTGAAAAATATCAAACATGCTCCAAAAATTCTCAAATTTTAACTACAGCCTTAGAACATTATTCTAAGCATTTTCATTCATGTCTTGAGAGCATTTGGTGGCTCAAAAGTCACGAAAAAATGAGGAGCAAAACTAGGGTTTCAAACTAAAAAAAATTCAAACAAAAATTCCACTCCATTACGATGGAAGAGGATGATGAATACTACCTTTCTATGGTCTTAGAATAATTATTTGAGAGTTGGAATGGTTTGAAAAGGAGGATTAAAAATCAAAACATGAAGAACAAAAGAGAGAAATTTGAATTAGAGAGAGAAATTTGGTTGAGGAGTGAAGGCTGCATTATGGACGTCCCCCTTACTGTCTTGGCAGCCTAAAGGGCTGTCATTACCCATTTGGGGTGGTCTTGGTTGTAGTTGGGGGAAGGAATGGTCAAATTACCCGATTTGACATGTTAATACCGACTCTTTAAGTTTTAACGCGCTTTCGATTGATTTCTCGGAACCTTAAGGTTTTATTTTTTTAAATAGACTTTAAAAGACTTATTTCAATGTTTATAATAATTTCATGAAGTTCGGACGGCGTCCGATAAGTCAATTTCGAGTTATCGCGGAAAAACAGCGTTCGAAGATTAAATTATGCTCATTCAAAATTCTATTGAATTCATTAGATTTCATAATTTATTTGAGTCTTATAAATCATATTTTATTGATTTAGACCCTTGGTTCGAGTTTCGGATCGTTCGGATCAATTTAGGGTTTTCCCGATATATTTTCCCGGCGTTCGGTTAAGTTCTTCAGGAATTTCTTTCAGAAATTGATTCTTATAGTTTCTAAATTCATAATAATATATTCCTTCATGATTTTGATTGTTATCACAAATTATCATGATTAGCATGGACTGGAAATTATTCCGGCTCGTGAATAGTGTTTTTAAGACTGACCGGGCAAGTATGCCCGAAAATTCTCATTCTTTGACTTCTCACATGTTTTCGTGAGAGGATTCTAGAAATGAAATCCTTTTGTTAAGATTCATTCTCGATCTTTCATTCTGTGTCCAGGCTCTTCAGAAAACCCTAATCCGGTAGGATTAGTCACTAGTTTTTGATTTCTCCAGTTTTCGATCTCCGAATCGATTCTAATTCATTTCATTGGTTACCTTAAACATAATTAAGGTCTAAGCACCATAAATAATTGATTTAAGCATCACTAATAAAAGTTTTAAATTTTTCGGGTTATTACATACCTTTCCCCTTAAAATAAATTTTGTCCCGAAATTTGCTAACCTTGGAAAAGATCCACCTATTTCTCTTTCATAGCTGATTCCAGTTCCCAGGTTGCTTCTTCTTGTCCATGGTGTCGCCATAGAACTTTCACTAACGGTATCCCTTTGTTCCTTAGTTTTTGGATACGTCGGTCTAAGATTTCCGTAGGCAATTCTACATAACTCATATTGTCATCGAGGATAATATCTATCGGCGGTATCACATTGCTGGGGTCATGTATGTACTTCCTTAGCTACGAAACGTGGGACATATTGTGCACGTTTTCAAAGCTTAAGCGGCAATGCAAATCAGAAGTCACCGGTCCTATCATTTCCAAAATTTCATAGGGTCCTATGAAGCGTGGTCGCAGCCTCCCTTTGATTCCAAATCTCACGATTCCTTTTGATGGAGAAATCTTCAAGAAGACTTTGTCTCCTACTTCAAAATGCAGCTCTGTGCGATATTTGTCGGCGTATGACTTATGTCGGTCTTAGGCCTCCTTGATCCGTTGGCGGATCTGTCTCACAATCTCGATCATTTCGCCCACAGAGTCAGGTCCTAATACTCTTATTTCCCCCACTTCATTCCAGTAGAGTGGTGATCGACATTTCTTTCCATAAAGAGCTTCGTACGGGGCCATTCCAATAGTCGCTTGGTAGCTTTTATTGTAGGCGAATTCTACAAGTGGTAACACTTGTTCCCAACTTTTTCCTCTATCGAGGACAACGGTCCTCAACATGTCTTCGAGTGTCTGAATGACCCTCTCGAATTATCCATCCGTTCGTGGGTGGAACGCGGTACTGAAATATAATTGAGTCCCCAATTCTTTTTGCAAGCTCGTCCAAAATCTGGATGTAAATTTTGAATCTCTATCAGACGTGATAGTCTTCGGAACTCCATGTAAACGTATGACTTCTCGAACGTACAACTGTGCTAGTCTGCCTGATCCATGTGTTATCGGAATGGGTAGAAAATGCGTGCTCTTGGTCAAACTATCGATGATGACCCAAATAGCGGTATTTCCTCTTTGTGATTTGGGTAGCCCGGAAAAAAAATCCATGGCTATATCATCCCATTTCCATTCGGGTATGTCTAGCGGTTCTAAGGTTCCATACGGTCACTGGTGGAGTGCTTTCACTTATTGGCAAGTTAAACAACGTTCTACGAATGAAGCTATGTCTCGCCTCATCCCATCCCACCAAAATTTTTCCTTGAGATCTTGGTACATTTTGGTGATTCCGGGGTATGCGGTATAAGAAGTCTCATGGGCTTCCTTCAAGATCTCGCTCTTAAGCTCTTCGTCTTCTGGAACACACACTCTCTCCATACAACAAGGCGTTATCTATAGCTTCCTGAAATTCTTGTGGTCGTTGTCCTAGATCTTGGCTCGTCTTTCCTCTAGCTTCTTTTCTTCCTCTAACATAAACATACAAAACATCAACAAACATACGAACAGAACACATAACACTCATGGTTATTTAAATAAAAAATGTCATAAAATAACTCTTTTACAAGAGTTATCAGTTACCGAAACTCTTTGCAATCAAATATTTTAAAGCATCCATAGCTTCTATCTCAAACATCCATCGATTTTGAAGAAGAGAGTTCAAAGTGTCATCAGTAAATCCTCAGAGCTAACATATATTTATCACCTCAGGATTTCAGCATACACTATCTTTTCTTTTCTAGGTCCTTACTTATATATCTTCAGCCTAGAAATTAAGTTTTGTCGCATGTGACAACTTAACTTTTAGTTACAAAACCATCTAGTCAAAACCTCTCAAGTTTAAGTAGAAGTTCAGCAAGTAAACAACGAAATGTTAGTTGCTGAAAGTTTGGTTGTCTTGCACCTGTAAGCAAAAGTTAGGTTGATTGCACTCATAAGCAGTTAGAGGTTTTCTAACACTAACAAGCGTAAGAGGAACGTCAAGTAAGACAAGATACAAAAAAGGTTAAAGTTTGTATCTGGATTTATATCTTGTACCCGTAAATAAGATCAAAATCTCAGTCAGTGGATTGATTGTGCTATCAATCCGTAGATGTAGGAACTGGTCTCTACGATCCACGTAAAAACTAAGTGTTTTTATTTTAGTTCTTTACTTTCAGTATCGTATTCACTTTGCATGTTATTGAACTGAACATACCAATGCATGTAGCACAACACTATTTTAAAACAATCTATCAGTATTAGTTTGATACTGAAGAGACAAACTGAAAACTAACTAAGCCAATATTTAACTAAGTATTTTCTACCAACTTGAGTTTTCAGTAAAGGCAAAAACGTAACCATCAAATTCTACAAGCACATCAGTTATCAGTCCAACTAACTAGCTGCCTCAGCAGTCAATAAGTTTGTTAACTGATATCACTCTGAGCAAGACTCTCTATTTTTGAACTGATCAGCAATACTGACACTAGTGCTGAGCTGACCTCAGTTAACTGATAACTACTGATAAAAATAGAAGGTATAATCTTCAGAAAATAAAATTTTAATTTACCTTAACTGGTGTATCCTCCCATAATCCAATACGAACACTCAGAAACCATCAGATGAGTATCCGATCTATTTCATTCCTATTTATAGCGTGTACATCTTATTATTATTATTATTATTATTATTATTATTATTATTATTAGATACCAAATACATATGATATCATAAATTTTAAATTAGTATACTACAAAAAAATTTCAATTATTAGTTCAATTCAAATTAATACAAACTGTACCAGATATCTAAAAAATGGAATTTACAACCCACACTATAACATTGTATAAATAATTAAATTTAACGTACTAATGTACAGCCCTAAAAACAAACTAGTATATATCTATACGCATTGATATACACGAGTATACATGTCAATACGTGTATATATTGGGTGAGCGGTGAGACTGTTTTTGCAGATTCCAAAACGAAAATTAGAACGTGAAAGGTAGCTTTTGTACAGCTTGATCTGTTGTTTTTATCCATACTTCAAAATAGATTTGGGTCCCACATCCCTTACATTTCAGACATTGTCTTTGTTTTTGACACCACCCATCTTCTTTCAAAAGATTATATTTAGTATATAATGACAGCAACAATATTAATAATCATATACGGAAAATAGTTAACACATTAAAAATGTTTCTATTTTGCGTTCATAAATAAAATTAATATCAACCCAAGCTAGATATTTCGCGCGGTAAAGGAAAGAATATGTGAATATCCTTAAAATGTAGGGATTGATTTTGCACATAAAATTTTAATTTGACTATTATACAAAAACTCATGTACATCCGCTTGAAAGTGCGGTCAAACAAAACTAACATTTATTCTTAACAAAAGAATTAATATTTGCATTGAATAAAAATATCATTTATTTTTTATGCTATAATTTGAAAGTATCATTACTATTAAAATATATTATTATATTGAAGAAAATATCATTGTTCATAAATATGGAAGTCAGAGACAACCTCGCCCATTATATATGAATTCATATTATCGCCCAAATGAATTAACATGCTACAAGACCGAATCGATATGTATATCGAACATCAACATAGACATCTTCCCTCTTCACTTTCAGTTGGTCCAAAATTCGAATCATATTATAATTGCAAATTCACATAAATTCCGAAGTGTATGTATTTGATAGCTTATTTGAAAAGCCAGCTGCAAAACCTACAATGACAGAAAATTCATATATTTTACAGAAATTGTCCATATGATAAATCCCCCCATATTTATAACATGACAATACCATAAATATTATATATTCTTGTCGGATGAGGTTTGCACTCAATCTAAGGTCAAAACTTAAATAGCCAGCGTCATATTTTAGAGGATAGATATCATTATCTAGCCTAAAATATGCACATTTAATTTGTTTCAGAAATATAATATATATTTTTAATGATATATTAATATCTAATAAATCGATTTCGTTCTAGAATGACTACTTCTTCGATACTCAAAAGTCATGTTGGCAATCTACTTTGGAAATTGCTCTCGAACAAAAGCCAATTATTTTTTTGTAATTTCATACCGCTTACATGACTTTTTAGTACCAAAAAAATTGGCTCATCTTCACTGAGAAAATGAACTCAATGGTATCAATCTGTCATTATCACAAGTGTGAGACATTAACAAGGAAATAAGAAAACTTGCATACTTTCAACTATAAAGTTATATTTTTATACTATTTTTAATATATATTGAAAAATGAAAAAAGTATTAGGTCTTATGCTATAACGTATAAGTACTATACACACTAAAAAAGTATTAATTTTTTTTATAATAGTAACATTCGATATTAAAATTAATCTTTTAAGTGGGAAAAACTTTTAGCATAAAAATTAATGATTTTAAACTCGGAATAAAATAAAATATGCCACCAATAATTTATGTTTTGGGTTTAAATTCTAATATAAGTACCATCTAGTGTGATTTAAGTTGTCAAACGATTCGACATAGTTTTTGCAATATAATAGTACTAGCTAGGTGATGGAATCATTATAATTCGTGTGTGTGTCGTCTATATATAATGAAATAGTGTTGTAAATAATAAAAGGAAAACCCAAAAACTCTCCTAGAAAACACAAGACGAGAGCTTAGGTGCCGAGTCTTGCTCTTTTCGCCGAAAACCACAGAAGAGAACACTGGAAAAGGAACTCACGGACTTAGCTTAATTGGTTAAGAAGAGCTAACAGATTTGGAATATGAAATAAGAAAAAAAAAAACTTGTTTATTTTAAATGCGATTTAAAAACAAGGACAAAATAAACCCTAAGAAACCAAATGATCAATGTTCGTGTGCGTTTGTATAGATGAAGTCGATCAAATACAAACTACCTTTTCAAGAATTAGAAATCAAAGAATAATTCATTTTTAACTATCTATGATTGTCATAAAAGACGTATTATTGTATATATTAAAAAAAATTCAGTTCCTGGTTCATATTGGGGGAAGTTTCTAGTTGTAGTAGGTTGTTGTACGTATAGAATCTTTTTCTTTTATGTACGTAGAAACTATTAACTATGCTTTTGTATATACATATTGATATTGATACAAAAATAATTTTTTATATTAATTTATTTGTATATACTACATTAATACTTCTTTCTATAATAAATATAGATCTTATAAAAATTAATAATCTAGATTAATTTTTAATTGACATATGTAGGGAGAACTTTTCTATTTGATTCTCTCCCTACCCAATATGGAGGGTTGTCAATCTAGCTCGAAGCTAATATGTTGACCTGAATACACTAAAAAAAAAATGGGTTATGATCGAAAATTTCTAGCCTACTTTCAGCTTGAAATTGGGTGGATTGACCCGATTAATTGAAATTTTACTCATTACTTGGTTTTCAAACTTCAATACTTTAATTTTGAAAATTAGTATAATAAGATTTTTTTTTCATATGCTTATGAAATGTGTTTTGGTTTAATATTCTTAAAATGCTTATCATTTTAATTATTTGTCTTTTAATGATTAATATTAATAAAATCTTTTGACATGATATGTATATGTATACATATAAATATAAGGTTGGGTTCCCGTAGTACTCGGTCCTCAGGTAGGATGTAGTATCCAATCCAGATCACACATTTTGAACACATGGACGCATTTGACATGTGACAAATAATTTTTTGCTCAGGGGCAAAATGAAGGCACTTAGAGGGCATTGGGTGGGGGAGTCCGTGAGCGTTGGGATATTCCCACGGACGCTGGGTTTGGGGAGAGCTACAATAAAACACAAATAATGCATACAAAATAACATAACACTGTATTTAAAATAACAAAACACTACATCGCACCCAACTAGCGCTGGTTAGGGGCGCTGGGGTTGGGGAGAGCCACAACAAAACATAAATAATGCATATAAAATAACATAACACTGCATTGAAAATAACATAAAATTGCATCGCACCCAACCGGCGCTGGGTGCGCGTGAGCGAACGCTGGCCAACAGATGCGGGGGGAATGCGAGCGCGCGCGAGGGAGTGCGAGCGAGCACTGGGAGTACGTTTCCAGTATGCATTAAAATCGAAACTCATATGCATATTTGTGTTCAACTGCATGTATTCTTTTATTCATTTAAATGCATAGTTCAGTTCAACTATATGCATGATTTGTTTTTTTAAATCATATAACAAATCAAATTACTAATATACCCTTACATTAGCGAAATCAACGAAATTAAGTTTAAAAAATATGGAAAAAAATCTCATCCATATGATATATGAGATGAGTGGATAAGATTGAGTACCATATTCTACCTTAGGCTCGAGTACTATTTGATCCCTCATATATATATATATATATACATAAGGTTGGGTTCCCGTAGTACCCTGTCCCCAGATAGTATGTAGTACTCAATCTAGACCACACATTTTGAACACGTGGACGCATCAAATTTTGACATATGGAAGCCCATTTTTCGCTCAGGGGTAAAATGGGAAGGTGTCCAGTGGGCTCTGGGTAGAGGAGTCTGCGAGCGTTGGTATCCGCAGGCGCTGGGTTTGGAGCGCTGCATTCTTAATAACATGACACTGCATTCAAAATAACATGACACTGCATCGCACCCAACCGTCTTGGGTGTGCCGACGCCGGGTAAGTATTGGGTGCGTCTTAAATGGGTAGGTACGCTAGGTGTGTGTCTGGCCGGGTGGGCGCGCAAGCGGCTGGGTTTGGGAAGAGCCACAACAAAACATAAATAATGCATATGAAATAACAAAACACTGCATTTAAAACAACATAAAACTGCATCGCACCCAACCGACGCTGGTGCGCGTGAAGCGCCCTGGTGGCGGGTGCATGTGTGGGCATGCATTAAAATGAAACTTAGATGCATATTTGTGTTCAAGTGAATGCATTTTTGTGTTAATTTGAATGCATAGTTCAGTTCAATTATATGCATGGTTTATTTTCGAAATCACATAACCAATCAAATTACTAATCTACCCTTACTACCACAAATTAACGTGTAAAACTTTTAAAAATCAGGCGCGAATCTCAGCCACACGATTAATAGGATGGATGGATGAGATTGAGTACTACATACTATCTGGGGTTCGGGTACTATTTGATCCCTCTCTCTCTCTATATATATATATATAAGAGGGTTAACGTGAGAACTATTTTTATCGTGAAAAAGTAAAAACTAAGAATCCGTTGGAAAAATTACTGAATCTAAAAAAAATGAAATTTTTGCTGCTTATGTGATTCGAACCCTGGGCAAAAATTTTAAATTTTTGAATTCAGTAAATTTTATAACGAAACATTCATAGAGAATTCATTTGGTTCATAACAAATTTTCATTATTCTTAGCTCTCAAGTTAAAAATGGTTCTTATTTGAACCAATCTCCCTCTCTCTCTCTCTCTCTCTCTCTCTATATATATATATATATATATATTCACAAAAAATTCTCATATAGGAAAAATGTGTGTCCAATCTTTATACCTCAAATAGTGAATTTTTAGTTAGTATATAAGTTCAGGTTGAAATTGTACTGATATGTATTTGTTTGATACAAATATAAGATCATTAAAAGAAATGTATATATATGTTAAAAAAAATTAACCTGACTAGTCTCACGAGTCAACTCAAAACCCTAAAATTTAGGATTAAGGTCGAAATTTTTTAATCCGAATAAATTTCAATCCAAAACTGAGTGGGTTGGACAGATTGACATCACCAAGACTATATATATGTACGTATATATATCTATATATTTTTGTATTTGAATTTTGAACGATATACTTGTATACAATAGATAGAATATACAAAAATCACTCCCACGAGCTTAGCTCAGTTGGTTAAGAGTTAATATATTTGGGACAAGGACCAAGGATTGAGTCATTGCAGCTGCAGTGTGGGAGTTTCATACTCTTTAGGGTTGCTATTTGTGAATACTATGCAAAGGTTCTCCTAGCTACTTAACCGTTGAGTTACCTTGATTTATCCTCTCACAGTCTCATGGGACTGTGGGGTGGGACTCCCGGAGGAACAACTTCCCCTTTGGGACAAAGAATAGAAAAAAATCACCTTATATTGCCCATGATATTTTTTTAAGTTTTATTTCATTAATATTTTGTAAAATTGTTCTTACTATTTTTATTTAAACAAATTATTGTATTATAATTAGAGTTAGAGATTTTTAAATTTTGTTTAACTAAGTCAATATCTTTTCGTTAATAATCCGTTACTTTAATGATTAATATTGTTATGAAGTCCTTTAAAAAAGATACTTATGATCCATCATAATAGAAGAATTTATATTAAGTATACATATTTAAAAGGGTAAATATCAGTTAATTTCTCAACGTTTCACGATTTTTTACTTAATGTCCCAATGCAAGCATATTGTTATTTTGGTCCTTAACTTTTCAGAAAATTTCATTTAATATCCTACTGATCAATTTTCGGCGTACAAATACGTACGTGACAGTCGAAATTCCATGTTGGACTCCATGTAAATAAAAAATAAAATAAAATCGTGAAAAAGCTCATCCAAAATGACGTCGTTCTACTTCTTTTCCACGTCAATATAAGCAAAGAAATAGAATGATATCATTTTGGATGAGTTTTTTCATGTTTTTATTTCATTTTTATAATGACGTGGAGTCTAACATGGAATTCTGACAACCACGTAAGCTTTTGTATATCGGAAATTGATCGGCAGGACATTACGTGAAATTTTTTGGAACATTAAGGACCAAAATAACAATATACTTATATTGAGATATTAAATAAAAATCGTAAATCCTTGGAACATAAACTAATATTTATCCCATTTAAAATTTATAAAAACTGAGGAAAATCTATCTAAAAGCATCGTAACTTATTACAATACACATATAATCACTGTAAAAGGGTGAAGGAAGAGAAAAAAAGGAGTACGCTATACAACTATTGAGGAAATTGAGAAGTTTAGGGTTTCAGGTGCATGGAAAGAAGAGTCATTGGTGCATAGGGGTAAAAATGTCAGGTTACCCTTTCTGTAAATTATCAGTACTCATTTAGAAGAAATAGTAATTCCAAAAAGTTTATATTCATCAAATTCGATACAGAATTTCATGTGGGCATCTTCTCTTCACGGTAGTAGAAGAAGAGATAGCACTATAATTGTTGTATCAGTTATAAATATAGATTGAAAAGAAAAACTTGGTGTCTGAGTAAGTGCATCTACTGTGTAAAGTTTTTCTCTATCAGAGGCAGAGCTAGAAGTATATTATAGTGAAGCTAATGTCATGTTTCTTTACTACAAGAGTTTTAAAAGTTTTAATTAAAACATTATCAAATTTATTAAGTAAAAGAAACTAGAAAAAATATTTGTAGAGGGTTGTTTGAGCTCACCCCAGTTCCCCAACTGCCACCAGTGATATATAGAGGGTGTTTGGCTGAGTTTATAGGCCCCAAAACAGTTTATAAAATTTTTTTAAAGCAAAAAGCAAACATAAGTTGTTTTGGGGCTGTTCTCACCAAACACCCTCATAATCAATTCTACAAGATAAAATTTGATTTGAAAAGAAAATAAAGAATATTTGTTACTATATGTGAATTCATATACACACATATGTATATTATTTGCATATATGCTAGTATACTAGTGCAATATCTTGTCCAAAGCCCGTAATAATTGGGTTGGGGGTAACTGCAATTCGACTTCGCAAATATAATTAAAATAGCAAATTGATATTTGGGTTATCAATTATTTATGGAAAGGCCCTATCTAAAACTTTTTTCCCCTTAAATTGACCTGATACCGTTAATTTTTAATCCTATTAAGGATAATTTAATTAACTTATAACAAACTTTCCATATTTTATAATTCTTTTGTTCAGAAAAAGTTAAAAATATATCTATATCAAGTATCGCTTTTTTTTAAATTATTATTATATTGTAAATGGACCACCATTCTAATTATTGATAATTTTGCTTTTGTTATTAAATTAAGAATATAATCATTAAAAAATTATTTCTTGGATGCGGTGTTGTAATAGAAGTGTATGATGAGAACTATGGCCCGGAGTCGACTTCAGTTACTATAAGGGAGGATACTTTTAAATTTTAGAGTTAAGTACAGTGAAAAATATAAAATTTATTTAGAAATATTCCGTAAGGATGTTCTTATGTATCGGAAATTCTATAACTGACATTTATATTGAATAAAAATTATATATATTTTACTATATAATAAAAAGTATTATTTATAATGAAAAAATATTAATGTTTGCATCTGTGGAGATTTTACAAGAGTGCATCTCATTTGAAATTAAATCACCACTTTTAAAATATTACTATTATAACAAATTTTGTATTTTTAATATCTTTACTTTTTCTTCACATGTAAATTATGCGATGTTAGGTTCCCGTAAAAAATGGACAAATATTGATGAAAAAGTATAATAATTTTTTTAAATAATGTTTTCTAATTGTAATAGTTAAAGATGATATTGTAATTGGAAATTGATATAAAAGATTGTATTAGTTTGTATTAACTCTAAAATTTGCACTGAATTTGCTCTACCAAAATATATGCACGACTACACTAATTATTAGAATTTGTCTCATCTTATTATTCATCGGTTACTACAATGTGACCAAATAAACTCACATCAATTTGGATTTTTGATACCATATTACAATTAGGTTCAAGTTTCCCTTAAAAGACCTTATAAAGAGAGATGGTAGTTCAAACTTATACATTAAAATATTTTTTTTATCAAGTCGATGTGTAGCAGACTTAATAACTTACACTAAACGAATGCAAATTTAATTGGTGAATAAATTTATATGTAAACTATTCTCAATTTATCACGGGTAATACTTAAGAAATATACTGTACAACAAAAAACATTTTCAGAATCACAAAAACTCTTTTACATCTATTCGCATCGTGCAGACGGATAAAAGTATAAGTTATTCATAATAAAAGTATAATTTAAATTAAAAAAAATATCATTTGTTTTGACACTGTAATTTAAAAATATCATTTATATTAAAAAATAATATCATTATCCGTTAGAAGAGACCACATTTTTTTCAGAATAAATAAAGAATATAAATTCGGAATCATACATCCGGGTACTAATTAAAAAATTAAGGGGTTAGAATGAAGGATATCATGCACGTGAGAGGACACTATAGATGTTGTGCCTTTCTGCATCAAAAAGTTGGTGGAAAAGCAAAGAACCCTCCCTCCCTCTCTCTCTCTCCTTCTCTCTCTCTTTGAGAAGTTGAAGAAGACAATAAACTCCTCATACGCCAGCCCTCGCGAGATTGGCAGCTGCTCCTCCATGCCGCGGCCGACCCACCCGCTGCCGCCGCCGGAAACCGCCACTCTGGCCGTGCAGGGCCGCAAGAAGCGGCGGAGGCGGCCCAAGGTGTGCAAGAATAAAGAGGAGGCCGAAAATCAGAGAATGACTCACATTGCCGTTGAAAGAAACCGCCGTAAGCAAATGAATGAGCATCTCGCAGTCTTGCGCTCTCTCATGCCGGAGTCTTATGTTCAACGAGTAAGAAAAGAAAATAGATTATTTTTTTGGGCATATATCTTTAAACTTGTGATGAATTTTACTTAGGAAAAAATTTAATATACCCACTAATAATGAAATAATTGCAATTGGACGGTGATTAGGTTTCGTGTTTGAATAATTTACCTTGTGCCACCTTCTTGTCATCGATTGCAACTTTTTGTTAATTAGATGACTCTTTTCTAATTGGAAGTAATTATTGAAGCTGAGAAACCCAAATTCCTTTTACTTCACAATAATAATGTAGTTTGGGTTTCCACTGTTTTTCTACCAAAAAGAAAAAAAGTCACAAGATTTGAATTTGAGGAAGGTACAATTTGATTCCAAAATAGTTCTTGCACTCATCTTCTTCATTCATCTCGCTCTGTCTGTTTTGGACATATGTTGTTGTCTTTGTTCCCCACCGAGTATAAGCCAAGCAGATATGACAAATTATTGCTCCAGCTATAAATATAAGGGAAATTAGCTGCCTATGTCATGAGGAGGTGTTGTAGCTAGTAAATTCTTCGTTATTAATCTGAAATATATTTCAACAGTTTCTCGAAATAAATTATAGTTATGAATGTATTAATTTTGCTCTTGCTTGAGATTTTGTGATAGAACAGAATATAGTGACGTAACAATCTCAACCTCCCCATGTCTTCTTATTGTCTCTGTCCTACTAAAATCTCATTCTCTTCTTATCAACTTTCACCATACATATATCATTTAATGATTCAAGTACTATTTGAAAATCAGTACAATTTTGTGGAATTATTACATACTCACGACCCTCTAAAATATGCTTGTAACCCAATTAGAAGCAAAAAGCAAAACAGAAAGATGAATTTGAAAATTCATGGTTTTGGGGTTTTTTTTAATTAATTTTTTTTGCAGGGTGACCAAGCCTCAATTGTTGGTGGTGCAATAGAATTTGTGAAGGAACTAGAGCACATTCTGCAGTCACTAGAAGCCAAAAATTTGCATTATTGGAGCATGGCAATGTCACAAATAAGGACCATCTACAAACAAATGATGATAATCACGAGCAAAATTTAGTCAGCCCATTTGCTCAATTCTTCGCATACCCACAGTTCAGCTGCTCCCATAGCCAACCAGGCAACAAGTACACATCTCAGAGCAAGGCAGCCATTGCCGACATCGAAGTCACGCTGATCGAAACCCACGCTAACATCCGAGTCCTATCGCGTCGGAGGGTCCGGCAGCTGTCGAAGATCGTCGCCTCCTTCCACTCCGTCTTGCTCACCATCCTCCACCTCAACGTCACCACGCTAGACTCCCTCGTGCTCTACTCCATCAGCGCTAAGGTACGTGTGGATGTGCTCTAGATAAATCACGTTTGATCTTGGTTCACTCATTCGAGATTTATTTGTCTCTACCTATAGCTATATCACCAACACCAAAATAGTGTTGTTGTCTCATTCATTAATTAGGGCATGTCCTAGCTTCGTATGTCACACACCACCACGCCAATTATTAAAATTTTGGTCCCTAACTTATAGATATATATCGGTACATTTCAGCATTTTTGTTCTTATGCATTGGCACAGTTTATTTGATGGTAACAAAACTGGGACTGTCGAAAATGACCTCAGCATGCAAAAGAATCTACTTTTTTTCACAGCCTGCACCTACTTCCATATCAAACTATGTGCACTGTCCAAAAGATTCTACTGCATGTAAATAGTACTCATTTCCAAGGGCGTTTTGGGAAGTGATGTGAAATATGATTTTTCAATTGCATTTCCATGTGCTGTGATGGCAGGAAACGGAATTTTTCCTTATTACTTTAATGGTTAATGGTTGTTTTCAGATATATATATATATATATATATATATATATTATTTTTTATTTATATATTTTATAAATATCATGGGGAACTGTAATGGCTACCTATAATATGTACCGGATAAATTTCAATTTTCTGTGCAATAGCGTCCAAACCACACATGATATGTAAACTACATTTAAAAAACCAGATGTAACATGCTCAAATTCATAGAGGTATTTGGTGATGTCGAACATGTGATCTCTTGGCCATAGAAACTCATCTTAAGCATTGGGCATAAATTAAATGAGACTTTCCACGTATTTTTTGGAATGAATGAATAAATATTATTTTCCTTTGTTTTTTTATAGGTGGAAGAGGGTTGCCAACTCAATTCAGCAGACGACATAGCAGGGGCAGTTCACCACATGCTGAGAATAATTGAGGAGGAAGCCATCCTAGGTTGTGACACCTAGGGTTATATATAGTTCGTCTATATGTTGAACGTTGTCACGTCGATTGTGTTTAATTTAGGATTTAATTGCAAAATAATTCTCCACGTTTGGTCATTTTAGCAATTTAATTATTTTCTTTTAGTTTTAGTAATTTTCATCGACCTTTTCAATTTTTGCAATTCGATACACAGTATTCTTTTGCAAAATTGTTTAATCTTGATCCTGGATTTTCTCTAGCAGTCATGATACCATGTACTTTGCACCGTGATGTAAATACTTTAATTAATAGATAGCGAATAAACTATTTAAATTTGACTGTATGTATGTTTGTGTGTTAATGTATGCACAAACCTGCTGCCACCATCATGGATTTTCTTAAGGAAAAAATATATTAATCAACAGAGATCAAATTTGATACAATCATGTTTTGCTTAAGTATGCGCAATGATGGTAGTACTGCGGTTATATGCTTCATTAAGAAAGAAATGACATCGTATCTAATCCATAATTTATTTCTTTGAACCAAAGGTAAACATTTCATAAAAAATAAAATTTCCAAGACAAAATCAGGCAAAGGGCTAGTGAAGACATTAATTCATTGAGATTGAAGTGCAAAGTTTTGCATGGGTATCTGCTGAGGAACTCTCGTCCCTGCGCGCCTAACTATACTCGACGTGAGCAAAACAAGTCGACAACCATTGTATGGTTAGAAGTTCGGTGTGTACACTACAAGAAATGCGCTCGAACAACGACGGACATCCGACGCAAAATTTCCACCGATGATCAATTACGACGGAATGACGACGGTCTTAAGACGGCACCTCGCTTTGTATATATGTAAAATACCCGACGGACGTACGACTGAACAACGACGATCGTCCATCGTACGTCCGTCATGAATCAACCGATGAATGTTTTTATTGGGCGTCCGTCGTCGTTCCGTCGTTGATCAACGACGGAATAAAGGCCGTCGTTGATCCACAATGGAATGACGATCGAGTAATTCAACGAAGGATCAACGACGACCTAACTCAACGACGGATCATCGACGAAAAATCAATGACGGATAGTTGTCCGTCGTTGATATTCCGTCGTTGAGTTTTCAGACAAACACGGGATTCCGCCTCTGTTTTTTGATTCAGACTCGAACCCTAAAGCTACGTAGCGCCTTCCTCGCCGCCTCAGATTCTCCTCGCCTCGCTTCACCTCGTCGTCGCCAGCTCTTGTCGGAATCATCCCGCCTCTATCTCGCCGTCGTCTTCTCCGTCTTCTCCCTCGTCGGACTCGTCCCGTCCCTATCGTCGTCGCCTAGTCTCGGCTTGGTTCGCCTCACACCTGCCTCGCCCCGTCTCGCCTTGCCCTCGCCTCACCCCGCCCTCGTCTCGCCTCACCTCGCCCCGCACCGTCCCACCCCACCGCCTGCCCCTCTCTCCTCGCCTCGCTCTGCCCCATCATGCCGCCTGCCTCACATCGCATCGCCTTGCCTCGCCTCGCATCGCCTCGTCTCGTCCCTACCGAAACTCGCCACGCCCGCCCGCCCCACCCTGCACTGCCCCATCTCGCCCCACCCGCCCGCCCATCTCTTCCCCGCCTCCCGACCTCCCGGCTCGCCTCGCCCGCCCGCCCCTGTCCCGTCCATGCCTCACCCCGTCCAACCCCTGCCTCACCTCGCCTCGCCTCGCCCCCGCCCGTCCTCGCCTTGCCTCTAGCCTCGCCTCGCCCCATACCATCCCCTCCTCACCCCGCCCCATACCATCCTCGCCGCCTGCCCCACCTTTGCCTCGTCCCGCCTTTTCGCTGCAAATCAGTTTCGACGATAAGTCCGACTCATCTCAATTACTCTTGCTATTTTATTGCTTCTGTAAATTCACAACTAGAATCGTCATAAACGTGGTTTGCTTGGAATATGCTAATATGTGATGAGATTGAGCAATATGTGATGAGATCGAGTAATATGTGATGATATTTCGACGCATATATTTAAAATGCTTTGATTGTGAACTTGTTGGGATGATAAATTCATCGTGGTCAATTCTTTATTTGTTAATTTATATAACTCGCATTGACTTTGGGGGCAAATGTGTAGCATGAGTGTATATATACATGTTAATTTGTAGTTCATAAGTCATAGCTACTGTATGAACTATTAATCTAATTTACTTCGACTAAAACTAAAAACTCTTTTTTTTTGGTCAATTAATACATAAATTTTAAAGGCTGCGTCACGGTGGACTCGAACCCGAGACCTTTGGCCTAGAGCATTAACCATTCTACCACTAACACACACACAAAATATACCAAACTAAAAACTCTTAGTGTGTGTGTGTGTTTTTTAGAGCCTATAGCAAAGCTTCTATAAGCCGTTACGAGTGTACGACACACATTAATGAAAACACTTGCACACTTAAACATTATAATATATACTTATGGGCTACGACACCATGCATAATATCTTTCCTTGCTTTAAAACACATTACCCTTTATAAGGAAATGAGCAATATGTATTATACAGATATTTGAGATTATGTATATCGCCTCCTAGCTAGGAGGGATACATAATACAACATATAATTATATCTTGTACTAATTTATTAATAGACTAAACTATCACATTTTACTCTCCTACCATAGATTAATAGACTTAATTACCATAATTTCACACTTCTCCCATAATTTATATATGTTAAAACCAAACTAAACTCAAGAAATAAAAGATTCAAAATATGTATGAAAGTAAATTAACATGATTGATGCAATTCAATGTATACATCTTGAAAAAACATGATTTATTTATTTTTGATTGATTCAAGAATAGAAAGAATAGGGTTTGTTGGGGTGAATGACTTAATAATTAAGTTGTTGGATATGGTTTATAAGAATTTTGAGCTTTAATTAATTTGACTTTTTTTTGTTGGATGAACTAAACAATCAAACTATTTATGAGTCAAATTTTATGTTTAATTTAAGAATTAATTGATTTGGAAAACAAAATTGCTTGAATATTTGAATATATTTGGTGGATCGTTTTATTTTCTATTATTATTTTCTTGTAACTTGTCTGGGTGAATTGAGCGAGATTTGCGTGGTATCAAATATTGGACGTATTAATGAAAACACATTGATTTAGTAGCTATGCACTCTATCCAATTCAAATCCAATCACTTTCCTTTTTTTTCGAATTGACAGTATTCACCTAAATAGTTTGAAACTTATAAAATTAGGATATAAGAAACTATTTACAATCATATGATTATTCGGGAGCTTTTGATTGACATTAATTAATTAGTATTGGAGTAAAAGGTACATGTTTTCCAATTCAAATAGTTACACGCAACTTGCACTTTCTAAAATAATAGCTTCTTCAAGAAATGAGTACAAATCGTGTTTGGATGTATGGCGGTTTCAACCGGATGGAACTTTCGATCCCGAATTTCTTAGCGGACTTAATGAATTCACAACCCAAACAGTGTTATTGGATGGGGACAAAGTTAAGTGTCCGTGCAGAAGATGTGATAATATATATTATAATGTAAAAGATATTGTTCAATATGACATTGCAAAAAATGGATTCGTGCGAGGTTACGAGCTTTGGAGGTTTCATGGGGAAATTGAAATACCAACGGAAAATTATAATAATTTAGAAGATGTTCAGTACGAACAAAGTAGCTACCATACTATGGTGGCGGACGTTGCTGCCTCTCAGAGAAATTTTCAAGACTTTGAAGAGTTTCCTAATCCGGAAGCACAACAACTGTATGATATGTTGGATGCCGCGGATAAGGAGTTGTGGCCAGTTGCAAGTCTCATTCGAGTTGTCGCCAGTGCTCGCCTATTGTCCTTGAAGACCGAGGGTAACATGTCTGAGAGAAATTTTGATCAATGGACTGAATTGATCAAGAAAATTATGCCAGAAAATAACTTGGTTCCTAGTAACTTCTGCAATACGAAGAAGTTATAACGTGGCATGGGGCTTCCCGTAGACAAGATTGATTGTTGCCCCAATAATTGCATGGTTTATTGGCGCGAGGATTGTGAATTGGTTCAATATAAATTCTGTAGTACTCCTCGTCACAAATAAAATAATCGAGGATCGAGGATCAGTGGAAAAACACTGGTAGTAGCAAAGAAGATGTACTATTTTCCTCTGACTCATCGACTACACAGATTGTATGCATCCAAAGCTACGGCATTAGATATGCATTGGCATGCTTTGTCAGTAGATGATGGAGTTATGCGTCATCCTGCAGACTCACCTGCATGGAAACACTTGAATGAAATTTTTCCTGATTTTGCTGAAAAGGTTCGAAATGTTAGATTAGGGTTATCCACAAATGGTTTTCAACCTTTTTGTTAGTCGGGGAAACAATATTCTTCGTGGCCGATCATCGTTACACCATACAATCTGCCATCTTGGATGTGTATGAAGGAACAATACATGTTCCTTACAATCCTAATTCCCGGCCCACAGAATCCAAAGGATAAATTAGATGTATTTTTGCAGCCGCTAATATCTGAACTGATAGAGTTGTGTGATAGGATATGGCCCAACCTCTCAGGCCCACTAGCAGGCCCAAACGAGCTGGGCCTAACCTAATGTTGCCCTACTCGGTTACGCCCGAATCACAGCCCCCAAACCCTAATTAAAGGCGGAGTCAAGGACACGATAATGGGGTAACGGTGGAAATCATGGGCAATTATGGTGGAGATCATGGTCAGTTATAGGAGGATCGTGAGCCCGCCAATCAAGGGATTCGTGACAAGGTTTACGTTTATGTATAAATAGGAGTTAGATTGAAGGTAAAAGGGTTAGCAAATTACTGAATACTAGAGCTCTTTGAGATACTCATTGTAATACGATTATAGTGAACATCTTGAGGACCATCACCTCCGTGGACGTAGATCTTCCTCTTGATCGAACCACGTTAAAACTCCTGTGTTCTTTACTGCTTTCTCTAAATCTTTCATACCGACGTAGACAGATTTATCATTGGCGCCGTCTGTGGGAAACTCTTGAACAAAAAGCTGTGTTTTCTACAATCTAATGGCCAGGACACGTGCAAACGCTAGTACTGCCGGCGATGTCGGTAACAACCGTGCAGAGGACGATCAGGTGGTCACACAACGCCGGGAAAGGGATTGCGGGCCACCAGCGGGTCACACACCGAGGGCTACATGGAGAATGCTTCCATACACCCTCGGGATCGCCGCCCAACGAAGAAGAAGATGCCGACCTCGCACGGTGAATGCAGAGGTTTACCGCTCCCACGAGGTCCTCGGTCGAGCAAAGGTCCGAGTTCCTCAACGCCAACCTCAATCAATTCCAGAGTTTCCTCAACCAGAGGACAAATGGAGCGGGCCTCAAGAGTGCCCGAAGTGGTGATTACAGCAATCGAGGTCGCTCACCTCTCCGAAATAATCAACGCTCACCGCGGCACAATGACCGCCCAATACCCGGTTCATTTGCCCTCGCACCTTCGCGGAGCCGCTTCTCCACCGACGTGATACCCATGTGAATGGGCGGGAAAGAAGGAGGAAGACGAAGTCGAACTCCCTCAAGAGATGACAGACGCCGCTATCGATCTCCCACTCCCGAGAGGATGGTAACGAGCTCCTGGATTCGACCGACACGGACGAATTATCTCCTTTTCAAGGGAGATTCGATACACCGCCACAGCGATACCGGGCTCCGAATATCGCTGCATACGATGGCCTTGGAGATCCTTCTGACTTCCTATTTGCTTATACCACCAACATGGCAAACCAAGGGATGGAAGATTTCCATATGTGTAAGGTCTTTCCCGAGGTGCTGATCTCCAACGCTCGACGTTGGTTCACCTCGCTTCGCCAGAACAACATCCATTGCTTCAAAGACCTCATGGATCAGTTCAAATGACACTTTTACCAAAAGATGCCGCCTCAACAACCTTCATCCGATCTACTTACAATCCGCCAAGGGCGGGACGAGACGATGTCGAATTTCATCTCAAGATTCATCATGGAATCCCTTAAAATAGATGAGAGTAACGATCTCTACATCATCAACGCATTCAAGAACGGGATCCGACCCGGAGCTCTGAATAAAGAGATCACCCATGACACCAAGACGCTAGTCGCCTTTGGACCTTGGTCGACAACTTTGTCAAAGGGACGAGTCGGACCTAAGAAGAGAGAGATCGGGACGAGCAATGGACCAAAGAAGGAAGCCGAGGATCGGGTCGAGGTGCCAACGCCGTTATGCGCTCGAAAGAATCAAAAGGCCCAAGAGAATCAAGGCTGGGACCTCGCCAAACCCTCAGTAATAGCGAGCGCCTCTATTCAAATCCAGTATGGAAATATTTGAGCTTCACACCGAGCTCTTTCCAAAACCTCCTCCTATGAAAGGAGGATCCAAAAAAGTCAACGGAAAGTATTGTGACTACCACCGTGGGTACGGTCATGATACGTAAGATTGCAAGTCCTCGAGCTCACGATTGACGAGCTCGTCAAGGAAGGAGCTGAAGAAGTACATCGCCGACCGGGCCGAGTAATAAAAGCGCAGAGGAAAAATGGAGGTGGTAACAATCATGACCCGACCTCAACGGCACCCGACCGAAGATGACGAGGACGAAGGTCCCAATGCAATGGAGCAGTCTATGCTATAACCGGATCGCCGGTTAGTACGACGAGGTCGCCACTTAGAATGAAGCTCTGAGGTCGACCCCGAGGAGCCAAAAACAAGCGACTCGGGATGGAGAGAACATCGTGTTCTCCAAAGACGACCCAAGACTCAAGATCATGCCTCACCAGACGCCATTACTATACAAGCCGTAGTGGCAACAAGAATGTACATCGGGTCTATATTGATATCGGAGCCTCAGTTAGCATCATATTCCGTAGTCGCTGGATAAACTTGATGTTGGGGAATTAGTACACCCCGCACCTTCCCAACAAGGGAGCTTTACTCAAGAGGCGGTTCAACCCGAAGGTGTCATTACCCTTCCTGCACTGTAGGACGTGCTCCTGTGCCTGTTACCAAGGCCATTCAATTTTTCCTCGTCCGAGCTCCTCTCCATACAACATTATCCCTGGAAGAGATTGGGTCAGATGCAATCAGTGGCCGCCTGCTCTCGTGTACCACCTCACCATTAAGATACCCACCCCTGGAGTGTTAAGCATTCAGGTGACCAAACGGCAGCTAAAGAATGCCTACGAGTCTCAACTCAAGATGCGGCCTTACCTCGGGCCTAGCAATTACTGTAACCCTCCGGTTGCCACCTGGATGATCTCGACCGAGAATCTTCACCATACGATGACGAATCCTTCCAAAGTTGTTAAGGTTGGCACCCAAGGTTCACCAATATTCGCCAACGTGTCAAGCAGCTTCTAAGGGAATATAGAGATGTATTTGCATGGTCTCCATTGATATGACCTGGTCTCGCCCGAACTCATAACTCATCGTCTCAACATCGATCCGCTACTAAACCAGCTCGTGTAAGAAGAGAAGTTTTGCCGCGGAGCGCAGCCAGTCATAAGAGACGAGGTAACCCAACCTGCGAGGCTAAAATCTCAGACGAGGTTAAATACCCAACCCGATGGCTAATCCGTTGTAGTTCGAAGCCGTGAGGGATGGCGATGTGTCGACTATACCGACCTCAATAAACACCGCCTAAAGGATCGCTACCCTCCCGACATCGACAAGAAGGTGGAGGCATTGGTGGAAATAAAATCTTCGCTCGGATTTATACAAGGATACCACCAAGTCCCGATGAGCCCTGAGGACGCCCAAAAAAAGCTGCTCATTATCGACTTCGTGTCTTTGCCACCGAAAGATGCCTTCGGTTTGAAAAACTGGAGCTACCTACCAAAGGATGGTGGACGCGATCTTCAAAGATCATATAGGGAAATTGTTGAGGTCTATGTCGACGATATAGTAGTCAAAAGCAAAAGTCGAGAAGCTGCGCCGTTGACCTCGAAACTATTCTTCGCCTCCTCAGTGGCAACCTCAAGCTTAATCCCTAAGTGCACATTCGTGGTGAAGACGGGTAAATTTGGGATGTGGGTTTCAAGAAGGTCCAAAGCCAATCCTACCAAGGTGAAAACGGTGCTCGACATGCAGTCCCAAGAACCATCCGTGAAATACACAACTCACCTGATGCCCGCGGCTCTCGCCAGATTCCTATCTCGAGCTGCCGAGAAGCGCCTTCCTTCTTCAAGATCTTGAGGAGAGCTCCAGATTTCACCCGCAGAAGAACACCAGGTCGCCTTCACGCATCAAGGAATATCTCGCCGACCGCCGACACTATCCGCCCCAAAACAAGGTGAAACTCTATCGTTATATCCGCCACCCGGACGAGGCAATCAAGCGGCATCGGTGCGAGATGAGACGGGACGCAACTCCCATCTACTTCATCACCGGCCTCAAAGGACCGAGACGAGGTACACTAACCTCGGAAGGTAGCTCGCCCCGTGAATGCCACGACGCCCGGCCTTACTTTCAAGCTCATTCCGCCCGTGTACTAACGGACTTACCTTTAAGACAAGTCTTATCAAACCCGAGTCATCCTGACGATAGCTGTGGGACTGAGCTCTCATGACCCTAGGTCGGCCATAAAAGGGCAAGCCCTTGCAGATTTCTGGTGGAGGTCAACCACCGAGGTCGCCTACTACCGAGGTCACTCCCGCCTCACGGCGGAAGAACCTCGCCTTGCATCACCCGTTGGTTGTTGGCGATGTATGTGGACTGAGCTTCATGCAAGACGGCAGGAGCGGGCATCCTCCTCCTCGGTCCGGAGCAAGAAGTGACATACGCCTCCGGCTTACCTTCCCGACCACCAACAACGAAGTGGAGTACGGCACCGATCTTAGGACTCCGCCTAGCAAAGGAATTGAAAGTGAACAAAGTCCAGATATTTGGAGATTCCTGTGTCATGGTAAACTGTGTCTTAGTACATACGAGGCTAAGGAGGATCGAATGAAGCAAGACTTTGAGAAGGCGAAAGAGATGCCGGCCTCATTCGTATACTTCAAGATAATCAAATCCCACTGGGAAAAACAAATTGAGCCGACATCCTTAGTAAATTGGCTTCGCCATTGGCAACCGCCAAGAGAGGAAGTTCATTCTAGAAGATTGAGGCGCCCCACGCCGTTATCTCGGAGGTCGAACCAAACCGACGACGCCCCTAAAAGCATACCGAAGTTGGCACACTACCTCGTGGATCGGCTTGAGGCCAAAAGATGATGGTGAAATCCTGTAAGTATCTTATGTATGAGGGCTCTCACCGAAAGTCTTACCTTCAACCCTCCCGAGGCGCTTGGGCCGTAAGGTTCGACCACGTGCTTAATGAGATTCACAGAGGATCTTGCGCAGCCACATCGCTCATGGGCTCTTTCAAAGAAGACGTTGAGGTCGGGATATTATCGCCCACCCTTATTCAAGATTCGCCGAACTCGCAAAAGTGTCCGGCTAGCTTCACCCACGGTCAAAAGCTAC
The DNA here is from genome assembly GCA_036937905.1 of Salvia rosmarinus. Classification (NCBI taxonomy): domain Eukaryota; kingdom Viridiplantae; phylum Streptophyta; class Magnoliopsida; order Lamiales; family Lamiaceae; genus Salvia; species Salvia rosmarinus. The sequence continues at coordinate 24,110,991 of CM072814.1, read as the reverse complement.
CCTGCATCGATCTCGAGCACCGCAGAGCCCATGGCCTTTCATGCGCAGGGGATCGACATCGTAGGTCCGCCGACCGAGCACCGTGTCGCTTCGATATTTAGTCGAGCCATAGACTATTTCACAAATGGTTCAAGTCGAGCCACTTTCGAACCTCACGAGCAAAAGGATTCAAACCTTCGTGGAAGTATATAGTCTCCGCTTGCATACCGCACATTCTCGGTCTCGGACAACCAGCACCCAATTCGTCGACAAAAATTTCAAGGAGTGGTGCAAAGAGCTCCGGATCGATCAACGCTCACCCGGTCGCACACCCGCAAGCCAATGGTCGACCGAGGTGACGAACCGCACGATTATACAAGGATTAAAGAAGAGGCTAGACCGAGCTAAAGGCGATTGGGTGAAAACCTTCCCAAGTCCTCTGGTCCCACTGAATCGACACCTCGGACTTCGCACGAGAAACACCTTCAGCTTGGTCTATGGAACCGAGGTCGTCATACCGGCCGAATCGGCGCACCGAGCCCACGCACTCTTCACTTTGACCCGTATGGAACGAGGACGACTGCGGACCAACCTTGATGCTCTCAAAGAAAATGCGAACCGCCTTCATAAACGGCTAAGTACAAGGGCCAGTCACACTCAGACATTACAACAAAAGGGTCAAAGCCTCAGACCGCAAGTAGGCGACTCGCCCTACTTAAATAATGAAGCCAGCAGAGCCGAACGCCTTAACAAGTTGGATCCGACATGGGAAGGCCCATACCGCGTTCACGAGGACCTCGGCAAGGGGGCCTACAAACTATCTCACCTATCCGGTGCGCTTATCCCTCGAACCTGGCATATTTCTCATTTAAGGAGGTACTTTACATAGCTTCGATTTCAGATCAGCCTTATGTTAGTCTCCTTACTTGCTTTGCCAAGTGCGGTGTTATATACTTGTTGAATAAAATATTTATTTTCTAACGAGTATTCCATTTTATTTATATGTGAACATCTATTCGATATACCGCGATTTAAACCTTCACGGGGACGCCTCACGAAGATGAATAACCCACTAAGTAGGGTACTCACTAAGCGCCGCACTCGTAGATTACTCATTAAATTGAACGCCTCAAAGCAACGACATGCACTACTCATTAATTTGAAGTCTACATGCACGCATACGATTACTTATTAAATTGAAAAATCTACATGTAAAGACATCCGATCGATCTCACCAAATTATGCTCAGATACGAGATAAATACATTTACGACCAAACGAAGTCCTGTTATGTTTGTACCTCTCAAGAGGAAGAACGACACTTCAAACGAGTCTAAATACATTTATACCTACATACAATGTCCCGCGCTATATACAAACTCATTCGGCTTCCTGCCCGCCGAGACTCACCAAAGCCGAGATAGTTCTCAACAAAATCCCTGCCGGCGATGAATACCTGAATGAACTCGGTGCCCTTCACCCAATCTATGAGGACAAGACCACCTCGCCTCGCCCGGTGCAGCTCGACCCGACGCTGGCGGATTCCGCCCGGGATGCGATCCGTATCCGAGGCCACACCTCGACCCCGTGAGCCTCGACACCGGCCGTAACCATGCCTCGCCCCCGAACTGCCGCCCTTCCACGCCGACTGCCGACCGCAGATGCCTCGCCTCCGACCGCCGAAGGCCGCCTCTAAGCGCCCCTCTTCGTGTGGACCCATTAGACGGAGCACTTCGCGTGATCAGAGCCGCCCCTCTTTAGGCTCTTCAATTATTGACCACGGCGCCATTGAGACTCGCCAAGGATCTGGGCATGCATCGCTTAAGAACGATCTCGTGACATCTGCATGTATTTCGTGATGTAGTCGAGGCGCCTTTAAACTTCTTGCTATTTGCCCCTCCTCATCCTCAAGACCATGCCCTCCGCCAACAAGCTCGAACTCGATCGTCGGCCAGATATGGTAGTTCCACCATCCGTGGATTACCTTCTCATACTTACATGCTCTTCCGAGATCCGAGCCGCCTCTTTGCTGCACCGAGCTGCCTCGCATTGCATCGCCGCCCTCGATCACATCTGCAGATAAATCACCGGACTTCGAGTCAGGTAATCCTTAACTTTAACGCTCATTTCAAGAAGGAGGCGGACCACTTCGCAATCAACCTCATTGTTTGGTATGAATCTGCATTGATTCTGGTATTGTTTTGCATGTTGTCTTCATTAGTTTATCACATTTATGCCGTTAGTTCAATTATTATTTATCGCTTCGACTTACTTGGTTCGTTTCAATGTTTTGCAGAAAATCGGCATTAAATAGGATGAAATCTATCTTCCAAGGATCAGGTATAATGAAGAGAATCGCGATAGGAGTTCATAGGCGAAAGCGGATCCTATTTTGGAGTTCGGACGAAGGAGAACGAAACGAATTGTTGAAGTCGCGCACGACCCCGCCGCATGGTCGAGCATCCGCACAAGACGCACGCACGCACGCCCGCCAGCAGCACGCCCGCCTCGCCTGCTGCCCCAGCGCGCCTCCTTCCGCCACAAGACACCGAACGCCGGCTCACTCCGAGCGCGTTCCCACTTCCTCGCTGGAGTGAACGCTGCTCACCAGCGCACGCCGCGCCGCCCGCCTGCCCTGCCCGCCGCCACCACCGCGATTCTGAACGCCTGCTCACCCGAGCGCTGCTCCCAATTTACTGCGTCTGAGGAGCGTCGCCACCGCCGAGCCGCCCTCTCGCGCCTCTCTCGAAGCGCCACCGCGCTTATGCGCACGCTCCGAACAAGCAGCACGCCAGACACCCACCAACCTCTACCCTCGTGACACCCACCGCTCACCTAGCTCCGAGCTCCTTCCGGCATTTCCAAGCATGGTTCGCATAAAACCCTCTCGCCTTTGGCTAAACGAGCAAGAACGATTTGAAGTGCTTCGGATCGGTGAACAACCCAAGATCTACTACCGAACTACAATGCCCCATTCGCGATTTTATGCCCCAAGAAGGTATCTTTACTCCGTTATTCGCTCGAAAGATATCACCACCAATGCTCATTTGATTGGAATATTTTAGCTTCATCAGTGTTGATGGATCTGTTAAAAGATATTTGAAATTGTGGGGTCTCGCTTAGTTTGGCAACTAGGAACCCAAGATGGTTTTAAGCCTTGCTTAGGGAATTTTGTGTGTCACCGAGACCAAATAAGATTTCAAGTCTGCGCTCGTCGGTTGGGGAGAATAGATTTGCCGTTACACCTAAGGTTACGTGAGGTCTGGGTTTTCATAGTAGTGGTTTTTCCGATGTACTCGCGGATTTCCTATGGTCGAGACATGGAAAATTTTAACCGGTTTCGATAATTGTCATCGCAGCACTTCTAGTGCCTTTATTCAAGACCCCGCTTGGTTATCGCTCATAAGTTCCTAGCATTCAACCCACAGTGGAAAGAGCAAGCCAACAAAGTGAGTGCTATAGAGCTTTTCTTCTTGTGGTGTGTGTGAATAATAAGAAGGTCCGGCAAAGACCGCTCTTATGGCGGCGATTTGAGTATATGAGGCGGAACCGTAAGGCCAAACTCTCCTCGAGCCAATACCCTTTTATACTTGCCAAATACTTTGTGGAGTGACTAGAGACGATATACCTTTTCGGCTCCGCTGTTATTGAGCATCTCCCATCACTTTCGCGATTTCCGCTGATTGCTTCTCGACCCGAGAAACATTGCTTCCTTATGAAGCACGGCGATCGCTCAAGAGTATATCACATTCAAGCGTAACCCACCATCCGGTTCATTGTCGACACGACCACCCCAATGGATGAAGATTCCCCGATGATCGTGCCACCAAGAAGCGACAAGCGGCACCCAATGTCACACCCTCCTTGCTTACCCCTACTCCCATCACCCCACGGTGACGCCAAGGGTCTTAGGGCTCATTTGATTCCGCTTTGCTGGCCAGCAGCTACTTCACAAAGCAGCTTTGGGGACTTTAGCTCCTCCCCGAATCGTAACTTTGAGAGGTATCGGCAGCAGACGGGTCATCAATTCACGTAGTTCACCCAATCTTCGACCTGTGGTTTCGAGAGTTCTGCATCGAGTATATCGTTGTCTTGACGCTCAAAATCGCCACCAACGCCTTCACCAATCTTCACAAGCAGCGCTTGGGGATTTCAAGATGTTTACCGCGCTCTAGACACCCATGAGCAGATTTGGTCGACCTTCAAGCCCAGTGGGACGCCTCGTCCCTATCCCACACGCCTCTCCACCACCACCACTATCACGACCAACAAGTGAAGCTTCACCGCTGGAGTATGTATATATTTCCTTATTTCTTTTTGCTCGCGTCCTTTTTCGTGGTTCGTTGTTTTCCTTTTGTGGTGTGTTTGCTGCAGACTATCCTTGAACTCGATGTCCGCCTCGACCTCCTTTTCTCGCTTGTTATCGTGAAGTCTCGCTCTTTCGCTTTATTTTGTTGTTCATGTTTTGAGCTCGGGGACAAAGGCTCATCTATGCGTGTGGGAGTTGTTGATGATATGTTGTATATGTTGTGCTCGGATATGTGCATGATTGACCCCATGGATCTATGCTTACTTTGGTTTCTTGAGCTCAAGTTTTGTCTATAATGAATAAGTTAGATTGTGATTTGTGCACCAACTCGTGGTATTGGCTCTAACCTTGATGTGTTCCCGCTATCTTGTTGTTACGCTTTTGAAGAGCAATGTGAATTGACTCGGTTGTGAGAATTGATCTTAAATCAAGGGTTATTGATGTGATTTGTCCGACTAATGTTGGGGGAGTGTTAACAATGTGGTTACCTATATACTTGTTTCTTTATAAAAAAAAAAAAACAAAACAAAACTATATTTTTATGTGAGATTGTTGAAATGGAGGATGGATTCGCCTCTTTCTCGTGAATTGAGAAATGGGCATGGAAAACCACGATAGGAGACTCGAGTTCATCGAGAATTCACCTTCACCATTGTTCCAAAATCATAAGACTTTCCATGTTTATTGTTGAGATTATATAAATGGAGGATGGAATTCGCCTCTTCTCGTGAATTGAGAAATGGGCATGGAAACCACGATAGAGACTCGAGTTTATCGAGACTTCACCTTCTAACATTGTTCCAAAATCATAATATTTTCTTTATGTTCTCAAAAGAAATTTGTTGCTAAAGGTAACCATTTTAGTTAATTCACCCCCGACGAGAGTCGGGTCCGAGCAAAAATGATCCTATTGTTTATTCGACTTTCTCACAATCTTAGATTTGTTTCGCATTAACTTGATTACGATTCATCATGTTGGGGAATTTCAAATAGAGGTTTGATTGATCGATTAAGAGTTAAAGTTGCATGAGTTATTTTTCACTTGTTATTATAGACTTTGCTTGAGGACAAGCAAATGGATAAGTGTGGGGAGTTGTTTGGTATGAATCTGTGCTGATTCTTGGTATTGTTTTGCATGTTGTCTTCATTAGTTTATCACATTTATGCCGTTAGTTCAATTATTATTTATCGTTTCGGACTTACTTGGTTCGTTTCAATGTTTTGCAGAAAATCGGCATTAAATAGGATGAAATCTATCTTCCAAGGATCAGGTATAATGAAGAGAATCGCGATAGGAGTTCATAGGCGAAAGCGGATCCTATTTCGAGTTCGGACGGCGAGAACGAAACGAATTGTTGAAGTCGCGAAGACGACCCCGTCAGATGGTCGAGCATCCGCACAAGACGCACGACGCCCGCCCGCCACACAGACGCCTCACAAGACGCCTCACAGACGCCTGCCAAGACGCCCGCCCCGCCGCCTCCTTCCGCAAGACATCGAACGCCGGCTCACTCCGAGCGCTGTTTCACTCTCTCGCCGAGGAACGCCGGCCACCCACGCACGCCTGCCCCGCCCACGCACTCCGCCCGCCCGCCACCACCCGCGATCTGAACGCCGCTCACCCGAGCGCTGCTCACTTTACCGCACGCTGAGTGAGCGCCGCCGCCCTTCTCACCAAGGCCGCCGCCTGCCTCGCCGCCTGCAGCCTCCCGCCCGCCAGACTCCCAGCACGCCGCCTCACGCCGTTTTTTCCACCGGCCAGCCGCCTTCCTATATATAGCCTATTTTAGGTTATTTTCGTAGTCGACTTTACGATTTTTCTGCTTTTCATTCGCCTCTGCGCCATGGAGTCGTTCTTCGACTTGTTCCAATTCGTACATTACTCACATTGGTACTCTATTTGTTTATGAATTCTAGCAACGCCAAGAATTTTATTTACGGATTCTTGCAATACATTGTGTAACTTTGATTGGATTGAAAGTAATTGATCGCCTTTTTGTTCCAATTGTTCTTGATCACTGCTTACATGTTAATTGCTCGCTCGATTATTCCCTGCCTTGATTAGTTCTTGTTTCCGGTTTAATAATCAATCTTATCTAAGTGGTGTTGAACTTAAATTCATGTTTAATCGTTTTGTTGAATTTCATCGATCCTTGTTCAAGATCTAATTTAATTGTTTTTGATTTATTTCTGCTCGTGTTTGGTAGTTAATCATCTAGGGTTTGATGCCTCTAGTTTAGATCTTTGTTTTCGTAATTTAGCTCGGATTGACAACCCGGCTTAGGTTTGCCTGCTTAATTCTCGTGTTCGATTCCTCGATGTTTCAAAATCCTTATCGTATTAGAGTGTTTAGATTTAATCGCTTTCATGAGCAACACTAACATTAGGCCCTCTAAGTTTTCCTGAGAGACCACTGGGTTAGCTTTCCTACTATAACACCTCGTACGATTATGTAGTCATTTGAAAGTATACTTTGGTTGAACACTCATGCAACTTCGCTTCAGTCACCGACGATGCCGAATGACATCCATGCCGGGCTGTAACCTCGAGTCACCGGCACCGACTCCTCCAAAGGCCACCCTTCATCCTTCTCGACCAAAGCACCTCGGACTTCTTTCACTTTGTTAGTAACTCATGATCAAGTCCAAGTATTGAGACGTGGAGTGCTAGAAATAAACAACACAAAAGGCATTTAAGAAGATGTGTCTATTACTCAAAATAGAAGTTTGTACAACACAGATCCTATCGATCCCGCAAATCACCTATTACATTGGGTCCACCGACCTGTGCTCATTGCCGCCTCACCACCTCCCGCCGCCACCGCCGCACCACCCGCCGCCGCCTCCAAGGGCCGCCGATCTCCTAAGGGACGACGTCCGAGCTCGGTCCCGCCTCCTGCTTGCCTCACCTCGCAAGCGAGTGCTTCAAGCTCCATGTCTTCATCTTCCTTGATCGAGTTACGCCCTCCGCCGCCGAGCGAGGCGTAAGATGCAAGGCATCCAAAGACGGGAAGGAGGTCGCCTTGATTATGCGGGCATAATTCATGTATACCTCCCGAGGTGCGACCTCAACCCAACCGCAGCCGGGCCTTATCAAAATCGTGTCTCGGCCGCCGCCTGTGTGGGCCGAGATCACCGAGGCCTCATCACACCGCCAGCCGGAGACGAATGAGGCAAACCTCCGACTGATAAGCTCCGCCGCAAGGCCCTCAAGATAGGTCCTCGCCCGCCAAGGCGCTTGTCCACAAGGCCGCCTTCTTCTCCGCCTCGGCAGCCTCCTCCCGAGCACTTCCACTTCGCACGGGCCACTGTAAGGCCCGGTCCTTCTTCTATGGCGCCTCACGCCGCTTTTGAACTTCAAGATTCGCCTGTGTTCGGGCGTCTGCTCCGCAGCTGCCCTCGTAGCTTCCGCAATGCCGCTTTTCTCCATGGCCTCAGACAGCAGGTGCTCAAAGAACAAAACCGCCATGCGGTGTATCTCGATAAACGCATTTTACACGCTTATAGTTGATATTTGAAGATGAGTTTAGCTCGCTTAATGTGCGCTTATGTATCGATTCTAAATGTTTCATCTATTTCTAGAAGATATTGCTCTTGGGTGTTATTTTGGTGTTTTGTAGGTTATGTGTGAAAATCAAGCAAGGAACGGCTAACGAACAAAATGAACAATCTGTCAGCTTTAATGACCACCTAGCGGTCGCTAGTCGGTCAGCGAGGCAAACCAAATGAGCGCCTGTAAGAGCCGCGGCCGAGACCTCGCATCCGCGAGCGGCCCAGCGCCAAGAATCCATCGGACGATTTCGCGACCAGCCATATAATCTACAGCGACCGCTAGCCGGGTCGTGAGGTACAAAGCGAGCGCAAGAAGGCGAGCATGAGAAGGAAGAACGCCACGAGAATACCTAGCGATCGCCTAGCGATCATGAGGACCGGTCGCGAGGCGGCGCGGCAGAGAGAAATTAGGTTTCCACCCTTTTCTATAAATAGGGATCACCCCACCGCGCCTCCTTAGACCCCAACACGCCCTGCACCTAATTTCCTTCGCTTTTCCTCGCTTTTTCCATTCTTTGTCTTTAATCTTCGCTTAGTTTAATTCTAGTATTGCTTCCGCTGTTCTAGTTTAGTTTATTGTTTCGCTATCGATCGGAACGCTTTTGTCCGATTGTTTTCCGCTCGCTCGCTTGGGATCGATTCAAGACCAACCATTGTTCATCCGACGCTTCCCTACGGGTTTTATATATTTAATTTCGCTTTTATGGTTAAATCGTATTTCATTCCGCTTATTATGTCTCGGCTAGTTTTCTATTCTAATCCTGTGGTTTGCATGATCCGATCCTATATGTTGTGAGTTCGCTTATCGCTATTTACCTTCCGCATTGATTCATGATTGATGGTGTTTATTAATACGTGTTTATTTCGATCAATCTTGATGCATATCTAGTTGCCGCTAATGACGAATCATTAATTGTCAATCGATTCAATGCGTGATACCAACAAGCCTCGAGTCGAATCTAGATAGATATTCATAGGAAGCATATTCTTAGTGATCCTTTTCGAGTTGCTTATTTTCCCTGTAGACGAATCGTGATAGGGAAAATTAGTAATCAACCGCCGCAATTGTCAGAATCAAGTTGTTGGTTATATATGTGATCTTCCGCCTTGTCCGGATTAAAACGGTTAATAATAAGGTGATAAACATTGTTGTGGATAGGATTGGTGCATCCCTGTGGTTAGTCTTTCTTCATAGTTATCTTCGTGATTTTATTGCTATTTATATTTCGCTTGTTACCTTGCTTTGATTAAATTCAAGCCCTAAAACCTCTCACCTTTTATTCTCGTGCTTCGATAATGATGAATTGTCGCTGAGCTAGCTTCTATGTTTTCGTGATACAATCCCCGTGGATACGATACCGACTTACCTTCTATATACGCCTTTATGTGTGAAAAGGAAATGATCAAATTTTACGCTGTCGGGATTGTTAAGATCACATAGGAATAATTTGACGATTTGGATTTATTAATTCAAGTTATATATTATATTATTTATTTATTTTGTTAGTGCTAATTTCTCTTCTCGCAGTGGTTTATGCGCATAAGATCTCGTGGACCTCCTCAAGTATTATTAGATCCCGAGATCAAGGCTCTCAAAGCGAGAAGAGGACGAGAGAGAGAGACGGTCAGAATGGCACCAATCCGCGTAATCCGGGCATTCCTCCAAAGCAAGTCAGACAAGATGCTAGCCGACTTTGCAGATGCAGCACGATGGCGAATATGGGAATCATTGTCCCCGCCCGCAGGAAAGACCTCTCAATCACATGTACCGACATCCCAATCAACAGCCCAAGGAGGCGATTGGGGCCCGCACGTAGATGCAAACAATTTTGAGCTCAAACCGCCCCGATCAAGATGGTCCAAGGAGAACAGCTTTGTGTGAGTCACTTGAAGACCCGAATGTGCATCTCGAATGTTTTCGATATTTGTGACACCATCAAATGTAATGGGTGCCACAAGACACGCATCCGGACGCAGATGTTCGGTTTCACAAGCAACCAAAGTAAAGATTGGTTCAAGAGTTTCGACCGAAATGGCATCGACACTTGGGGAAACTTTGTGAGAAGTTTTTTCAAATACTTTCCGCCGCGAAAGCGAAGCAGAAGATCATCGCCAAATCTCTCATTTTGCCAAAACCACGATTTAATCATTATTCGAGGCATGGGAGAGATTCGTAGGTCTATCGAGACGATGTCCACAACACGGGTTCTCCAAGGAGCAACAAATCACACGCTTCTACGGTGGACCGATATGGCGATTTGGAGCATGGTGGATGCGCACGGGGTCGCTTATCGAACCGACCAAGAGACTAGGCGAGCCGATTTTAGAAGAGATGGCTGCCAACAGCCTATCAATGGCCAACGGAGAGAACGCCATCGCTCAAAGTACCGCTGAGAGTGATTCAAAATATGACGATCTCATGAAGAAGTTCACTTTTGAAGAGTCGATTGAGACAGAACGCCACCACATCAATCGAGGAATCATTCGATTTCCAACAACCTTCAAGCAGTTTCAATGTTCGTAATTCGATTCAAGAGTCGAGGAAGCCAAGTCTCAAGACATGATGCGCCAGCTTGGTCAAGTAATCAACAATTGGCAACGAATCGTAATCTGCTCATAAGCAACACCGCAAAAGATAAATCATTTGAGTCCACCGTGACGGCTATGGGGAAGATATGAAGATGTTGGAAAATCAAATTGGTCAAATAGCCGCATAAGTGAATGCACTACAAAACACGGGCCACCTCCGAGTAATACGGAGGTGAACCCGAAGAATCAAGGTTTCGCCATTCGGGACGAGGAGTGGACGAGCCTACCCGAGCCCTACCGAGGAAGTTAAGAGCAAGAAAGCATTCTCGACGCAACTCGCGATCGAAGCTCATGATCATGAGCCCGATCGCGAACCATCCGTAAATTTTTCCACGTGAGTCATGATCGAGCACGCGTCCGCGCACCCGACCGCGAGCCATCCGAGTATCCGCAAGGTGTGAGTTGTTCGCGAAGCGACCCAAATAGCGAAACCCGACCGCGAGCAACCAACCGAGCACATGGTCGAGAAATCAACATGAGTCACAAGGCCAGAAGTCGCACGCTGGAAGGAGTCCAACACAATGTATACCTCATGACCATCCCAAATGGTCGCGAGGTCGATCATGAGGCGCCCCCAGAGGCTAATCCGCACGCATATTCCTCCAAATCTGCTTCCGAGTCGACTTGTCAAGTCGAATATGACGAGGAGTTTGCTCGCTTCAAAGAGGTTTTTCAAAAGTTGAGATAAATTTACTCTCTTCAAGTTACCGCTAAACATGCCTGCCACATGAAATTTAAAGACGCGCTTGCAAGTTAAGAAGAAACTTGGGAAATTTGAGAAAATTTCCTATCCAAGAATGCAAAGGTTGCCTTACAAAGGAAGCTCTCACAAGTTGTATGATCCCGGCAGCTTAATGCTAGAGTGCGAGATCGCCGAGCGCACTTTTCCAAATGTTTTATGCGATTGGGGCTAGCATCAACTGATGCCATTGAACGCTTTCAACCGCCACACCTAGAAAGATGAAGCCAACGAAGATTTCATCGATGATGGCCGACCGTCACCACATATCCAAAAGGTATCGTTGAAGACGGTTGGTAAGAATTCGGATTTTGTTTTTCCCGCCGACTTTGTGATTTTAGATATTCCAATTCAAACAACAACCACTAATCCTTGGTAGACCTTTTCTAGCAACCGGTCGTATGCTGATTGATGCAGGAAGACAATCTCACGCTTCGGTTAACGATGGGAGCTCAAGATTTATATACGACGCCATCAAGCAACACGACGCTGAAAGCTCAAGATTGTTGCTCGATCACGATCCGCCGCCGCCACGCCCCGCGCTAGAGGGTACTCGACCGATTGAGGAAGCCGTGAGAAGAAAGAAGTGGACTCCGCATGGAACCCGAGTGTATCATTCAAGTTTCGTGGCCACTTCCATACGCGGTGGTCATCCGTGAATGCGAAGTTTAGAGGTTCCACGAGTTGAGAAAGATGTCTATTGCACCAAAACGCCGCATTGACGAGGTTAGTGATGGTCTAGCTAAAGACGCAATAAGCACTTGTTGGGAGGTAACCCAACGCTTTTCTTTGTTTTTGTTTTCGTTTTTGTCGTGTCTTCGCTTCAGGTTGCTTTTGTCGTGTTTCGCTTTTCTTTTCGCTGCGTCTCACGATCAACGAGTTAAGTGAAGTGTTAACCATGTGGCCAATGACGATAGAAAATTTTTGTGAAATTTAATGATAGTGCGCATGATATGTTAGAAAATGACGATGAATGACGCGAGACGGCTTAGCTTGTTGTTTTTCACCTTTTGCTTAACCCGTGAGACTTGAGCTTCATCGAATAAACATCTTGATACGCTTTTAATTGTGTGATATCGCATGTGATTATCTTCTAGAACTTGCCGCTTTTCTCTCGTCGAGACCGCAATATGTGTTTCAATTTGGAAAGGATAAAGGCCATCTTTGTTAACCACATATTCACCCAAACACTAACCCGATGTTATATGCCATTTGTCGCTTTCTTTGAGCCTTTATTAAACTGCTTTTCGATTAAACCGGATGATAGGAGGTGAGGATGGATATGAGAATCAAAAGGGGTTGAAATTTTGATGTAGTTATGATGAGAAAGTTCTTCTAGAAAATACATCTCGTGGTGAAGAATAGTACTTTGTTGGGAAAGTTAAACCCTATAAGCTCTAGAAAGAAAAGAAAAGAAAATGTTAAGTTCACTATGAGCGTGAGCATAAAGGGTCTTTAATAAAAGTATAGGTACCTTATGAGGCATAAAACGTCAATTTAGCACGCTGGGAGAGAGAGGAAATGGACAAAGTCCATATGTGTTTAAATATATAAATGGTGGTGCTTGAGTTTACTCGAGTCACTTAGCCATATATTACCCTACCTCAACCAATGTGCCTACATTACAACCTATGAAAAGTCCTCTTTGATCCTTATTTGAACACATTCGACACGTGGAGATGTTAGAGAAACGCAAGCCTATGGTAAGATGTTGCATTGCATCGATCTTTGAGTGTATACACGCCCTTAATTTCTTTTACGACTTTGAGTGTATTCTATATATTTTACGACATGCCTTTGTGAGGGTTGAAACAAAATGAGTTCTTACCCCGATGGTTGTTTGTGTCGAGTTGGCTAACGCCGCCATGTGCGCCAATGTTTTTGAGCTGCTAATATGTTTCTCGAGGCCTAGAATGGTTATCCTCTT